>CAJQUW010014303.1:0-600000 GCA_907163375.1 Prostheceraeus crozeri
AAAAAATATAGATGAATTATCAGAAAATTTTTGATATGAAATTGGCTTCAGCTAAATAAAAAACGAAACACATATGACAGTATTACGTATGTGTATACACATACACCATGACAACATCATTTGTAACTCATTGACAGACATCCGATTTGATTGGATTCCACTAGGACCTAAAGATGAGTCTCTCTGTTAATTTATTTGGGCCCAATAACATAGATTGCCAGTGTTCGAGTAGTTGTTCAGCTGTGTGAATAACTCGAAGAGCGATGTTAACATGTCTGAGCTTTATTGATAGCCAATTCCTCAGTGTAATATTCGGATTCTCACTGAGTTTGCTATGAATTCTACAGAGGGAGTTGAATGTTCATCAACACCCCATCAGTCTTCATCGGAATATTTTGTCTTCCAAATTGATAATACTGCATTAAATTGCTGTATTACCGCTCTCATCTTTCACAATTTTTTTCAGATAAACTACTGAGCAAATATTCTTGAAACTTATCATGCAATATCAGTAAATTGTGCTTTACATCATGTGCCCTTTCCAAGGCTTTTTGTCACATTGCACATCGCACAGACGATAAAACAGCAATTTCGCTCCATTGCCACAATGCTTTTTTTGCCACGATAAGAATCGTACTAAAATGGGTTCAAATTTGGGCATCTAAATATCATCTACCCCATTTAAACAATTAAATATCTTTCATTAGGCATATAAGAGTAGGCCTATATTTCCTTACTCTATGATACAGTGTGAAATGTTATATGAAGAAATTCAGTTTTTTGCGGAGATTACGTTCCCGTGGTCGAAAAACTTATTTGAGCAGTTTTAAAAATGTCAACATTTTTCCAATTTACATACTACCGAGATGATTTCTATATAAGTAGCGTGAGACATATTGGTTATCAAAAAGAATGGATATTTGTAGAAAGCATCGTAAACAAGAGGAAATTGGGCTGATTCTCAAGGGAATTTCATGATCCGTATTATAATGCAGGTCTTGATAAAAAAGTCACTTCCTTTCTTGGCTGAAATTTCACGTTTTTAATTCAGTTTTCACCGGCATCTTTTTGCGATTCACTAAATTCATGCCTCATTTCTTGAGTCTGAAAAGTGATGCGGACCCATTTATATACTTCAAATTAATTGAAATCATTGTCATTGATTATATGATTTTGCTGTACTAGTTGCAGGCTACCTGTGATGTGATCACGCTTGAGAAAATACTCTTGAAGTTGAGCATGGAAGTAATGGGAAACAAAGGCAGATAAACTGGCCGTATTTTCCTGCTGTTAGTCACTGGAAGCGGTCCTCGTTTCGGCACCGTTGTCATGGCAGCGCATGCATGTGATGCAGAGTTGTTTTCAGTGACCATGTCCACTTTACTTGTAGTTTTTGTGATCGAGACTCGGACTTCTATCGATTTAAACGGCTCTATGGAAAAAAATGTTTGAAAATCTATAGCGCGGAAGAATTTTTAAGTCGGAAAGCTGTTTTTGGATTGCTGGGTGGACACTTTTGTACGTATGATGCACGAATATAGCTTATTTTTCCGTCAATGTTTGCAATATTCAGCCTAAAATTATTATTTCGAAATTTAAAGTATATTTTGGTTGGTTTCTTTCAAGAAGAGAAAATCAGTTTGAAAAAATTAAGTCATTCGTTGTCTACAACCTCTATTGGGTTAGTCGTCGATATTCTTCGATGCCGTATTATGTCAGTCTCTGATGATACTCAAAAAAATTGTAATGCGTCCAACTGTTCTTCAAGCAAATGGATCCGCCTAAATGTTGGTGGTCAGACATTTTTGACCACCAGAACAACTCTATGTAGTGATCGTAAATCTTTCCTCTACCGACTGGTGCAAGAGAATACAGATCTCGACACTGACAAGGTAATAGATTTGGAAATTTTTGATTCGTTGAATGACCGATTTTCGTGTTGTGACCACTGCACGAAAAATATACTTGCATAATTTTTTTGTGATCAACTCTTAGGATTGTGGACATGAAGCACTAGCCATTGTTTCCTCCCTAGAAACAATCAATATGATTCTCTCTTCTCCTGAGGCAACCGCTCAGAAGCAGTGTTAGATAGTTAGTTGTTAGTGACAATGTAATTTCAATGTGTTAGTCTGCTACCGCCAACTCTAAATATAACGAAGTCAAAAACTCGAAAACTATCATAGGTGCCTTGATGCGATCAACATTAGGATGTATACTAGCGCCGTCAATACTGTAGCCAAGATACGGTAAACTGGAGACCGCGAAAACAGATTTCTGTTTGTTGATTTGAACGTTGGCTTGATCTAAGGCTTGTAATAATTTAAGCAAACGCCGATCGTGCTCAGGACGCGAAGCTGCAAAAACAATTATATCATCTTGATATGATCTGACACCGGGCAAGTCTTTAATGATATCATCAATGCACTTCTGAAATATTCCGGGTGAATTTGTAAGTCCGAAAGGCAAGAAACGGTAGCGGTATAGACCCCATGAAGTGTGAATAGTTGTTAATTCTTTGGAGGCATCGAGTGGCACTTGTAGGAAGGCGTTAGTCAAATCCACCTTAGAAAATATTTTGGCTGCATTCAATCCTTGAAACAGGTCTTCAACTTCGCGCGTGGTGTTGACAGTTTGTTTAAGATGAGGATTTACGGTAACCCTGTAGTCTCCGCAGATGCGTGGACGACCGTCGCTTTTTAAAGGCGTAACGATAGGAGTGGCCCAGGAGCTAGAAGTGACAGGTTCGAGGACACCTTTGGCAATGAGTTCATTGAGGTTTTGTTGTACCGCCGGACAAGACCGAAAGGAACTGGACGAGCTTTCTTGAAGACGGGTGACAGGAGTGACTTCTTGCCGACTAACTGGCTCGATTTTCATCCCGCCGGTATTACGACTACATTTGTGAATAAGGGCAGTGACAGCTGGAGCGAGAGGCTGATCGTTGGACATGTAGAAGGAAATATTTACTTGTAAGGCGCGTAGTCCATCGAGGCCAAGGACGTTGGGACCGCGATCGGTAATTATCAAATCCAAAGTTATTGGTTCCGGTTTGCTGTCATGATGAACTTGAACCGAAGTTTCACCTTTTACTGGAAGACTATGGCCGGAGACGCCACGAATTGATTTGCAAGTAGGCTTAATAACAGGCTCGGAACACACACGTTGAAATTGGTCGAAGGGCATGAAGGAAATAGGGCTGCCAGTATCTATGATGAATTCTACGGATTTTCCTGAATTGAAGATCAAATCATGATGAGTGTGTTGGTCGTTGAAATCTTCTAGAACCAGTGATTGAAAATTTACTGTTTCAGACAGTAAGTCTACTGGAGGCATGGAGTCCGGATCGGAAACTGTTACTGCGTTGACTGTGGGACGATTTTGGGAAGACGACTGGCTGCCGTGAAGTTGAACCGTGCTGTCGCATGTTGGTCATTGGTTTCCGAGGCGCAGGATGACTGTAGTGTGTCGAAGCTTGATGAGTAGAGTGGAATTTGCCTTGAATATTGCGTAACGGGGAGCGTTGACTGGTGCTATGGGCGAAGCGTTTGCGAGGAAGATTAGCGGAGCGGTGTGACGCGGTTGAAGCAGAAGCGATGTGTACCTGAGCGATTTGGCCGGTTAGAGCGGTGTTCACGTCGTCCCAAGTTTCGAGGAGTGCTTTAGCCTTGGAATACGTAAGAGCTGGCTCGCGAAGTAGACGTCTCTGAATCTCATCCTCATTGACACCAGCGATGATACGATCCTTGAGCTGCGATTGAAGATCAGCACCAAAATTGCATTTTGCAGCTTGCTGTTGTTGTCGAAGTAGGAATTGCCTGAGTGTTTCATCTCCCCGACGCGAAAGGTAGTGAAAGCGCGCACGCTCTGTGGCTTCGAAGTGGACAGGACGCAGATGACTCATCAGTAGTTGCTTCAATTGGGAGACTTTCTTGGTGCCTAGGTCATCAGGAAAGGCGAGGTCCTTGAGGAGGTCGCAGGCTTCTCCACCAATCATGGTCAGGTAAAACGCTGTTTCGTTCTTAGCGTCGATAGAGTCGTTGGTTTGGACGTCGTAGGAAAATCTTTCATGCCAGTTCAAAACTCAGGCTGGGTTATTAACGTCTATCTTCTCTATACACTTCTCCATAATACTTACCACCAAAATCTTAACCTAATCCCTACGAAGAAAAGTGAAATGGATAGAGGAAAAGACAAACAGTGAAAAAGAGAAGCAGCAGGAACTTAGTATGTGTATTTGGCACGTAATAAGAACCGACGGCTCTCAAGCGAGCTGTGGGTCAGATTTGGATTTAGGAAGAAACTGACGGTCCTCAGGCGGACTGCGCGTCAGTGAGAATGTATCGAAGTGGGTGAATGTAATTATCTTTAAATTTATACCGGTCCAAGGTATATTACGAAAAAAATCACGTCTCGTACACTCCCAATGAGTGAAATACTCGTAAAAACGAGGCACAGTTTCCCACAGATCCGTCTGACCCCTCTGGTCAAACAATTACTCGTAAAGACGAGGCACGACAATTTACTCACAAATCCGTCTGATCCCTCTGGTCAAACAATTACTCATAAAGACGAGGCACAAATAACAAGCAAAGTGGCTGCTGAAAGCGACGCCAATTGCTACCCCCAAGGCTATTATGAATATACCCAAACCTTCTTCGAAAAAGGAGCTTCAATCATTTCTCGGCCTAGTCCAATACTACTCCAGATTTGTTCGCAACTTCTCGTCGAAAGCCAAACCTCTATTTGATATGTTAGCCACCAGTGCTTCAGTCCTTCAGTGGTCCTGCGAAACTAATACAGCGTACGATGAACTTTTACACGCTATCGTAAACGGCGAAGTACTTCGTTACTTTCAATTCGGCTTACCATGCCACTTATTCGTCGATGCTTCTGAAGAAGCCCTTGGTGCAGTCTTGGAACAAGAGTCGCAACCTGTCTTATGCATTTCTCGTCGATTGTCAACAGCTGAACGCAATTATTCACAGACTCAACGAGAAGCCCTTGCGGTTATATGGGCAGTTAGAAGATTGCACAAATTCTTATATGGAAGTCAGTTTCACATTTATACTGACCATCAAGCTTTACAACACATCTTCAGTCCATCCGCGTCCATCGGAAAAATTACTTCCGCCATGCTTCAGCGTTGGGCCATTGACATAAGTGCGTACAATTATACAATTCACCATCGTCCTGGTAGATCAATACCCCATGCCGACTATTTATCCAGATATGCTTCAAAAGAGCCTGCTACAGTCGAAACATTCCTCATCAATCCATTACGTATAGATCGCAATTGTCTCATCAAGGAAACACGCCTAGCCTACGGTTCAGTCATCGCAGGTCTTCGTAATGGTTGGTCGCCAACCGCAAAGAAGAGATTCCCTGAGTTATATGCCAAACGCAACGACTTGTCAAGCTGACGGTGTCCTGGTATTTAATGGTCGCATCCTCATACCTCCAACTTGTAGAAATAGCCTTCTACAACATCTGCATAGTGGCCACTTGGGTCGTGATAAGATGAAGTCCCTTTCCAGATTATTATGTTGGTGGCCATCAATCAATAATGACATTGCAAATTATTCTTTACAATGTGAAAGTTGTCGGAAGAAACCTCGCACTCACCCAAACTGGAGTCCTTGGCCTGTAACATATCAGCCTTTGCAGCGATTGCATGTGGACTACTGCGGTCCTTTCCTTTCCAAGTACTACGCATTAGTAATCGAAGACTCGTATTCGAGGTATCCTGAGGTCTTCCTCACTACAACGGCTACAGCAGACTTTACGAAGTGGGCGTTAAGAAGATTCTTCGCGAGGGAGGGAGTTCCTCAAGTGTTACACTCAAGTGTTCCTCAAGTGTGTACACAGTTCACCGCTCAGTCTTTTCGTTCATGGTTGCAGGGTATAGGATGTCGCTCAGTCTTCACTGCTCCTCGCCATCCGCAATCCAACGGATTAGCAGAAAACCTGGCATGAACTCTTAAAGCAGCAATTTACGCTCAACATCCTACAACTTTAGAACAACTCTGGGAAGCAGTCGATACATTCTTGATTCAATATCGCAATGCAGTCCACGCAACGATGGGTAAAACACCATCATGTCTTCTACATGGCCGAAATATCAGAACTACTGCAAATCTGGACTCTACTGATGTCACCTTCTATCGCGGTAACGACAACAGACCAGCTCACGGCTTGTTATTGAAGAGTATTGGCAACCGAATGTTCGAAGTCATTGATTTAGAAGATGCCACTTTACATCGTCGCCACATCGATCAAGTTAACATCAACGCCTCTAGCTCCGAACCATCGCAACCATCTGCTTCTCCTGCAGCGTCATCGTCACAGTTTAATGATCCACAGCCAAGTCATCTTCGGTCTCCTGAACCTTTGCAGCCTTCAGCCAGCTTGCCTTCACCGAATGGATCCAACTCTCAACCAGCCGTACTGCCTAGGTCATCAGGAAAGGCGGGGTCCTTGAGGAGGTCGTAGGCTTCTCCACCAATCATGGTCAGGTAAAACGCTGTTTCGTTCTTAGCGTCGATAGAGTCGTTGGTTTGGACGTCGTAGGAAAATCTTTCATGCCAGTTCAAAACTCCGGCTGGGTTATTAACGTCTATCTTCTCTATACACTTCTCCATTCGATTAGTTAGCCTAGCAATGTCGAGCTTCGTTCGAGATTAGTTAGCCTAGCAGTGTTTCTGTGCGGTCGCCCCTGTTCATTAACTGATGAATTTTAATGCACAGAATCCTCTGAATGTTTTTTGGAAATTATTATTTTACGTTGGTGTCACAAACAGTACATTCTGCATATCTAGGAACCTCGACTGCGAATGTTTCCGGATTTTTGTCCTCTGGCATGCTTCTTCCTCTCAAAATAAAGGTAATTTGACAGAAAATTATCCCGTCTCAAGGGATTTTTTAATGACGGTTTGTATCGACGGCAAAGAACAGGCCTACTATGTTTTACCATCAATTTTAAGTAGCACTGTATTCACTCAAGGATGAGTATGCAGGTTTATGCATTGCTTAACTCGAGATGTATTCTTATAATAACATATAATATTGTAACTATGCATAGGTATTTATCTTGCAGCGCGTTCAGTTTACCAACGGCCATTTATTCAGCTCATTCAGTTCTTCGCTCATTCAGCTATTTTGCTCGTTCACTCAGTTCGCCTGTTTATCTAAAAAATGTTTCGCTCTGCCGTCCAGTTCAACTGAAACACTCAAGTTAGACACTTCCATTTTGTTCACTTTGATGAAAGGCAGCAATGTTGTGGGACTTGGCGCTCGTTGACCACATTTAGAATCTAAGAAGTCTTCTTCATAGTGTCTGTGATTCTTTCTTCTAAGCCTACTTTGTCATTCTGTCAATTTTGAAAGCAACTGTACCTGATTTGCCTTTGTATCACAAATCGACTTTGACTTTCATAAAACTGCTACTACAGATAAGACATACAATTCCAAATCCCGAATTCCTGGAAAGATGGCAACCCTATAGGCCCTACTATTAAATTCATGAAGTAGTTGATTAGCCTTTATCCCAAAGTATATAACTCGTAAGTGTTTGAAGCCATAATTACTTGGAATTTTGCTACATCCTTAAATCTTCACCATACAAAAATCGAGAGAAATTTTATGAAGTATTTCATAAAGCGCCCGAAAATTCGTATGCGGCGATACGCCGGCTAAAATGACCTTGAGAATCCCTGTCTGGTCTGATCTTTAATCTACTAATTTGCATTGTACTATAATGTGGTCATAAACAGAGATATCAGTACGCATTTGTTTGAGCGAACGTTGCTCTAAACAGCTGTCTATGTCTTAACAGCGGAAAGCGATGTGAGAATCTGCCATAGTAATCCGTCATTTCCGCTATAGTAAATGTTAAGACTGAGAAGCATCAGTTCATTTCAGTGGCATTTACTAGAAATCCCGTTTGCTAGACTCTTTCGCTTACTGGTGAACGACTAAGAATCTCGTTTATTTGCACCAAAAGTTCTAATGCACTGGTTAGAACTTCTATCTAAACAGACTGCTGTTCACTTAAGTCATTTTGCTCGCTTGGCTTGATTTGCGAGGGGGTCGAATCACTCGTTGGTGTCCTCTATTACGCATTCGGTTATTTTCTGCCACTCTCCTCTGTCATCCTAGCTATCACGTATAGGCTATCTTCGCACCAACCTTTGATGAGTCGGCCTCCTTGGCTGCTGCCATTTGCAATGTCAAACAGCACGATCTTCCGTGGACAAATATCTTTCATGCGGTAGATGTGGCCGAACAGACTCATTTTGCGCTTATTAATCATCTACACAAGCCGTAACTTTGGTTCTACTCTTCTCAGGACTTCATAATTGGTGGAGCGTTGAAACCAACAAATACCTAAAATCCATCAGAAGCACCGGAACTTGAGGGCATCGAGACGCCGCCTATCCGTCTTTCCAAGCGTCCACGTTTCCGAAGTAAGCATCAGCACGCTAGAAACACTCGATTTCAACACGTTGCAATACCTCTGTAAAGAACCGTGCATTATAGCTCTTTTGCTAATCACATGACTCCCCCATATTTTGTCAAAACCTGCTAACGTCCGGGGGCGATCGCACAGAAACAGTAATAGATAGTCAGTTGTCAGTGGCAAGCAAATTTCAATGGGTGAATGTCACTGCTAAGATTTGTTAGCTTAACGCTGTTTCTGTGCGGTCGCCTCAGAATGCCAAGCCAATGCGCTGACGAATTTCATTGCACATCCCTCTCCATTCCAAGAGGTGAACTTGTGGACTCTGTCGATCGCACTGCTGTTGGTCGAAAGCTTTGCGTTTTGACTTGTCTCCACTATCATTAATCCTTTCGTTTTATCGGTGTTGATCTTGCGACCCCATCTTCCTGCATCTGAAGAAACGAATTTAAGGCTGCTCTTCCAGTTCTCACCGACTTTCATCCGAAAGTGCTACATCATCGGCAAGGCTCGGGTTGTTCATAGGCTGTCCCTGAATTGAACCCCTTGCCGCATTATTATAACACGTTCCAGGTGCTTTGTAAGCTTACTATCAGGTCAGGTGATCGCCCTGTCTGTAATCCCGAGTCTAGCTGCAGCCTTGACCCTGTACTTCATGCTCTTCAAAATGTGGATAATCTTATCATCCACTCCGTGTGATTTCAGTACTGCCCACATGGCGTCTTGACGAATGTCACCGAAAGCAAATCGATGAAGCAGACCATCAGCAAGGATCTGTTGCACAGTACTGCTATCTTTACGGAAGCCTGTTTGTTCTTCTACCAGGAATGGCTCGACAGAAGCTTTCAGACGCTCCAGGATGATCAGTAAGAATACTTTGCACGCATCTCCTTTCCTTGGCAGCGCCACTATAACCGACTTGTTTCATTCATCAGGAACTTTCTCTTCAGACTGTTTGACTGCATATAATGAGCAGCTCTTCTGCCAATTCTATTCCACCTGCATGCAGCATCTTTCCTGTGATGCCATGAGTACCGGAAACCTTGTGTGGATTTAGGTTCTTGGTCGCTGGTTTAGGTTTTTCGCCATTTCTGTCGTCTTCTTTGAGTGCCATGTCTTTGAGTTCCGTTACTACTGTCGTGTCATAATCATACGTCTACGTAAGCAGGTCTCGGAAGTACTCAGTCCATCTCTCCTTGGTCTCTTCGGACGTCTGGAACAGATGCCCATTGCGATCTTTAGCAAATCGTTGCTTCGGTTCCCATTTTGTATTGATATCTCTGATCAGCAGGTATGTTTGGCTTGTCCCAGCTTTTGCACACTCTGCTCAATCAATCGTTTTTTCTCCTGCAACCGTATTTCATACGGGCTCGTACCGCCTTTTGAAATTAATTGCACTCGCTCCTGTATATTTTCATATTCTCTTCAGACTGTAATATGCTATGCTTTTGACTTTGCTTTTCATCCGTGAATACGAGTGTGCTCTGAGTGATTCCTTTCTGACGGTAGACTGTCATTGCCTCTGATAGCCGAATGCATTCCAGCTGTTCTTTCTTCCAACTTTTTTCTTTCCTTAGGTTAATCAAACCAAACTTTTGGGTGAATTAGGGTAAATTGGGATTATCAATGAGTCTGGAAATTATCCTCCGAAAATGCGCGGGTATCCTGATAACATACACATTCAATATCGCCTCAAATTTAGTGCATTTATTATTCAAGAACATCATTGATTCTTTATCATTCTTCCCTTAGAATTTATGGTTATTTTGTAAGTGCCTCATCTTCAAAAAGAGTTCAGAAGTATTTTACAAGCTTCTGAGGAAGTAGTACTTTTGATATAAGTAGAAGAGATATCCAATAGTTCAATTTGGAATAATCCACGTTTCACTTGATTGATGAACATCAGAGGCTTGACAGCTAAGTTGTTGAATCATTACCGATAGATAGAATTTTTCGGTTAAAATGAAATTTGCTAAGTTTTCTCTGATGAAGTGAAAAGTACAAAGCATAGCCATAATTTTTGACATGGAATTTCTTCAAGTCATTTTATATTATGTTCTGGAACATCTGTCTATGAAGCTAAACACATTCAGATTTGGCAAGCCCCCAATTTCGGCAAACACAAGCATTTTGAGCAATTTAATACTATATTCTCTCATACATGACTTTCAGTAGCATGATAATATATAACACACACATGATAGGAAATGATCTGAAAAAACATATGCCAAAAAGTATGGATATAGACAGCACTTTTCACCTAACAAGAGGAAACCGAAAATTCATTTTGACCAAAATTTCAATCTGCGCTCCATTGAATAAATAAGTATTTTATTGATGCTGTCAGACAACGAGAGGAACCATGTAGAACTCGGCAGACGTGCAGAATCGTAGTGGGCAAAGGTTGGGCATCATCGTGTGAAAGTCTTATTTTCGGCTTCGTTTCCTACAGAAACTCGTTCTGGTTGCGGAAGAGTGAAATAGCCTATTTGTACTCGTCTCTGATTAAATGCTAAGAGCGCTCCTGGTAGTAGATACTAAATCATAGACTTGTCACCTTAAATCATAGATATTTTTATGACTCTCTCTGCGATTCATGCCTCATAAAAGGAATCTTTAGTTGGAGGCACCAGGTAAGTCATTTGTCGCAATATTTAACATATCATATATTCAGGTCATTTTCCATCCTGTATGTGCTCATGCCTCCGATCGGTGATGTATATGAAAATGACCTTGAAGTCAGTTGATCTTGAAGTTTCAGCTCAAATTTAATCAAGATGTTGTGTTTGACGATAAAAAAATAGCGATTTGATAAATCTAAAGGTGTCTAGCTACTTGAGCAGTATGCACTGTATGACCTAAAGAGGATTCTACACTTGCCGTAGTATTTCTCACTTAATCACAGAAAGCACAGAGAAATGTTATTTTATCGAACACCTACGTCTGCTTCCCATTGAGCCAATACAATCGTGATCATGTGCCTACAACTTTGCTGAAGGATAATGCTGGTGTATAGTCTCCTTTTATCCTTCGTGTTTAACAATTCCTTGACTCCTCGAATTTTTCCATCTCCTTGGAAGGAAGCGCATATCACTCATGTCCTAGAGAAAAACAGTCGCGACTCGGCTTGACACGGATTTCTACCGTTCTATTTCAAACCCTCCTGTATTATCCAAGTTACACGAGAAGATCACTGCTAGACAGCTGAATTTTTCACTGAACGAAAATTAACATTTCCAGACTTCAGACCGGCGTTTGCTCACATCATTCTATAGAGACTGGTATGCTCAAGATTTCTTCAGAGGTTCTGTCTTCGTCTGATGAAAATGTGCTTGATTGCCGCTTTCGTTTCGTCACCTGCCTTCGAGAATGCTGACCATGCAACTCCAATATCAGACCCGAGTCATCCCTTAGTCTTGGTAAGTCTGTCTTGCAACGGTTCATCTCCGCAGAAGCAGACCTCGATTTGCAAGCCATTAGTAGTCGTAAGTCCATATAAACCGTGGAGTGTCAGAGGGGTCCGCACATCGTCTGATATTGTTCCTACTCAACACAACAGATCAAATCCATCTAATTGGTGTGCGTGTACACGACTGTACTGACGACATGTGGTGATGGTTTCCATCCTCCTCCTCACTCATCTACTTCAACAGCGAATGAACTCTTGCATTGAGGAGGTTCGCTTGTGGCTGCAGGACAATTGTGCTGCAACTAAACGCTTCCAAAGCAGAAATTGTGTGGTGTGCTTCTGATCGTCGACAGTATCAAAGTCTTTCAGCTCCTCTTAAAGTGGAATCGCTCTATATCGTTCTGGTCTCATCTGTTAGCTGCAAAGGAGTTCAGCCTGAGTCCATTCCGTCTTTGAAAATTCAAGCCAGATGAACGTTGTCCTGTTGTTTTGCAACTTTAAGACATCCGCTCGATGCATCAAGCCCTCGATGTTCAGGACCATGCTGTTATTGAGAGAGGATACAGGATTCCGTTTGGTGTCGGATGGGCCATTCACCCGCTCCAAGTGGTGATGTCAATTGATTTTAAGGCGTTCTCTTAAATGATCTTATATGTCACTTAACCATCGAAGCCGTACAAAGTGCGATCCTGGCGTTTCAAGGAGTAGACAACATCCATAGTTGCAGCAGTCTTCCTCTTGGCGTGTTTAGTGCAGGCGACAGCGTCACGGATGACATTCTCGAGGAATACCTTGAGGACAGTGAGAGTTCCTTATAGATCAGGCCAGAGATATATAGTCAGAGACCATAGCTAAGAAGCAATTAATTATGCTTTATCAATTCTTTTTCAACAATGCTTTGAAGCACGGTGCCAAGGGGTCTGAGGAGTCTGAAAAAGTATGGAATCGTTTTATTTTTTAGATAATGTCTGGGAAGTCTGGAAAATATCCAGATATTTTGATAGTATGACATTTTGGTAAAGTTGATGTTTACGTGCCATATAGGTAGACCTAATAGAGTCAGGAGGATACTGAAAATGTAAATTTTTAAGTCCTTAAGATTTTTATTTGCGCTCATAAATGGCAGATTATCTTTGATATCAACTAAGACATCTATGGATGTCAGACGCCTCTAACTAAACGTTGTTTCCCAAAATCCGATTTTGTCCACATCAAGTTCTATCACTAAATTTTAGGGTTCTTTCTTTCTTCTAAAGGTGGTGAATCTTCGCTCACAGTTACAATCGCATTCTGTGTTATAAACTGCACCAAATTGCTCTCCTTGTACTTCTCTTTACCTTGTTATATAGTCTTTCAAGGTAGTTAGCACCTTGACGGCAGTTGAGTGACCATTTGAGAAAAGAGAAGAGGATTTTGTCAATTTTTTCAAAATTTTCCACACCGTTGTTCAATGCAAACCGTGAAATTAGATATCTTGTGACTTTATTCCGGGTGTAGAGCCTGAGAATAGTCGGTGAAAG
Source organism: Prostheceraeus crozeri (assembly GCA_907163375.1). Classification (NCBI taxonomy): domain Eukaryota; kingdom Metazoa; phylum Platyhelminthes; order Polycladida; family Euryleptidae; genus Prostheceraeus; species Prostheceraeus crozeri. Next base: position 13,388 of record CAJQUW010014303.1, read on the forward strand.
TATTCCTCACTTCAATATGCACGTATCTTATACATGCATGCCCTTCTTTGATCGACAAATTTCCAATCACCTGTAATATGTAGGGGATAGTTGTAGACATTGATCGATCGATTTTATGAAGTACACGATGATATTTCAATGAGTCCAGAAACGGAGTGAGACAACACCATTCATGCTGAAGTCAATAATATCATCGCATGACGACGACGGAGAAAAAGGTATATTTGGCTCTTCCGTAGTATGTATCTAGCAGAAAAAAGGAGAAGTTTGAAAGATATTTTCTACGAGTCCTGAGAAACGATCGCCTCAACTGGTGTGATCTTTAATTTATTCATTTACATTGTGTTATATAATCTTCGTTAGCAGAAGTGACAGTGCAGCAATGTCTACTTGAAAATTACGCTAAACCGCTGTCAGTATCTGAACAGAGAAAGGAGATGTGGGGATGAATTTCCCCTTAGAAAATGTAAGACTGAGAAACATCCGTTAATGAACTGGAAAATTAGAGCTCAAGTTTGTTCAGTGACTTACTAGGAAATCTCGTTGGCCTAGTTTTAATGCATTGACTAGAACTATTAATTATACGGACTGTTGGTCCGTGAAATCATGATTAATCCACTCGATCATTCCAGTAACATGCTCTCCTAGAATCTATAAATTCATTCTGCGTTCCCAATTTAGGTCGTGCTACGCGACACAGTCCAAACGCCAGATTTGGTTCGGGTCAAAATATTTGGTAAACAAAAAAGCACTGAAATATGCGACGAATTGACAATATATTTTGCGAATGAGGGAAAAGAGTCAAGGGTTTTGATGTTCGACTTTTGATTATTTTGTTTCTTAATTACGTTTAAATATTTTGGTAAATATGCCTTGACCATCATCAGACAGACAGACATTTCAGTCGGAACCATTTTAAAACTCGACAGACGCGCAGATTCGTCGGAGGCATAGGGTGTGCATCATTCTGTGAAAGTCTCATTTTCGGCCTCGTCTCGTAGAAACTCGGTCTGGCTGCCGGGCCAAAAGTGCAAACCTTGTTATGGGTTATATCAGCAGATAGCTTTGCAAAACCATTTTCATGTCTGAATGACAGCTTTTCAATGAAATTATTTGTGCCCTTATAGTAGATTTGCTTACAAATTGCTTGTGACTATTAAGCTATTGGTTTAACAACCTAACATTGTAAATATTTGTAGGGTGGATCAAGTGTTAGTGAATTAGAAATGGACTAAAGGCTTGCGTGTCGATCAGTTTTGTCTTTTTCAGTTTAAAGAGCATGTATTTTTTCCAAACATTATCTTGACAACAAAAATTATATTTCTAGCAATTGTTTTAGCACAACTCACGCATTGACAATAATATTATAGAGTATATTTATTGATAGAAGTACATGTAGTTGTATCTTAAGTTTCTTTTATGCGAGTAACAGGAGTATTACATCAATCAAAATATGAAGTAATATGCAGTATTTGTTTGAAACCAGTCAAAAATTACTTCGATGTGTTTACATTAAACTGTTCAAGTATATTTACAGCATATCATTTATGTTTGTGTTGGAAAGCTCGAAAATCTATTGAATATTGACAAGTCGAGTGTTCTGTTTTTGTATGAAGTATGAACATTACTATACTATATTGTGTAAAATTCCGATGTTAATGCTGTCTACGTCTTTTCTTTCATATTTTCTGCGTGTCGCGTGTGTGTATAGCGACTCCTTCCGTTAATTGTGAATTTCATCTCCACTGGTTGACAACTATGTCCTACGATGTTATCAATTTGAGCATCAATTCTAGATCTTAAGATAAGCTGTATTATCAAATATATGTATTGAGCAAGTCCTTATACGAGGTGATTCTAGCTACATAAAACACCAAAAAGGGCTGTAGGGCTCTTATCTGGCAATGTTTCAGGTTTGCAATAAGCAATTGAGTGAAATTTCGACGTGCATTCATTAAATATCACTTTAAACACTACTGGCTATATTAGTGCGCGTTGCAATAGTTAATAAATGCTGCTTTTTGCAAGCACAATTTAAAAATAATGTTCTGTTGAGATAATATTTTGTTGACGGATTTGATGTAGCAGATAGACTCCCCTTCAAATCTGATAGTTAGTTCTGCCGTCTTTTTTCATGTTTACCGCTCTTCTTTTCCGAAGTCATCTTTTTCGTTTATCGTGAATAGCTGCTCGATAGAGCATTCAAAAATTCAAAGTCATTCAAAAATTCTGCATCAATAGTTTAATTGTGTAGTCGACTAACTCATTCTAACTAACAATTGCCTCAAGTCTCTCTAAATCATGTCAGTGGACCAAGCGATGATACCGTTTATATCGGCCACAATATGATACCGACGGTGGAACAAAGGAAATCAAAAGTTCAAAAAAGATAAGATATACAAGGGGAAGTCACAGTATCCTTGATAGTAAAGATTTAAGAAACAAAACTGTTTTTTCTGTATTGTGTTTTATTCAATACCATTGTTTAAAAAAGAGCTTAATCCCTCACGTTGACTGTGGCAGTCGAATTATTGGATACAGTGCACAAATCCAATATTGAGACCATTCGCTTGCGGTGATTACATTTTAAATATAAAAAAAACTACGAATGCTGGTGAAGCGACATCGGCAATAAAGAGTAATCTAGTAAAATACTGCATAAGATTAGTTCAAATTTAGAATGGCAGACTTCAATGCGTAAATTTAGTCACAAAAAGTTGAGGTTATTCCAGACTGAAAAATTCGATGACACTGACACATACTGGTATATCGGCTGAGCACAATCCGTATTCATAGATTCATAATGAAATATGCCAAATTATGCTAGGATTAAAAGGGAATTGTTTTGATTGAATTACAGTGACCGCAAAAAGTTTACGAACACCCCTCAGAATTCAAAAGAATTGTCTGTCCAGTAAAACTATGTGTTGAATGACGTATTAATGCACATATAACATGATTAGTGAAGAAAACACATCAAATTTGATACAAACAAAGCATTTTAATGAAAAAATTTCAGTATTTTGTATTATAACCTTTGTTCTTCAGAACGGCCTGTATGCGGCGTGGCATAGACATGACCAGACTCTGGCACATTTCCACCGAAATATCAGTCACCCAGATCATCTTTAGGTGGTTCTTGAGTTCCTCCACATTGCTGCAATTCTTTTCCGCCATCTTTTTCTTCAAGAGAACCCAGAGATTCTCAATTGGGTTGAGATCGGGTGAGTTCCCGGGCCAATCGAGCTGAGTGATGCGGTGTTCTCGGAGCCACAAGCTCACCTTCTTAGCCTTGTGGACAGGAGCACCGTCGTGTTGGAATGTCGTACACCCCTGGATCTCCATGAACTGCAACAGGTGGTTGTCCAGCACATCGATGTACCGGTTGGCGTTCATCGTTGTGTTCTTCTCCAGGAAGTAGAGACCAGCTCGTCCTCTAGCACTGAAGGCGCCCCAGACCATCACTGATGGAGGGTGCTTCACCGTCGGCACCACGTATTGAGGAGAGAAGGCAGACGATCCGGGCGGCCGGCGGACAGTGGTCTTGAAGTTCCCGAACTGCCGAAACACAGACTCGTCACTGAACATGACGGTGGACCACTGTTCAGCTGTCCAGTTCGCGTGAGCCCTGCAGAACTCCAGGCGCTTCTTCCTCATCTTCTTTGTGAGAAATGGCTTGCGAGCTGGTCTTCTGGCCTTGAAGCCCAACTCCGAGTGCAACCGGTGTTGGACTGTCCTACAGCTGACGTCGTCCAAGATGCCTGGGAGTTCGGCCTTGATTTGGGCAGCTGACAAAAACGGTTTCTGTGACACTAGACGCTTGATCTGCATGTCAGTCCTGGACGAAGTCTTGCGCTGCCTCCCGGTCCTCTTCTTAGGTTCCAGTGATTCTCCTGCGTCCTTCAGCTTCAGAAACTTGTTGACTGATGCAACAGAAATCTTAAGACGCTTGGAGATCTGTCGCTGGCTGTAACCTTCTTCAGATAAAAGCAATATATTCGAGCGCACAGCGACTGAAAGCTGCGGTTTTCGACCCATACTAACTCTGACGGCTCACACTCGTGTGTGACTTTTTACGTCAATGAGGAGGCAATGAGAGGCAGACAATAATCAATAGTGTATCTGGTGTATCTAATTGGACATCCAGACAGCCAATAGTCTAAAGTTACGCTGCATGAAGGGAAAATCAGCATTGCTATCGGCTCTGGTAAGCGATTCAACCAGGCAGTCAAATTTCATCTATTTTTAGAAGGTGTTCGTAAACTACTAGTGAAATAATTAAGAACGTCTGTTCTGTACAAAAATACAGTCCTCCTATTATTTGATCACCAACATCAAGCACATAAAAGATGGCCGCCAAAAGGAGTGGATTCCTCATCATTCAAGTGATACCAAAATGTCTCTTCTTCAGCACTTTTTTGTCATTATTGGCCTAAAGTAAAAAATATGTGCAACCCTTGCTCGTTTTGAGCATTCATTCTCCTATGGGAGAAAGCGCTAAATCAACTGATTTCAGAAGCGTCAAAGCCGTCGTCCTGTATTTTGTAACTTCAAGTAAAGAAAATAAAAATAAACTCATAATATAATGTATTATCTTAAGCGCTTTCGATGACTCTAATCATAAGATAACGTCATGATACAAAAGGATTCAAAGTAATCTTACACTGAAAGTTATAGACATTCAAATTACATAGCTATGAAAGGATAAATTAAGTAAGTAAAAAATATGCATACATGCTTAAATAGAGACATTGGTCTACAGAAAATTAACATAGATAAGATGAAAGTAGAAAAGGGGCTAAGTCCACGGCAGGAGCAAATCACTAGCATAATCTTTCATGATACATAATGAGGGCTTGAATCGTTTTAATAAAATGGCCTCAGTGATCCTGACATGTTGTACATCTCTGCAGTATGCAGCCGCAGAGGAATAGGACTCGATCTTATGTGCGGAGAATTGATTGCCGTCCCAGAGATGCTTGCATATTGAGCTGATATGATCTTTAGGGCCTCTCAATCTTGTTGCTGCACACTTGGGATGGTGCTCTTTGATTCGGATACCAAGACATCTCTTTGTCCGACCAATATAACTGCATCCGCAGTCGCATTTGAAATTGTAACATACGTTGGAGCCTTTAAAGAACGACAAAGCAATCTTCATTGTCTGAGGCAAAACAACAAGCTGTGCTGCACAAAATGTTCTAGAAATTGATTCACCTAGTTTGTTTGAGACTAATGAATGAAATCTGTCTTCCTTTTGTATCATGACGTTATCTTATGATTAGAGTCATCGAAAGCTCTTAAGATAATACATAATACTCGTATTGTGAGTTTACTTTTATTTTCTTTACTTAAAGTCATTGGAAGGAAAAGCTGCTTTAAATTTTTGAAGTCTGTATTTTATACTCAAATGGTCATTGGACAGTTTCATACAAATTCATCAATTTCGTTGACCACTCGAGCACCTTACCTGTACTATGGATATCTATTATACTATCACCTGGATTGATCGTAGAGGCCATTTGTGGTGGTTCTGCCTCATCGAATTCGACTGATAATAAAATTACTTTCTATCGATTTCCGAAAGATTCATGTGTTTTAAAGAAATGGTTGAGTCGCGTAAATCGGAAAGATTTTACTCCATAATCTCTCAGTACATTATGCTCCAGTCGTTTCATTGATCACCGTGAAGGATCCTTATTTATTATACGAAAATTAGGATTTCTAATTTTCTGAGATTCTAATTAAGGATAGCTTTCTATCACTCATTAATTTTTGGAATTGCAGGGTATTGTGGAATGTGGGCCTCTTTCGTTTGGTCTAAATTGCAAATTGACGAGGTATTTTGAAAGAGCCAAGAAAATGGCGCAAGTTATAATTAGTGGTAGCAATTGTGATGAATATAGTCATTTAAAGCGGCTCATTCGTCGTCAAGAAAAGTTCCTTACGTATATTTTTTGATGGTGTGTCTTCTCCAGAGCTCATTTTGCATGGTGTCCTAATTTCTCGTTGCAAAACTGAAACTTGCCAGTAATTTTTCTGTCCTCTTGCAGTTGTCATCTCGATGCCCACATGTCTTCTTATATTTCAAAATTACTTCCATGATACCATCAAATATGGATTTCCGATTGAATAAGTTATTTAACTGACGAAGCCGTCAAATCGTGTCTGTCTGTGATAATTGTGCAGTAATTTTTCGCGATTTCTCAGAACTCTGCACCCTGCCTTTCTGCAAGTGTATCGAATCGGAAGGTTATCATTCATATCGAAACAAGACGATTGTTATCTGCACGATTATCATTTACACTAAGTCTACGGAAAATATAATTCATAATATTCATTTTTCGAAGAGCAAACATGTGCTGTAAAGTACAATATATAAAATTTAAATAATTTACACTAGAAAGAATTATGTGCTGTTTGTGCTCGTTAAAACCGATGCTTTTTATATCCGATGTATTCCAAATGAAGAATTTTTGAGTTGAACAGGTGTATGAAATGGGTCTACCAACAGTTTTAGACAGCAAATTATTAAGTTCAGCGCTCACAGCCTACATGTGCACGAGCTGTCGAAAGCATTGCATTTAACATGGCTCTGTCCACCGGACAAATTGCTCATGATTCTATTTAACCCAATTATGAATAACGTTTTATTTAAGAGTTCCTGTGTAGCGTTCGATTTGCATATTTGTCGTTGACGACTGATGTATAGGGACGGCACAAGAATCATGGGTACACCAATGGTGGTTTACTATGATCAATGCACAAATGTATCATAAATTTGTACATTTTGAATAAAGCATCGCTTAAATCTGAGCATACTGAGGTCTGAACGGTCTTAGCTAACTTTGTTAGTCGATTATCTGAATTCCAAACTGTTGTAATGGAACGTCGCTTGATGTTGACACAATGTACCATGTCCGTTAAATGACAATCAATAGGCCAATAAATACTTATGAAAACGATAGCTGAATTCTCCAAAACGCGGTTTTTAGTCATCTACGAACTGAACAAATGCACAACGCAAGCTCTGCACAGTTGATGACGTCAATTGCTCTTCTTAGCATTTTATCACGACTTAGGATCGGAAAGTTAACTCGTTTTAACAGGATTATCTCTTATAATCGTGCTCGCAATGACTGAGACGAGCGTGTGACATATTCCCTATGTAGTCTATATAAATTTTGTTGGGACTTTGCGTCTCACTTTAAGCGGGCTTTCGTTATAAGCAAGCTAGTTATAAGTGGATCATACTGTACATTCAGAATTTCGGAATTACTTTTTTGTGGAAGTTATTCGTATTCTTCTCGTGTGCTGAAGCTTTTTATTCATTCATTCACTTCACGCATTCAAGGTCCACAGTTAGGATTCATTTACTTCTTTAAAGTGCGCACAGTTGCACAGTAGGTTCAGTTTTGTACTTGACAAGATGACAAAAAATACTGAAATATGCGGTGCATCAACATTACAAATATATTGACGATTGATATATCGATATCGGCCTAACCGATTAATTACCCCTAGTTCATATTCCATAATTGCTTCGATTCTGACAGTTATCAAATAAAATATAAGGTTTCCCTGCACCCCAGTCCTCCTCACAGTTAAAACTGTTTGCCCCGTGTTAAACTTAATCCTATACAGCGTGAGATGGTGAAAATAATAAAGAAATCGGTGTTTCAGGTTTTTCCAGAATTTTTAAATCTTTTCCGTTTTTCGATGAATCCGCGCTCCAGTCTCATCCATCCCAAGGTCATCATTATTATGAAGCATCCTATACCGTTAACTGCTGTTTCTAGAATATGGATATCGACAATGGCAATGATATCGATAAAATATCGCAACAATGATCATCTGTTATCATAGGTGTATCTTATCCGCTTTCCTCCTCAATGCATGTGATGTATTACGATGTAAATACTGTGTTTAATGACACGCGTGAAAGGTTTCATTAAGGACGACGGAGGGCACTCTTTTAGTCCCTTGCCACCACAGTCTGGATCAAGATTCTTGATTTTTGAACACATACAATGCTCGAATGTTGAGGACATCTCTGTATTGAAGAAATGTCATCAAGCAATGGACATCTCTTTCATGAAGAAATGTTGGATTCCATGAAGCATTATAGACGGGGATTCAGAAAATGGCGATAACAAATTCAAGTGAAGAAATTGTATTTTCCATGTGTAGTCTTAGTCATAGTGTGTGCAGTTTCATTGCTTTCGGTGTAGTAGAGTGTCATTGTAGTTCTATTGTTTACCGCCATTATCCACTTTTACCATTATCCACCATGTGTAGTGTCAGATATAGTGTAGCATTAGTGCACTTGTAATCGGTGTAGTAGTATCATTGTATTTCTATGTTCTGCCTCCACTTTTCCAATTTTTATCCATCGGTCTCCTGTTGCTTTATAATATCTATTTTGAATTTCTTTAACCTATAGTGACCATTGTCGTATTCTATTTCCACTACTAGCATCTGTAGTCGATACAGCATATTAGACGTCTGTTTTGAACGTGTATGCGGCAGTGTTTTGGAATCTATGGTGTTAGTATATTAACAGTAAGAATGAATAGTGTTACAAGTCTTAAGATTTCCATTTTTACCAGATATTGGGCCAAAGCTGATCAATTAATAATTTAAATTAGTAAGCATTATATTCTATTATAAATGGCTGCTGGGATGAATTTCATCATCGTATGGGAATTGCATATTCCACGGGTAAATTTTGTGACAGTGTTTGTTTAAACAGTATTTTTAAGTCATTTAGTGATTTCGTTGTTTTAGGTTATCCTGTAATATTGTCATGTTGCGGTTACTGCTAGATGCAGTTGATACTCTGTCCTTGCTATTGCTGCTTCAGTTCATTCTAATGAAGTTAAGAAGCTAGAACTTCCTCAAACTTCATCTCTGTGAATGTCACATAGTAACATTTGTTCAAGTAAAACTTCTCAGAAGCATCTGTGCATCACGTAACGAAATCCCTATCGTCTGTGGTTTCCTTATCTGTTGCTTCACAACTTGTCAATGCTACTAAAATGTACACACAGAATCACTGAGTAACGTTCAGAGATTTACTGCAATCAACGTTCATACTCATAGTTAGACACAGTAGTGCATCAATATGTAACGTGCGGTTGTCGGTCTTCTCATCAATTTATTCCTTTCTCTGATCCGGCATCGCACCTACTGACCGGCTTAGATAAACAACTCACCACTGAAGTGCAGTTACCGATGTCCACTGTTTTCATTGAAAATGCTTTGCAAGGGTAGCAGCAGAAGTACAGAGTGCCTCCACATCTTACCGATCCGCCTTTTACTACTCATTCTCAGATATCCGAATTCTGTTGAGAACAGTAGCAAACTTTGTACGCTGACTGGGTACTGACGTGGCGGGAGGACTTTTGCATGATCAATTCACAAAACAAGCAATTTGAGTGAAATTCAGATTGAGGAAAGCGTTTTACAATATTCGCAAATTGCGACTTTCAATAATAAAAGCTGATTAGTCAAGCGACGTTGATTTTGACTTATTTCACCGGGTATCAACAAATTGATTATTTATCTCCATTTGATTACCTGCTCACAAAGGATTGCAGAATTCCAGTTCGCCTAGGCATAGGATAGAAAGAGCAAATTCAGCTGTGAAGTCATTAGCAGATCCTGTAGACGCTACGCTTCGCCCTACATAGCTCGTCAGTGATGGTTGGAATGGCCAAAACTAGCTTATGTCACCTACAATGGTTGAACAAGTTGAAGGACTGCACAACAGGCTTCTCTGCGTTCATTGCGAGCAGCGTGTCTGACTAAACTCACTTCAAGTAAATAAGTAAAAACCAATGTCTTCGGAATTCGAAAATGAACATTGCAAAGCTGTGATTGCCTGTTGGGATGAGGTTTGTCAATTGGTCCCTTTTTTCCATAACAAAAGGCGTCAACTATATGAAAGCTAAATGAAATTGTAGAATCATTATATGTGAAGTGTCGCAGACAACCTCAGTACTGATGTTACCGATGTGCTAATTCTAGAATCAGAAACTATAAATTACCATCAGCAAAATATTAACGTCATTTCACGAACAGGAAGACTTCGGCATTGACATTTGGAAAGTTGAATCTGTGGTTCATGTAGTGGATGATTCAATAATCAGCATCTAATTATCCGATTCGAGTTATTAACTAAACAGTAGTTCAAGCACAGTATGCCCTCGTTTGATCGTGTATTTCGTTATCTCTCGTGTAATTGTTATGAAGTGCTAAAGGTGATCAGATAACTTCAGTTAGCCTGATGCTGCACTTTGACGCATATTTTGCTTCTTTGCAGGATGAAAGTGGTGCGATAATGATCGATAGAGACCCAAGGTATTTTGGAGTAATTCTCAACTACCTTCGATACGGAAAACTGGTGGTTGAAAAGGACCTTGCAATAGAAGGTGAAGTTAGATCGCTTGTTCAAATGCGAATAGTTGAAAGTTAAGAAGTTGAAATATAATTTTCTATCCAACATCCTCAGCAAATCATGCAAATTGTTTTGTTCGTGTGTAATAAATGAGACATTCACTTCAGATTTGCTGATGTTAATTATTAAAGAAACTGATGTAAATTAAATATTGTATATCTAATGGGAATCGTTAGGGTTTTGTGCGTGATGAGAATCGGACATAATATTTGTCAGCAGGAATTTGTATTCGACTCAATAGACAAATGATGCAATCTAGCTGTGCAAGTACATTGAAGGAATGTTGTTTCTTTATGCTTCATCATCTTGAAATACATGTATAATGTACTGCAGATAGCTTGTCTTTCGCTAGAACATGTTAAGTCATCAAATGATCCCGATATAAAATTTTGCAGAGAATCCTTGTCAACATGAGAATAAAAGACGACTCTAATTGTCAAAACACGAAGACGAGACTCAGCACGACACAAAACACGATCTTGTTCGTGACACAAGTGCAGACCTCTACTCTGCTCCAGGGATGTAAAGTAATTGTGCTATGTTGTGATTTTGGGTCAGATCATAATTATATCAATATGTAGGCTATACACATGTAAGGAGCCATTAGTTCGCTCTCTACTCTTGCGATATTTGTCATCGGCAAGAACTCACACACCTGTTGTGTAGCGGAAAGCCAATTGTGCATTGAAAACTCAATGTGCAGTCTTTGCCTTTTCTAGAGAGCATGATTTGAATGGATTGACTGAAATACATTAACTCCTTTTGTCTCAAAATGTATTTTTTCACCTCGTTTTTTTTTTGATTTCACACTCGAACGATAGATTTTGGCAATTTTTCATCAACACTTCGTTTTGGGTTAGTCTGTCTGGGACAGTTACGCCGACTTCAGTATTACGGCCACGGAAGGGTGTCGAGAAAATTCAATTACCAAAGATTTTCGATTTTTAAAATTTTTGAGCATTCAAGGTTTATCTCCGAGTGATATTTTGAGATTGTTGTGATAGATACTAAAATCGAAATTATCAAAATGCTGCACATGGTAGAATGGCTCAGTAGTGATCAACCCCTTCGCTGCAGGAAAATTTCATGTAAATTCTTCCATTGTGCGGATGCGAGAACTCATCGCCAGTTCAAGTGTCTTCCCGTATTAGGATGCGGGGGAGGCCCGCCTTAAATTGTGTTGTGTCTGTTCGGGCATGTTGCAAAATGGTATCATATTCATTGATTGAATAAATGAGAGTCAATGATAAACTAAATAGTGCTGTAAATGTTTTTGTATTATAATAACATCGGATGCAATAATTTCCCGAATTTCTCGTAATTTCACTTATGCTTCAGAGTAATATGTATACTGTTAGAAATGAAGAAATAGATTCAGATTATTATCATTTATATAATTTATTCAATAATATACTTTCATAGTTTGCTTACGAGTGGGTTTTATTCGAGAAAACACGGAACCGGCGCGGATGAAGAAGCTGCTTCATCTTTGTAAATCAATGATTTTGAATATAAAAGAAGTCGCCGTCATGGTGGCCTAGTGAAGAATGTGAGAGCTCGTCTCCATCGCGGACTTCGGATCGATTCCTAGGTAGGGTGAATGCGGTCTGGGAATCAGGGCTGCTGGTGTCTTTTGTTGTCTTAATAGTTGTCATTCTCCAGATATTCAATGTACTATGACAGACCTTTGTTGTCAATCAATGGTTTTTATTAACATATATTTGATGTAGTGCTTGTTTGACAATTCTCAAGTAGATATGTTTTGAGTGTAATTTCATGCTTCTGATTAATGAGCTATGCATATACCGTGTATGAATGAGGCATTTCAGTGAAGCCAAGGTAGTCATGCTAAAGCTATTAGATAAAACTGAAATGAATCTTGGAAACAAACGCACATTTTACAAAGTTACACAGAAATCAAATCTATTAACAGAGATGAAATCTTATATGCGTAGTTTTGCTTATTGCACATGATACAGTGAGTAACTGCTTTATGGCTCTTACCTTGTTTCCGAACTGATTGAGTAGCATTTGAAAGTCGCTATCCTAAGATAGAGCATTGAAATGAAGAATTGCTTAAAAACTTCACAAATGGAACATGATGTTTCAGTTTTTACTGAGCTCTTCAAAGGACTTTGATTGAACATCATTTTGTTTAAGAAAAAAGGATCTTAATGGATGCATCATGTGGATACATGACAATTGCACTTATCAAAAAAATCATTGAATGTCTACTTAATGGAACTATCGCTGTGCAGCAATATAACAAACCTAAGTTACATCTTTAATTCAAAGGGGAACAAAGCATGCATGAGCATCAGGAAAAAATCAGCATGCTGCGTGTAGCAGAATGAGTCATTTTTCAACTGACACATGAGTAGAAATCAACAATACCATAGAAAGTCCTAGAGTGGATGTTGCTTGAGAATTATGGCACACACAGGGGGGAACTTAGTTGGGGCAAAAGCCAAATTCTAGGAACTTGTTTTCCCGTTTTCTGGTTGGTATTTATATTTTTCTTAAGTCAATTTGTGATTTGAAGTGTTGCCCCTATTGTACAAAACATAGAGTAGGTATATTAGGTAGAGTGGTAACTCCGCATTTATTAGATCCCCAATGTGTATACACTGTCGATTTTATTAAATGAACTCAAGGGAGATGCAGGTGGTATTGTCACCAAATGTGAGATATGCAAATTGTTGCAGTTTTGCAGAAATTACAACGGAATTGACGGAACATGATAGCATAAAGCAGTAGGAAATGACACTATTTTAAAGATCGTCCGTGTCATGACAGCCTTGGAGATTCAATGTTTGTTGAATAAGCAATTCGATGGGTTCCTATTACTTTCATGCTCAAGAGTATTTTCTTAGGCGTTATCATATCACAGGCAACCTGCCACTGGCACAACAAAATCACATAATCAAAGACAATGATTTCATTTAACTGTGAAAGATGTAAATGGTCCCACATCACTATTCAGATTCTAGAAATGAAACATGAATTCAGTGAATCATAAAATCATACCGGTGAATATTGAATTAAAAACTTGAAAGAAAGAAAGCTCGAATAATATCGCAACTTCTTCATGAAGACTTTCATTATAATACAATTCATGAAATTCCCTTGATAATCAGCTTGATTTCCGCTTAGTTAGGATGCTTATTATCAAATATTCATTCCTTTTGATATGCAACTTGTTTCATACTACTTATATAGGGGAGTCATCTCGGTAGTATATAAATTTACAAAATTTGACTTTTTCAAAAGTTCTCAAATAATTTTTTGAACCACGGGAACGTAATCTCCGCAAAAAAACTGAATCTTTTCGTATAAAAATTTTCACTGTATACAGATACTTTTTTGAGTCGACACTCTACCTATAGTATATAGTATACTGTATATGGTATACTATAGGGATATGGTATTTATCCCTACTCTATGGTACAAAAGTAAGAACATTTACAGAAAAGCAATTTTAAATTTGTAATAAACAGCAGCGACATAATGACAAAGAAAGAGATCCTTTAAAACGCTCTGTACTTTCATCAATTTGTATTATCGCTCCTGTAATCTATCAACAGTAGAATCAGTCACATTGCAACTTGTAATGTCGAATTACAGAACATGCGTTGCTTCAGCGTGAAATCAGAGGCCAAGAAATCTTCGATTATTAACTTTACTTTGAAAATAGCCACTGCTCAATATATTTGAACAATTTCGAAATCTCTTCAATTTGCTTGTTTTAGAATGTCAGCCTCCAAAAAATGATCACACTACATCACTTGTGTCATGCAATGATTAATCGATAGGTTCGAGCTATATTTTATTTGTCTGAGTGATGATCAGTGGTAAAAAGTTTTCATTTTCTACATTTTCAACGTCGCATAGACGACGTGCTAACATTGCTATGTTAAGGATCTTCTTATAAGTGTTGTTATAGTCTTTTCTGACCTCGATGGTGTGCGCACGTTTTTCATGCATCCAGAGTAGATAAAGTCTATAAGGAGTACTTGAGCAATTCATATTTTGAAAAAGTTAGTCGTTGTCTTTCTTTGTTCTTGTTCATCAGTACTTTTTTCCAATCTTCTGCTTAAGCATTTTGTCGCAACTTAACTTCGTTTTCCTCTCCTAAAATGTCAAATGTTGTACACTGTACTTGTATTTCCGGGTTACTCAAGAATTATTTGAGTTGGTTTGGCGAGTTGGTGATTCATATGAAATAAAAATCACGATGTATTATTAAGGCCGAAGTAAATGCTCGTAACAGCAATTTTCCAATTTTTTGGAATTGTCCGCATCAAAAGCACATAACAATTATGCAGTCATTAGTCGATATTCAGACATAACGCGATCGACATGCCTATGTTTGCATAAATCACCTTTTTTGGTTTGAAGACTGACAGACTCAGTGCATCACAATACTGAAGGTTTTAGCCACTACTTTGAGGGGAAGATTCATCCTCGGTCCATCCTTAGTATGGCTTCGTTATTGAATTGAAACACGGTCGTGCTTTACGAAATCATAATGATTTACCACATCTTTTCAATTATTAGACTGAAAGCCCTTATTTGGAGCATGGCCATGCATGTATGTAAAGAGCTGGACTTCGGGTTAGTTAGACCGTCGAACGACTGAATAAAGAAATAGAAGGTAAACCTTGTTTTTATACTCGGAAGCACATAAAGCTCGGAGTCTTTCTTCGATGTGACCGAGCTGTTATTTATTCCTTTCTCAATTTTTTTTGTACTGAGTGTTTCGGCAAGAATGTGGAGTGCGCCTATTTTGAAAGTCTTGGATTTGACCCTATCAAAGTTTGAACCAAGGTCTCCCGGACGCAGAGCGGACACTCTACCACAAGGCCACAGCGCCGTTTACAGAGTAGGCGTCAAAGAAATTCATGACATGCTGTGGGAAGTGAAGAAGAGAAAGATGCGATCATTGAAAAAGTAGAGAAGGTTTTGTACTGAGAGGGTTTTGTATTGACAGCAGTAAAGGGAGAAGTGTGTGCTGAACATTGATTAACTCCTGTGTCAATGGTGCTGAAGGACGAAGAGGATGGATGACAGCATCGAATGGAGAGGAGACATCAACACAACTCGATGAGTTTTAGGCTGTCATTTGAAAGGTAATATATCTTCAGTGGAACGCATGTCAAATTATTCAATTGATGATGTCTAACATATTCACACAAGCAATAAAGCGTCTCAGGAAAGTTGTTGTCATTCTACTTCGGCATAGCCTTTGAAATAGGAATTCGAAAACTAATGTTTGATAGGAACTACAGTCGCCATTTGAAGTTTTCAAAATTCGGTAAAGAGAGATCGATGCATTCATTTCATTCTCCCTATTGCTTATTGGAAAATTGGAATCGAGGAATAATATTGTTTGAGATAGGAGCACGATCTCGAATGTCACCCCGAATCAAAAATGGGAAGTAGTGTTTGAAATAAACATTTCATAATCTGCAAGGTTTCTACGAAGTTCGAGAGCACGAAAAATTCAATGTAGAATCCATAGATTGAATTAAATTAAACAATTAAATTGCTGATTGAAATGTCCTAAAGCCGATCCCGCAGCCATTCAATATAACATGCTGGTGAATGAATACTTGGTTATTGGAATCTCAATTTAGAGTGAAGTCATCTACAATGCACATCGCTCTACTCCAAGGAATATTCGAAGTTGAGTCAGTCAATGATCAGTTCTCGGCCCGATCCTACTTGATATATTTTTGAATGACTTTGAAGATGATATAGACTTAGTTATGTTATAAAATATACCGATGATATCAAGCTATCCATCTCATGGTCTGATTCTAATCATCTCCCAGATACCTCATAGTCCGGCAGCCAGAGAAAGTTTCCACAGGTAACGAGGCCGAAAATGAGACTTTCACAGAAGGATGCACGCCCTATGCCTATTGCCTACTACGAATAGGCACGTCTGCCGAGTTCTAGTGAGTTCCTCTTCTTGTCAGACACAGTCAAAGAAAAACACATGTTAATCCAATGCGAGGCAGATTGCAGTTTTTGGCCAACATGAAATCCTCTATGTTTTCACTTATTACGGCAAAAATACTCAGTCTAGAGCCATAATTTTTGAAATGGAATGTTTTCAGGTCATTTCTTATCAGGTTCATGAACATTTATCTATGAAACTGCATGCGTTCAAGTTTGGCAAGCACCAATATGTTGGCCCACTTTATCCACATTGAACCACATTATCGCATACATTGCCGATCAGAAGAATGATGATATCGCATGCACATGATAGGAAATGACCTGAACTATGGCTCTAGACATAGTACCTTTTAGTTAATGAGAAAAAAACATAGAAAATTTCATTTTTGCAAAAAACTGCAATCTGCCTCGCATTGGATGAACATAAATACGTGTTTTTACTTCATCGTGTCTGACAAGAAGAGGAACTAACTAAAACTCGACAGACGCACGAATTCGTAGTAGGCATAGGGTGTGCATCCTTCTGTGAAAGTCTCATTTTCGGTCTCGTTCCCTGCAGAAATTCGGTCTGGCTGCTGGACTATTTGGATGAAAAAAAACCAACTAATCTTAGATAGCAATTGTCAGAAAATTCAAACATGGAATGACTTTAAACCCAAGAAAGTGTTTCGTTATCTATTTTGGAGTCAAAGATGATAAAATCCATTGTACCGGTGTGTGTCTGGTACCCTTGTTCCCATTACTACATCATCTAAAGATCTTGTTGTTACAATCACGGATCAGTTATCGTTTGATGGATATATAAATTCCATGGTGAACAAAGCTCACCAAAGACTTGGCCTGATATGTCGAACTTACAATTGTTGTGAGCCAGCGGTAATAATAGCATTGTATAAAACACGATCAATTCTTGAGGATGGGAGTTTGGCATCCCTACAAAGTAAAGAATACAGATATAATTGAAAGTGTTCAAAGACTGATGACAAGACTGTTCCCCAACTTAATACACTTATCATACCGCGAAAGACTTCACGTTCTAAATCCGCAATCTTTGACAACTCGTCGAATACAATGCCAACTTATATTTCTATACAAAATTGTAAACGGAAAAATTGACATTGATATCCATGACTTCTTCAATATCATAACCGACTCGAGAACGAGAGGAAATCACTTCCGTATATACCTCCTAAAAATTATAAACATAATGATCATCGTTACTTCTATACAACAATAATCTTTTTTTAGAAAACATTTTTGTTCATCTTGATATGTGGTAAATGGTTCACAAACTTTGTTTGCATCACGGAGATGATTGTCATATCACACTGTATGACACTTTTGAAAGGTTTGCCCTTCATAAGGGTTGTGTATTTCATGGAAATACATGTTATTATTATTAATATTTTTAAGTGCATTTTGGTATTTCGAGTTTACAAGCAGTTTCCTTATTTTCGCATTTCTTTTGCTGAACGCAATTCAATTTCAGGCATTACTTGGAAAGTTGTGTAGAAGAAGTGGTAGTGTGTAGTGAACACGATGTAGAATAGTTAAATGTAGTCTTAGCTCTGTTTTGGCTCTTTCAATTAGGAGATACACGATTGAATAAGTAAGTCCATTTTTCTTCGCTACATGTTTAGATGCATGTCCGTCTAAAGCACTTATTGCTTGTGGCAGATGAATGCTGGAAGCTAGGGTCGGATGAATCAGTCGGCAATTCCAATCGTGCAAGATAGGATCTTAATTTTCATGTCTACGAGGGGATACCATAGAGATCACTAGACAGCTGTCAACGACGGAAGGAAATCCAGTGTTCTTATTGTGACATTCTCTTTCTCTGCGACTCGAGGTGCTGTAATGGGCACATGCACACAGGGCACTTTTCCTTGTGCATGTATTTGTTGATCACTTGATGTATTTTGAAAAGCTTATTTTCGTTTTATGTTTCTATAGTACTAAAGAAAATTAGCTATTTGATTAAGATCATCCACTGAATAAAATAGGCAACAAAAGCATTTTCATGATGAACTTGGTTGCGAAATGAACTTGATTTTGTATTTTTCATCACCTCGCACGTGGATATATTCCCTTGCTACGGAACTAAGTGTTCATCGATTGAATAGCGCGTGATCTTTCAGTGTACTAAATTTACTGAAGCGTCAGAAACCACGAGATCTTGTGATGTCTGTTGCTATATTTAGCCCTAATGAGTGTTACCCGCATGGCTAGAAAGGGTTTGCCGTCAGAAAATTCACGAAGTAAAGTTTACTTGTGCGAGTTTCCACTGTTCGATCAAGATCATCATGAAAGCATCAATTACATCAGCTATTCGCACTGTGACTAATTGAAAATTTTTATAATCTTCGTGAAGCTCTTGGCTACAAATCCTCCCGAATGTAGGTTAAGTTTTAAAGATTGACTTTCGCTAACATGCCTCACATGGTAGTCAAACTAGCAAACCTTCACACACAGGTAACTCTCGCTAGGTTAGAGTTGGTAATAGCAACTTACAGTGTGACTGACATGTTCTAACATAACGATTCAAATAGGAACCTGATGTTATGTCCTTTTAGGATAATTTGCTCATATTGTATGAGGATCGGGTGCTTGCTTATCAGCTCCCTGAGACTACTGCGCGGCACGTGACCAGATAATCTAAGGCAGGGTTCTGAAAGTAGGGTGCATGAATCCCCCAAGGGCCATTCGCAACATAAAGCGCGACCTTGAACAGTCGTGAATTTGAGCATCAATCTTTGAAAAATATGAAGACCTTAAGTTCTTTTAATTCGTCATAGTTATAATAATTTATCATTCACATAATTCGGGTTTCTTCAAGTCGATGTCGATGTAAATCCACTTGTGGATGAATGCGCGCAAGGCATTACAGTGTGTAGTCATGGTTGCATTATAAAGTATGTACTGTAATTGTTATGTTTGTCATAGCTATTGTATTAGCTGACTGCATCAATGCCATAAATAATATATTAATGCTTCTTCCTGTCATATTCAACCATTCAATCATTGGGATTATTAGGAACAGATTTGAAATTTGAGTGCCTATGACGTAAATGGTGATTGGTACTCGGAATCACGTCAAATAAATGGTGATTCCGCTGTATGTGCATAATAAATCGCAAAGAAAATTGAATTTTGTTTGTAAGATTTATGTTAATGGCTATTAATAATAAATCTTGTCGTCTGCATCTGCTCGGCAATTTTCTCACTTTTTCGAAGAAATTCAAAAATGTGAATTCGAAATGGTCATTGCTAATTGACGATGAAGGTAAATTTTTTAGGATACAGAACTGGGATCTCAAACTGACCAGAAAACCTTGGAAATCAAAGTAGGCTTCTGACCATGAAAAACCGTGAATTTTGACAGTGACAACTTCGAAGTTTATAGATATTTGACTGTCAAAACCTTCAGTTTCACAGTCAATCGTGCTCGGACATCCTGCACGGTACCATAGAGATTGCAACTGAATCAATAGTGCAACTGATTCGATGAAGATAGCTTCACCTTTCATTAGATAGTAATGTTCTGACAGTTTCTTCATCGCGGGACTTTCTTGCTTCTTCAGGTGTTTTAGAAGAAGCCGAATTCTACAACATCGCAGCTCTTATCTCACTCGTGAAGGAGAGAATGGAGGAACAGACTGCCAGCAAGCATCGAGTAAGTGAAAACATGCTTCTGTTCTTCTCATGTCATCAGTGTTGTTACTTACAGCAGGGAATGAAGAATGTGTACCGTGTACTGCATTGCTCGGAAGAGGAGCTCACACAGATGGTTTCGACGATGTCAGACGGGTGGAAATTTGAGCAGGTGAGTCCATTTCTGTTCGTACTCTCTCGCAGGAAGAATTTCTCTCCCAACAAGATAGTTCTGTATGACTGGAGGATTGCTGATTAATGCGAGCAGATCAAACGAGGACATTAAGCGTCAAATGGAGAATGTTAATTGCATAATATTACACAGGGAAGCATTTAAGATACAGATTAGTCCTCCAGCCAGGTTAGAAATAAATGAGAACGCTGATTCAGGGTGTAATTAGCAAACTTTTGGGTGGTGGGATGGCTCAGTTGGTTAAGGACCGCGTTTCGGTTCTGAAGTGCAGAAGGTCCGGCTATCGAGTCTGCTCGCCTCAGGCTGCCCCACCTCTAGCCTATGCTAGCCTTGGTTGGGACAGGGATGAGAAAAAACCAAAGAAACATTTTTTCAATGGAAACTTTAGTGATCTCATTGACTCCTTGGCGCAGCCGTTCAATGTGTTTGTTAGATGGTTGAATTTCTTCCAGAGGTTTTCGGGGACGGTAGGAGAGGATCCGAGCCTCAACTGTCATAACACAGCGTTTTTGGGCTGTATTGCTCGTTTAATGGAATGACTTCCTATATTTTGAGAATTTATGAATAAGAGAAAATTGGTTAATCTGATGTCGACCTGTCGTGAGGGAGAAAGTTATAGGAAGTGGAAGTAGCAGTCGTTCGATGACTCTCACTAATTGAGAGTTCTTTTTGCATACACGCAGTATTTGTTGAGAAAGGCGCGGAACCTGTGGAGTCCAACACGTGCTTCACGTCCTGTCAACGCAATCCAAAGTGATCATGAAAAATCCAAAATTGTCGAAAGGTGCACCTTATTTTGCTTTGACACCAAGTAGTTATTGAATTAACAGTAGAATTAAAAAGCGCATATTTCCCTCAGATATAAACCATCATTAGAAAGTATATATAGAATATAGAAATATAGAAAGTAAAAATGCAGTGCCATCGTTAATGATAGAGTCGATAACATATTAAAGAAATGGAAAGGGACAAAATTGCTTCTGTTCAAAAATGTACAAGCGAAAGATCGCGGAAGCATTTTCCTCGCGATGTTAAGTGAATGGTCTGAGTGGGAAATTATTTAAAAAAATAGAATAAATGCATTACTCCTGAAGATTGGCAGTGGAACAAATGAGGTAGAATCATAAACGGGGCCCTAAATGATACGATGAGCTCAACAGTGAACTTTCCACTTCAGAATTCTAGTTTCCCACAAAGGGAGCATAGTCTAATTCCAATCTATTGCGGTTGGTAGCGTTGATAACGCCTTTTGGGATTATTGGAAAATCAGATAGAGGCTAGTATTGCTTGGGGTTTGCTCTAATCAAATGTAAACCATAACTGCAGCATTAGTTTTCAAAATGGTAAAATTCTTTTTCAATATGGCGGTTGAAGTATTAATGTATTGATTGGAATCACGATGATGGTGTCAGCGACACAAATGGAAATCAACGAATTTTCATTTCCTGTTGTTAGGTTGCTCATGTGCGTGCAACGTTGGTACCATCGCAATTTCTTTTTACCTCACCCTCCCTCAGCCAAGACACGGAGCGGAGCCAGTAGATTAGAGGTGCGACAACCTTCATAGAAATTCTCACCAAGTCAGGGCTAGTAATCTAAAGCAAGTTTCTGAACAATAGACTGACTGTCATAATTCTTCTACAATTACCAAGTCGATGCTCACGACTTAAGAAACTTTTCTTGCTCAGGAAAACTAGACGTGTCTCATGTTTTGAAACGATCACACAGGCGTTTTTAAAGTTTCTTTTCTTCTGGGAAGAACCCGTATGATGATAAAGAGTTGCTGTGTGTGCAATGCTGAGAACGTTGTCCTTCGTTAGTGAGCGAACTTTACAGCTGCTACCGTTGTCATAACATTAACAGCGGTTAAGGATAAACTACAGTTCAGAGGAGATACTGAGTTAGCAGAAGCTGATCAGTATTGCGTTCTGAGTTTAGATGGGACCCGTAAATTTTGATAGTTTCAATACATGCAGCTCAATCCTCGTAGTACAATGCGAGTAGCCTATTTGTCATAATACAAGAAGACTTACATAGGAAATATGAAGTTATTAGTTAAATATTTAATTTATTTAATTTAATTTTATTTAAATATTAGTTATTAAATATTTAGTTGAAAAATCATATATGATGAGTATGAAATTCTCCCAAGATATTTCGATGTCACAACAATGTTTTAGTATTGAAATAGCGATTAATACATGTGTGATGGCTGCATTAAAAGTAATGCAAACTCCAAGGTAAATGTTTTGTTTCGAAACTAGGTATCCTCCAAATAATTCTCCGCGGGATTGCATACTTCTCTGGCCGATTAATCCACTTCAAAGCGTTAGCGAAATTGGCTTGAGGATTCTCTCACAGCTGAAAATTTAACCATCGTGCGAGGTCCTGAGCTCGTTGATGAGCCTCTCGCAGAATTTGCTGACAGCATTAGGCAGAGGTCATGTTCTGCTTATCAGCACATCCACATATACAGCGACACAGCTGCTGAAGATGTGGATAGAAGAATAATACATTGAGTTGTATCCTCAGTTGAAAAACGGGAACAGACCTGAATAGCGGACCATCGGCATTATGCTAGGTCAATGCAGAGCTATTATTCGTGATGACCAGTTGCGCAGATATCAGCGGCGATTTTTGAAGTAATGCGGCTCATCTTTGATTTGGCTTGTTTCTTTCAATCCTTAAAAAACTCACGAGTATTTCGCAACTTGAAGAAGATGATGACCAACATAGCATTAACATGTCAGACAATAGGATCAGAGAGGAAGATTCCATCTCTTTCCTTGGATTAACGGTTGCCAAAGTTAGTTGTACATTATATCAGACCTGGACTCGGACTCAATAGCTAAAGACCGGACTCGGTCAAAAAATCAACCGAATCCGCAACCCTGTATTTAATGGCTTTATGATATTATATTGGTTTTAATGATTATAATTTAGATTATATTTTGTTGTACAGTACTTATTAAGTACTGTACAACAAAATATAATCTAAATTAAAACCAATCTTTCCTTGTTCCATGAAATTTGTATTTAATTCATAATTACTACTTATGTAATGCACATCATAATCAATACTAGGCAACACTGCTCTACTAGCATATTCAATACTGCTTGTCGTGATTACTTGTCGATTCTGTGCATGCAAAATGCGAGTCGTAAGTAAATCTCTATGACTATTAAATTATGCAGTGTACATGCGATCCGCTGTTAGATGGAGAATTCGTTTTTGTATCCTTACTTGTTAATGTAAGGAATTAATAATTTTGTTGATGACTAGACTTGTCAAGATGTTTTTTCTCTTAATTTGTCTTTGATAACGATATAGGCTTCACAATTTATTTGTTCTCCGTAGAGAAAGCAAACAAGTCTGTATACTCAGACTAAATTATATTTCTTCGTTGATGCATGCATTCGGTATATATATATATATGCAAGTGTATTGATATAGCCAGTAGGGTGAAAGTGTATGAGACGTGCGTAGGATCGGCTTTGTTGTATGGTTCGGAGACGTGGCCACTAACGGACAGGATGGTGAATATTCTACGCAGCTGCGACATAAGAATGCTGAGAGCTATCGCTGGAGTGAGATGGCAGGATGGAGAGACAAGCGCGGAGGTAGTAGAGAGGTACCGTACATTGGACCTAGATGAGAAGATCAGGCAGAGAAGACTCCGATGGTTCGGCCATGCTAATAGAATGGGAGAAGGGTGCCTTCTAAAGGAAGTGGATGGAAGGATACAGAGAGGATGACAGAAGAAGACGTGGAGAAGGTGCGTGGAAGAAGATATGGGAAAGCTGGTTAATCAGGAAAGAGCTAGTTCAAAACAGAAGCACTTGTCGCACGTCCAACCCCAAGATAATGGGAAAATAAGGACGCTTAACGATGATGATGATGATGATGCATGCATTGAGTACTTTTGTTGTCGATTGAAATTCAAAGTTCACTAATAAACACCGATGTTTTATTTCAAAACCTTTTTAATGGAAATTTGATGTTTTATTGTAACTGTCCATTGTTAATTTATTTTACGATCGTTTGTCCATCACCCAATGTTAGCAATGGAGTAATCAGAGACAGTACTAATTAGGATGAATTTTTGATGAAGAATTCTTCACAGCCGTGCAGAAATGTCTCTGCATGTATACAAGAAGGGAGGCATTTGAGTTCAGGGAAACGTCGTAATTACTAGCTTATCAATTTTGAGAAATCAACTTGCCAAATCACCGACCGCTTAGCGTCTTCTCCTAGCGTGATGAGCTGTAGGAAGTTCTCTTGGGTATATTTCTAGAATGTGTGCATGACTGAACATGACTAACGTCCTGCGTTTGTCAATGTTGTTTTATTACGAAGATCTGTGTTGTTTAGTGTTTCTATTCCTTGTAAAATTTTTTAGCTATCTTAGAAACAGTGAATTGGCTCTTGTCTGCATATGGAGAGAAAGTGTGGTCGTGAGAGTCCAAAAATTGATGAAACTGAAAATCGGTCAAGAATTCTTGAACCTGATGAAAGCTTCTAAAATAATATTTTCTGATTCTGAATCTTGTGTCGTCGAGTCAGTCTTTTCGTCAAGTTGTCATCTACTTGTGGCAATTCATATATGCAAAGACAGTGTTGAACATATTCTGATAGGGTCCATATATTTGCTGAGAGAGTCATAACCTGTAATTTCGAGACGAAACACATCTGTTTCCTTACCAGTCGAACACAAAATAATCAACAACAACAAAGGCCTATCGACACACAGGATAAGCCACTAAGGATAATAGTCATCATAATAATGCCTTTTTATCATCAGTACAAAAGCGGAACATGACGAGTCACAATGATGAGAAAATCATGACATGGTGCAAAAGTTTTGCAGATGATCGGAAATAAAGTTTATTCGTCCTCATCATTCGTAGAAGGGATCTGTACTGTCTGAGACGGTAACTGCTTGTTACATGAAAGAGAGGATGAAAGTCCACGTTTCTCTGTTTTCTTATAAGGTTATTACATCCGTTATTCAGGCGGGTTCGAAGGTTGGGTTGATTTGCCCGATTAGCCCATATTACTGTCAGACGGTCGAACTGTTCAAGTTTGACAAAATATTTCTGTGGTGAGTCACAAATGATAGGCCAAGAGAAGATCAGGTGGCAAAGAGCAAGATTGAAATTTGCCGACTACACGAAAGACATCTCAGCTCAAATTAGAAGAAAATAATACGCCCAAAATCTTAGCACTTTCAACAGAAGTAGTACAAATGCTGATAGAAATAGAAGTGGGGCAATTAACCAACACTAACAGCCACCGTTACAAATTCATCAATTTTGCTTTATGAACATTGATGTTAACTGATGTGAACTAGGCATGCTGATGATTCCTGAGTGATATTGGATAATGGCAGCTATTCAGGTCGGTTCCCATTTTTCAACTGAGAATGCAACTCAATATTTAGCCATTCTATTTACATTGCGTTTGCAAAAGCAGCATTTACTAATTTTTATAGGCGCACTAACTCAGGCGATTGTCCAGTTGTGTGTTTAAACAAGTGATATTTAATGAATGCCCATCGAAATTTTGCTGACTTGCTAATTGCAAGAGACTAAAAGTGTAAGAAGAAGGGGTCAATAATGGCACAGCCTTCTACGGAGCAACATGCCTGTCGGTGGAGACAAGCTGAAACCTATCCGAAAGGTAGATGGAGATTATTTTTGCAGCATAAGGACTGTAATCAAACCATCTGACAAGAGCTTCAAGGAGCGTTGAGTGGCTACTGGAGTCAAAAGGCTTTTTTGAAATCAAAAGCCAAAAAGAAGTCACTGTTCAGATGTATTTATGGAACGAATGGTTGGGGATGAAACTGAATTGCCGGGTATCCAGGTCGCGACAAGGAGAATGCATAAGAATCCTATCACGAACAATAAGTTAAGTGCAAAGGCGGAAGATTGTAGCAGTATTGTTTAGAAGACATGGGCGCAACGAGATGTGACTCAACTGAACGCTATCCGTTACCGATATTTTAACACATTGAGTTCAGTATTCCTCAGGATGCTGTTTCCGCAGCAGCTCTTTGAGCCCAGGTTTGGCTCCGTTCTTTTGGGTGCAGCATTTGCTGCTGGATCTCATCATATTGTTTTCATTCTTATGAGAAGGATTACATTAACTAGATGTCTGCATGGAGAGGTTTAGCATCAGATCTTTAGTCGGTGACTTTCATTCACTGATAGCCCTTGTCACAAGAGATTTTATAAGAATTGTAGTGATTTTGCTAAGTAATTGGGCATGTCTGTGAAGTGCTATCATTATTGTCGCATTTCTAAGTCGTTGTCATCAAAGCCACAGTTTCTGGTGTGTGTGTTATGGTGGTCAATCTTGTAACCAAAATTTAATCGACGATGCATACATCAGTTACACTTCTTGTAATGACGTAAGTTGGTGATATTGAGTAGTGGCCGCGTGTCTAAGACGTTATTGGCATGGATTTCGATCAGTAGGTTTGTACTGATTTAATCGTCATTAGCAGTAAAGGCCATTAGAGGGAGGAAGGATGTGTAATGCACATTGATCTAGATGAATATTCATTGAACTGAAGAAAATTTCTGTTTCATATCACTTATATAATTTTTGGATGTAACTTTCAAGTTTACGCATGTGGGAATTGATTACTGCTAGTTATCTGCAAGCTAGAGTTGGCACTATTGACGATGTTCGAATAAACACAGAAATGCCTAGTAATGTCCCTTCAACTTTCTCGAAGGAGATTTTAAGCATGTCGAGAATCCGATGGGTGGGAAAATCGCTAACGAGCTGCAGCCGATGTCTGTCGGAAAGAATGTGGCCTCACTTCGTCCCTTTTAGAAGAAGCACTGCAGCGAGTGAGTGCTTTCCCATAACCCGAGCACAAGGTCGTCATTTTCAGAAAGCACATGTAGAGTAAGCAGTCACACGCTCACGTGCCAACACAACCGAACAGTGCTTCGTACGAGATTGGTTCGTTTATGAGACAGATTCTTCTTGCTTCTTCTTGTCCAGTGCAACATTGAACCTTAAGTGCAATATTAACTGAAGGAAGAGTATAAATAGCTGTGAAATTTATAACGAATGATGAACAGTTGCAAAGAATGAGTCAGATAGAAGAGTGGACAGTCTCGCCGGAGATACGAAAACCCATCCCCGCCCACTTCTGTGTCGAATCGTCCACAGATTTGTATGACATGTAAAGAAATGAAAATATCGCAACTTATCGAATAAATTCCTTGACTGATATACAATGATTAGCAGAAATGTTAGTTCAATCTGATGGAATTCACATAGGTCGTTCGTTCTCTCTTAATGATGGTCTCTACACAAGTTCTGAAGTCTCTCATGCAACTTTTTTCTATGCACTTTCTGCATGCGTACTTGTACTGACGAATCTTCCTTTTTCATACCTTCTATTAAAAGAAGATGGACGGTGATCAAACAGTATCTGATACCCAATGCTCGCAGAAGTTGTTAGTGCGGTCTGCATTGCTCATTATCTGTCTTACTTTTCAAACTGTTGTGGTGGAGACACGTTCGGGCAAAAACCTGAGTCTAAACTCAAAACCCAAGCCCATGTTTCAATAAATGAATAGAATCAAGTAAAGAAAGTGCATTCTCTGTATTTTGTGCTGACATAAAGATTCTTCTGTAGGTCAAAACTCCTGTTGGACCCATGAGAAGTGTGGTATTAGAGGGAAAAGATTATTTATTGCAATAACTGTATTTGGTAGCCTAAGGACATGTATGACATTATAAGCTTTCCGGTAGTTTAACCTTCGCTGATGTGCTGACTGATTGAAGATCTTTGATTTAATTATGATTGAATAACACATTGCTCACAACAGAGTTATTGTCTTCATTTTATCATTCAGAAATATGAACAGACTTAATAATCATTAAAGCTGTGTAGTGAGTGCATGGTTAAACATATTTAGAAATTGAAATTGGAATCATTTTTAGATAACTGTTGGCTATAGCAGACATTTTAGGGGTGCGAAGACGCGAAATGCATGAAATATGTAAAACTTCAACATTTACAAATGCAACAAAGTGCATGCAAGCTTGCAGGAAATAGGATACAATATGTAGGCCCTACGAACTTCCGATGCGTGGTATTGTCAAGCCCAAAATGAAATGGCTAATAATCACTTCATTTTTGAAGTATTCTGTGAATTGAGTGGTATCTTGATAAGAAATCAGAACTTCATGCTCTTATCACGTAGTTCTCCTAAGATTCAAATCAAACTGTTGAGTATTGTTACTTCATCTGTGCATATACAGCATTAATAGAAGACCCAAGTTTTGTATACAAAACCTAAGGTCCAACCTTGGTGGAGAGAGTGGACGCAGCGGAATACGACATAATCTCAGAATTTGTAATTCGCAAAGTAGTCAGTGTATTCATACTTTGATAGCTATGGTTAATTAAAGAGTTGTTGAGTGGAGTGCGGTGACCGAACTTCACTTTAAAGACTTGTCAATCAAGTGTGCATAAACAATAAAGTATGCATGTGCAGACTCATGTCTATGTCTCTATAAGAGAGGGGGATTTTGTCATGAATCCGTGCCACCACACGTGAATTTTATCTCATGTGTTTGTCTTATAGATTTTAATTCAATATGAGTTGTGTTTGTTTGGCATGTACTGCAAAAGAAATTGTGTTAAGTACTGAGGTATTTTTTCTGACCGTGATTTACTATGCTGAATCTGGAGGCACTAGTAGATGAAGTGGTCTTTTTAGCCTAGATGATGACTGTCAGAGGCTGACCAATTCATCGATCGTTCAGTTAGTTTTTCTATTGTGATGCTTAACTACAAATCTTTCCAAAATATAATTTTCTCTCCGCGAATTGGACCATCAATTTCTGGCAAAATAGACCGGTTGGACTATTTAGTCACATTCGGTGTGAACTCGGCGAAAAGTTGATGTTTTCCTTTACGATGTTGACTAGTGTGTCCTAGTAGCTTCGCTGGATGGGATGGAGAATGAACAAACAATAATAGAGAATATGGATTGAAAATTCTCAGAACAGCTTATCACTATCCACACAATTGCTTGCTAGTGTTGGGAAAAGAGCAAACATGAGAGAATGGAAGATCCTTCGAATTGAGAGGCAGACTGAATCTGAACTGATATTATTGATGGTAAAGAAAGGGGCAACAAAGTTAATCCATTAATAGGCAGAGCTTCATTTCAGTTGACAATAGACTGTCGGTAGATCAAGATGCAGAATCATTGTGTGATAGATAAAATGCTCAGTTCTTCGTTGATTAGCATGGAAGCTTTTCGAGGATTGTCTTGTAGAGGTTTTTGTTTCTGCAAAAGTGATGTTATCTTTTATTAGACATTTCTCAGGCCTTCTCTGGCTTACTGAGACGAACTGTTTGTCTACGATCATGTGAGGGTCGTTGGTTGTCAAATATCTGCTATACACTGAACATTATTTCATCAAAATGTTAAAAACAAAAGAGGAATCCTTAATAGCTCAGAGGTTGTGCAAGGACTGTCAGTTTTCGCAAGAATTTCGTCGGAAAGTTAAACATAGGACTGGTCGCTTTGTTCGACACGTTTTAAGCTATACTCGCAACAGTCGTATGCCATGGTAATTACTTTGTAACTTAATTGTTGAAAATGTAGATGTTGAATACGAAGTCATCAGACAACTGATTTTCTCTGTGAGAGATGTGCACGTCTGATTCACATTATTCAATTTAAGCTCCGTAAAATGTCAAGAGGATTAAAAGAAGACTATTGAGTAATTTAGAAAAGCAGAGGAACGAAAAGGAACGGAAAGAAACGAAACCCTAAAATTGCGTTTGCATCTCGACGCGCTAGATGATGAAATATATTTGTGTTGTCTACATAAGCATGTTGTTTTCATGGCATAGATAAGTATTCGTTATGCCTTAAATATCATATTACCTTGAGGTAAAGATGAAACAAATATGTCGTGATTACATGTAATTAATTATTAATCATAGATATGCTTTCAAGAGAATGCGATGTTGTAAATTATCATACCATCTGCCGTCTATCCTTAAGCAATCACTAATATCACATCAGTAAGTGCGCATATGAATATTTTAGCAAAATATGATTTATAGAAACTCTATTTTAGGCAATTTTTGGCAATCGCTCGACACCCTGTTGGAAATGATTTAGAATTTACAAATTCACACGTCTTCTTAAAAATGACACCAATTGCGAGTCGTCGCCTGTAACGCGTTATTGTATTTGATTACGGAACTGTTGTATAACCTCTATTAATGAGATATAACTGAAGATAGATATGGGGAATTGCTGCTTCCCATCATGCCTTTCGGAATATATAGCCACGATATTACTTATTACTTATCTTTTAAAGAAACTCTGTCTTAAGTGACATATCTCTCCATATCAGAGCTTGGCTTTGATTCACTTTCATGTCTTTTAAATAATAACTGATTTTTTTTCTAGATTGTGAGAATTTAAGCAGATGAATGTACATGGAATGCGATTTGATGTAGTTAAAGTTCGGATAATCAAGTTTTTTGACAAGTGTGAGATTGTTATCTTAGGCTTGCACTCGGGATCAGTGGTGTGATTGCGGTTCGAATTCGCGCCAGGCGCGAATACGGCGCGAAAGCGCGATTTTTTTCAGTCTGGCGCGAAAAATTTGAGGCATGTGGCGCGAAAATTCACTAACTAAATTTTAAAAATATAATTTTTAAAGAACCTCATGGATTATATCAGTGGTTCTTAAACTATGGGTCGTGAAGCGGTCATGATTGGGACGCGAGTAACTTGACAGATACAAAATGAGATGCGCCTTTTTCATGTATATATACTTTATATATATTGTACAAATAACTTAATAGAAAAAGGTTGGTGGCGAAGTGTTGACTAGACTAGTAAATAGGTCGCACCTAAAAAAAGTTTAAGAACCACTGGATTATAGTCATCGACCCTTAGTTATTACAATATTGTAACAAATACTACCTAAGAGTCTATATGGTATATATTCGTATTTTATTTGACCACATCGTGTACACTACCGTGGTTTGTGTCTTCGCTATTAACATCTTAAATCAGTCTCTTATCGTGTTTTACATATTTTTTTTATGTATTGTTGTTTGTTCTACTTACTAAATTGGACTACCGTGATAAAAGTTGAGTATGGTTATGCATAATAGTCTATCCTAATATGTAATTTTTGATTTAAAGGCATTAAAGAGTATTTGTAATGGTAGAAGAATTCGGTCTTTGGTCTGAAAAAACTCCCGAGTAGGACAGCTAATTATTCCTTTATGATTGTATACAAAGCAAAAATTTTAAAATTTTTATCAATGAAGCGTTATATCCATATACTAGGAGTGCAGTCTTATCTGAAATCAAAGAAAGTGAACGGTATTCCATCCAGATTGATGAAACCAACAATATTTGTCCAATAAAGGTCTTGACGTTCACTGTGTCTGCACAGACTTACCATCCATCACCGCCACATCGGCTGAAGCTATGTCAATGGCTGTTTTAGAATCGATAACTGAATGTGGACTCGAGAAAAATCGATGTATTGCCATAATGACAGATAATTGCAATGCTATGAGAGGTGCAAAAAGTGGTCTCCTCGTACGGTTGCAGAAAGAGTTTACGAACACAATAGATTTCGGCGGTTGTACTCTTCATCAAGTCCACAATGCTGCTCGACACGCTTGTGATGCTGCAGAACTTACTGCAAATGTGGAAGCATTAGTGAGAAACATTTATTGTCACTTTAAATTTTCTCTCAATGAACGAGACCGGCTTCATCAAATTGCATCAGAATTTCATGATACGAAAAAACTCGTTTTCTTCGACCACTTGAAACACGCTGGTTGCAAATTTTGCAAGTTGTTGAACGGGTATTGCGACTTTATGAGCCTCTACTTCAGTATTTCTTTGAAACGAAAGAACACGGTGCAAATTTTGCGTCTATTAAGCAGAATTTAAGCGACCCAAAAGTGCATTTTTTCTTGTTGTTTATTACTGAAGTTTTACAGCCTCTGCATGATTTTGAGTTATTGTTCCAACGTAGCGGCTGTCATGTCCATCTTCTGTTTTCTGAAACAACAGATCTGTTAAAACGTTGGCTTGTTCGATTTATTCAGTCAGATAAAATTCCTTCAAAAGTGTGGAAAGTGGATGTTGATAATAATTCAATTTGGTTACATCCCTTTCAAATTGCTATGGGTGAACGAGCGAGACGCGCATTTGCAGATATGACTCCAGATGAGATGGTGATATGTTTGGATTCAGTCAAAGCTTTCTTCAAGGTTGGTACTGAAAAATTGATACAATATTTGCCACTGAAAAATAAAATTCCTCGATCATGTCAAATTATCAATCCACAACTCCAAAAGGATTCACGTTTCGAACGTTGGATATCAAAGCTGGCGCGGCATCTACCCGGAGTGATATCTGAAAATGAAATAGATTCGCATATCGTTGAGGCGAGGCTGCACCAAGCTGAAACATCGACTTCGATAACAGATCTGGTGGAGTACTGGGAAAATGTTGATAAAAGTGGGAAACGGCCACTGTTGATGCGTCTTGTAAAAGCTGTTCTTGTCCTTCCTCACGGCAATGCTGAAGTTGAACGGGTATTCAGCATCCTCAACAACACCGTCACGAAAAAAAGAAATTCTCTTGCGGCAAACACGGTCAAATCATTAGTAGTGACGAAGTCGTGTTTTCAGGCGAAAGGTTGGACTGTAAGCAACATGCCGATATCGTGCAATTTGATAGAGCTCTGTAATAGTGCCTGTGCGACTTATCGACGATGACTACAGGAGGAAATGGATGCCTCTGAAAACCAGAAACGACTTCAGCTAGAGAAACAACTCTTCGTGGAGGTGGAAGCTGAAAAGAAAGCCAGTAAGAGGATGGCTAATCTTTCATCAGAGATAGAGAAAAAAGAAGAAGAGATAAAAAAAGAAAGTCCAAGTGCAAGGAGATGCTGAGCGAATGTTCCAAGAAACACTTAAATTGAAGGACAAAAACAATAAGGAAATCGAGGAACTTCGTCGAGAAAAGGAAAAGATAATCGAAAAGAGACAAAGGCAAAATGAAAAGATAACACAAACTGTTATAAAATAGAAGGCGGTAGAACTAGCTACAGTCAAAGACTTACCCACGAGTGTTAATAATAAACATTTCCGCTTTTCATCTGATTAAACTCCATGTATCTTCGTACTAGGATATTTATGCGAGTTACTAAGACCAGAAAGTTTTGCAAAATAGTCTAACCTTAAAAAATCATTTACTGCTATCTTTGTTAATGCGTACAATCGTACAATTTCACGTAGAATTCAAATGCGCATTAGCATTTGAGTGATCCTGTTTGTTATTAATCTAATTTGAACGGTAAATGATATTTATTGTTTCTGGTGCAAGAAAGTTTACCTTGATGTACTATTGTTGGATACCGGTACGTTTTATATTCTTGAAGTTATCATTGTTCTGTCATTTTTTCCAAAAGTTCTTGGAAAAGTTTTTGGAAAAAAGTTTTTTTTCCACCAGATTGTTATGAAATAATATCTTGATTGTTTTTTATTAGATCATTTGAAGTTGTTTGAGATAGACGAGTATACAGTTAGACATTTTTATTTCTTCATTTCATTGAAGGTAATTAATTTGTTGATGTAGTGGTTCTTATGCATCAGGGTATATGATGTTGTATTGTCTTGTGCAAAAAATAGATTTTTTATAAATAGATGTATTTTTAAAAAAATTGATGTGATGGGTGAATACTAAAAGGGTTTTGAAAAATAGGAAGGTCTATACTTATTTTCAAATTAGCATAACTGTAATAATCATAAGCACGGTTGTCGATATTTTAGAAATAAAGCGTTATAATTTATAGTATCTATCATAATTGCATTGAAATTAAGCATTTCAATAGAGCAATATCATAATGAGTATAAGATAGCTGTTTTGAAAAGCATTTGGATTAAGGTTATAATTTTGAATGTGATCGTGATAGTTAGTGATAATGTTAGAATAGTTTTTCACTGTTCTCAATACAAAGATAAGACAGTCAGATAACCGTGACTACGTGTATTCATCATATTTTGGGCATATTGAACTATTTGACTATTTACGGTACATGAAAAAAATGTTCCAGTGTTAT
Source organism: Prostheceraeus crozeri (assembly GCA_907163375.1). NCBI lineage: Eukaryota > Metazoa > Platyhelminthes > Polycladida > Euryleptidae > Prostheceraeus > Prostheceraeus crozeri. Next base: position 47,813 of record CAJQUW010014303.1, read on the forward strand.
CATTGACTTGCCCCTCTTCACTATAACAAAGATACTACAAAGCGTCTAACGATTTCTTAAAACAACTAATCATGGCGCGAAAATCTGAAAATCCGTAATCACACCACTCGGGATTGAAGGTTCTGGTATTTTTGTTCAAACAAATCTTCGCTAAATGTATTTATTATAGAATTCCGATCTTTCATTCATTCCAGCTTGTTTCGATCGGTTCAAATTATAACTACACGGGTGATGATCACGCCGAATTCCTTTTCGTCGTGTCGAAAGAATGCCCAAACCAGAATAGGGACTCAGCGCCTGAGTTCGAAGTGACAGATCGTGCGAGGGTAAGTGTTGTTGCAATAGCTTCTCAAGTGTTTTGTCAATACCAATCATTCTCTCTCCTAGGCGTTGCAGCAGCGTGGCTCAAGGATGTGATGGTACCTATGCAGTCTTGGACGCGGAAATACTCCTGGACCAGAGTGAAGCGCCTGGAATGAAAACCAGCTCTTCGCCTTACACCTGCTTGCATGCACGGATTGGCCTTAAAGCCTGTCTTTTTCACAAATGACATTTGACAGTCTCTGATCTCGATCTCTATCATTGTTGCTTTATATTTTCTATTTTATAACTCGATAAATATGAATGAGTTCTTACTTTTGTGATAGATAGTTCACGGTAGCATTTATGGTTCCATTACATTGATTTTTTAATGAAGAGATTACAGAAACAGTGGAAAAAATTATGAAATTATGCGAACACCGGACACAATAGCTGCGATAGTTAAATTCGTCATTAACATAGTCTTTGAAAAAGCAATCCGTTGATCCGCAATACAATAGAAATTAGATCTACTCTGTCGCACAGAGTGCATTTGGTATATATTCACTGCGAAACCCATTTAGCCTATAGTCGAAGTTAACGAAAAAGTTGATAAAAAGAATTTTCTGTAATAGATTGGCCTATTTCGGCGGTAGGCATAGGTCGTATATGAAGATAATTCTGTGAGATTGTTAAACGTGGGGGTTTCGTAGGCCAACTCCATTATTCAGAGAGAAAAAGAAACCAAAATTATCATATCACAAGAATGATAATTTTTTTGAGAGATTTAGAATGCTGGGGCCTCGTGCATGTACACGTAGCTAAGTTGTTAAATTCTTTGATTCTAGCCTAAGTTGCAATTTTATCAGCGAAAGCCGACCAAACAACGCCCAGATGCTAATTGAGCGAAGTAAGAGCACCTGATAACGTCATCATGTGTCAACTTGGCCGCTAGATTCATCGTCGCAAATTCATGTCCGATTAATGGATTCTGATACCGATTTCTGAATATAAGTCAAAATGCGTAAAAGTAAACGTTATGCGTAAATGTGAAGGAGCTTCAGGCCATCAATAACACGGTATTGCGATTTCGCAACCAAAACATGCTCACAATTTAATCATGCCGTAGGCATCTTCTATATGTGTAAGCCTATGATCAAAACTCGATCGCTCATGATGGGCTCAACAAAATTTTTATGCCCTTGAAATTATCATGTGCAAGCCTACTATGCCTATCTTGCTTTCATAGCCTATGGAACTGATAATTTTGAGGATAGGATAAGTCATAATTAGCCTATCTGGAACCATCATAATGCCCGCACACGTGTACATGTACACACAATCGAAGACAAGCATTCAGGCATTCGTATAATAGGAACCATGTACTCATATAGCATGAAATGAAGAAAGCTTTAATTACCTCATATTATCATTCTACAATTTCAACTCCCTTTGAATATATTGATACCCTACGTACTACTACTTTAAAATTAGCAAGTACTATGCATAATCATTAATTTACTTATTTTGTGCCATGTACAATAGTGAATGAGTTTCCTCGTATAAGCTGACAGCCGCGGATTCATCCGCTATGTGCGCAATGTTCCTTCCTATAAAACACATCGATAATTGTATCGATGGTTCAAATTTGAGGTTTCATGTCATCATGGGCTTTTAATCGCTTGTTGACGTTTGTTTATGTATGGAGTGATGTTCACCCCAATATCAATTTCGTTGAAGATTATTGAGAGACTGTTGACTTGAGTGCTGGTGAATGATATTCCATGACTTCACTGCATAATCAATGTCTACTGCTATGCAGCATTTAGATTTCACAGATATTTTATCCTTTTATTAGGGATAAAAACATTAATAACTTACATAGAGTATGTAGAAGGTTGAGTGTCGACTCAAAAAAGTATCTGTATACAGTAAGAATTTTATATGAAAAGATTCACTTTTTTGCGGAGATTACGTTCCTGCCGTCCAAAAAATTATTTGAGCAGTTTTTAAAAAGCTATTTTTTGCCAATTTAAATACTACCGACCATAGAGTAGGGATATATAGGTGGAGTGTCAACTCAAAAAAGTATCGATGCATATAGTGATGCAAATGGAAAATTTTGAAATTTATTATTCGGTGATTGACCTTTTTCCTTTGTTTTGGAGACTTATTATAGTCGTTTGAAAAGACTGTAATATTCAAAGTCCGAAAACTTCTCTATCATCCCTGTATGTTAACTTTTGGAGCACCTTTTCAATGTCCATTTCAGATCTTTCCAAATGAATTTTTTCAGACATTAGATGGATTTCAGATATCTCTAGCTGGACTTCAGATATCTGTCAGAAGCTCAACTTTGAAAAGATCTTTAATTCAACTGGAGATATCCAATTAATCTGGATCATATCTGAAATTCAATTGGGCAGATCTGAAATCGATTTGGAACTACCTGAACCATCTGAACTAGAAATGGAGGATGTGTATCCTCAACGAAACATCAGACAATGCGCCAGAAGTTATTCTTATAGATAATCTTTTTAGTCTCCATAGATATTCTTTTACTCATCACAGATATCTTTAGTTTCCAAATATCTCACGAGTTTACAGTCTTTATATCTTCCAATATGTCGCTCTTGAATGCTGCGTGGACTGTGTGTTTATACTTCATCACATGTTCATCAACACATAGAGAAATTGCAATGATCAACGCTGCATAATAAAGCTCAACTTTCAAGCTAACAATTAGCAAACTCCAAAATGAAGTAAACTATTTTTACTTCAAATCTTTCACATTGCATGAAATTATAGCTCTATTGTAAAGCAAGATTCACGTTATCCCAAACGGTGTCTGTGTGATAATTAAAAAAGCTAACAAATTAGCACAAAGCCTTTGGTGGAAAAAGCCTTTGGTTCAAAAATCCGCGGATTATTGTCATGATCAGTCAATTCCGTTGTAATTTTTGCAAAACTGCAAAAATTTACTTATCTCACATTTGGTGGCAGTGCCTACTGTATTTCCCGGGAGTTCATTCAATAAATCGAAATTTTATACACATTGGGGATTAAATAAATGCGGATTTACCTTTCTACCTGATATACTTACTCTATGATAACTTATGTTTGGGGTGGATTTTCCACCCAATGCAAATGCATTCTCCCTAAGCAGTCAGATAGAGACCTAGACAGATGTCCAAGCAGCAGGGCTTCACTGTGCATACTGACGAAATAAATATAAAATGGAAATCATCCTAGTATAATCTTGCAAAGGTAGGCAGGCCTATACATGCTGTGTTTTGCATGTATAAAATTTATCTCAACAGATTTCGACTAGACAAATAGCCAGTCGTTTTTTTCGTATTCTTACGCATCATTAGTCATGAAAATGGAAAATTTTGATTTTTTCCTCGGTGATTGACGTTTTTGCGTTTGTTTTGGAGACTTATTATAGTCGTTTGAAAAGACTACATAATATTTAAAGACCGAAAACTTCTCTCCCTGCATGCTGAACTTTTAGAAGCAACTGTACCTTGTCTATTTCAGATCTTTCCAAATGAATTTCAGACTCTCCAATTCAGGAGAGATTTCAGATTTCTCCAATTTAATTTCAGATATCTGTCAAAAACTCAAATTTTAAAAGATCTTAAATTCAACTGGAGATCTCCAATTCATCTGGAAATGTCTGAAATTCATTTGGGCAGATCTGAAATCGATTTGGAACTATCTGAACCATCTGAACTAAAAACGGAAGATGTTAGCTTGTCCTCAACGAAGATATCGGACAATTTGCAGACGTTAGAAGCCATCATAGATATTCATCTACTCATCACATATCTTAAGTTTCCAATTATCTCACGAGTTCACAGTTTTTATACAGTATATCTTCCAATATGGTCGCTCATCAGTGGCGTCGCGTGCGCCCAGACCATAGGCCTTCACTCGGCATTGGTATACTACATGTATTTCTATGCCAGACATTTTTTATGTCACAACATTAATTTATATAAAAGTTGAATTTTTGATAACAATTTCCCGAACATTTTTTAAGGCCAAGTGAATGTGTACATGAGAAGTGATTGCTCATCTCTTAACCACCTTACTCAAGGAACTGATTACTTTATCCCCTCTCTGTCAAGACCACATTTTCTCGAGAGAAAAGGAGGCAAGGTCAACAGTGCGTTTCTCATGGCCGGTCAGCCGCTCACATGTTTGAAATTTTGATGCATTAAAATGTCTTGTGTATTTCTTATTTCTTTCTCTATGAGTACTTTCAATTTATATATCAGGTGTTGGCCTACCTTGCATGACGACTGTCATCTTTTTAGTATATTACTGCCTCACACGCACACAACTCTCTTTCGCTCTGTCTGAATATCAATGCTCCGCCTGAACACATGACTAGCTTGTGTGTCTAATTGTTCGAAGAAAACAGCTGTGATTCGAGCACGTGCTGCAAAACTGTTCAATGAGGTTGAGCGTCTGACTTTGAGACCGAAAGGTGTGCACAGCTGTCACGAGAAGCTATCGAATTTAAATGAATGATGACACTTCATTTTTGTAATTGTTGGAAAATTATTTTTGAGGATGCGGCGAAGGCTTCGCAGGTACGGAGAAGGTGTCGCTCATGTACATAATGCTGCGTGGACTGTATGCTAATACCTCACATGTTCATCAACACATGGAGAATTTGCATCACTATAATCAACGCTGCATTATAAAGCTTAACTTTCAAGCTGCAAACTCCAAAATAAAGTGCATTATTTTTGCTCCAGATCTTTCACATTGCATGAAATTATAACCCTATTGAAAGCAAGATTCACGTTATCCCAAACGGTGTCTACTGTGTGATAGTTAAAAATGCTAACAAATTAGCACAAGCCATAAGATGGCAAAGGAATGCTCAAAAATCCGCGGACGGGACTCGTATTGCTACGATCTTTTAATCAAAATATTGACGAAATGAAGAGTTTTGAACCCATTCTATTGGTGTGTAGCTGCCTCGGCTGTGGAGGCGCTCAAATCAGAGTGTCTATCACAAAAATCAAAACTTTCAAAATATTCCATAAGTCCCAAAATTTTCCGGAAAATTTTCATCACTGCGTATCACTGGACGATCCTGATGATCCTTTGAGTCCATCAGGACGAGTTACGGAGTAAATTGGATAAGAGACTATGTAACCATGGATTGTAGATTTTGTTGGTAGGTGAGACGTGAGAAACTTCATATGCTCATTTTGAAGTAAATTATTTTAAAGACAATGCTGAATTTGTCGAACACATTCCGCCCATTCTTCCATCAAACAATCGTATGTAGGCTAAATTTAGGCATGCATCCATACATGGCATTATCCCTACTCTATACCATGCATGCAAGATTTGAAATTCATTAATTGAATTTTTCGGATAAATCTGTCGGTTATGTTTCTGTAAAAAAAATGTTTCTGTCGGTTCTTTTGCATGGCAATTTGATCTATTGTTTATTTAATTTCATTGTTGTTAATTGCATTCACGACATGGCGTAAGATGCTTTGGTGGACAATCGATCCCCGCTACTTGCCTTAATGTCGGCGGTCACAATTGTGACGTGTTATTTATCCATTGATTATTATTGCCTTGACAACTGATGTGTGGTGGTGAGGGTTTGATCCTGCCAATTGACAGAGTCGCGTAAGTGGCTCGTAGCTCGGTTGGTTAGAGCACAGGTCTAGTTAACCTTGGTCGTAGGTTCGAATCCTACCAGCCGCACATCTTTTGCATGGCAATTTGATCTATTGTTTATTTAATTTCATTGTTGTTAAATGATCATATTGAGTCACTGAATGAAGGAATAAGATTGATATTAGAAATGCTACCAAAAATTGGAAGTTACCTGGATTCATCAGCGAAAATTAGAGATGCAGCAATTTTGTTTTCGCCATTAGGTCTTGATCAAGCTCCACGACAATCAACAAAAATGGTATTACAATTTCGACTCAGTGGATGTACTCGTATTTCATAGCCTCACAATTTGTTTGAGATAAATTAATGAGGTTATTCCGTACATTCCTCAATCATTGGAATTATATCATTGGAATTCGGTAGCAATCGCACCCCAAGCAGCTTTTAGCTTAAGTGGAGCACCGACGAACCACGATGTGACCCAATAACTTCATGTTCAAAGGAGATTAATGGAAAATGAGCAGACCCTGATGTTGTTGTACCTAACTTAGATATGTTGACTTAATTGACTTTTGTAAGTTGTAATACTGAGCGATATTGATCGAAGATACAAGAAAATGTTAAGGAAACTTTTTCAAATTATGTTGTGCATTAAGAATTGGCATGAGCTAGTCAGAGTTCAAATTCAGATTATCTTAATTTTGGTGTAACTATTTCTCAGGCCCACTCCAGACTTGGGCATTGCACAACAGAGCGCTGAAAAATGAATGGGGAAGTATTAAACGACATCTTTTCATTGAAGAAATCATTTTTCGCAGGTCCAATTGCACAGAGACCAGGATGCGGAGTCAAAGTCCTATCAGTAGTATATAGTGTGACATCCGGCGCGACGCTTCGCTTCGCTTTGCTTCCTTTCGCTTGCGCCGGATGTCACACTTTTGCGGGTTTTTCAAAAAATCAAAATTTTTTCAAAAATTTCAAAAATTTAGGTAGACTTCAAATTTCACGTGGCCGAAGGCCGAAGGGCGAAAATTTATGACGTTTTTAAAAATACCCAATTTTTCAAATTTTTCAAAATCTCAAATTTGAGAATTACAATTTTCACCCCCGCCAAAATCATGACCGTTCCAGGACACCGAAAATCATAAAAGTTGAGAATTTCAAATTCATGAATTTTATCCATTTTTCAGGTTTTTAAAATATATCATGTGACTAAAAATATTTGAAGGAATTGACATATTCTTAACAATAAGTTTAGGTACTTTTACAATTGTCATTCAATTGTAGAGAACATCTGCTTCTCGCATTTATGAATAAAATGCATTTCAGTGTAAGGAGCTGTGTCCTCCAACTCAAACATTTGAAAGGAAACAATGTATGAAAGAACAAACAGCTGCTACTACTCTGTGAAACAATGACATTTTAATTGTACGTTAGGCGAGTTGTTTTAATTCTTGTTAGTGCGTCAGCACACCCGTATGACGTTAAGATATCTGCCAGCTGTACTGTTTTCATTTATCTCTCTCGTCTGTCATTGTATCGTGTGCTCAGATTGTTGTGATATTATTTCAATCAACACTTATCATCTGCTTGCTCTCATCGTTCCGCTATCTTTAATTACGTTATTCTTATATTTTGAACATAGTGATTTGTACTAATTTATCCGTCAATCATGAGTCAAGCAGTCGTTGAACAACAAGCCAACATAGCAACGGTACTTCCAGAGTTCTTCAAAAATATTGCGGATTTGTTATTTCCATCGGAGAAACATTCTGAATACTTTTCGTATATAGACCAGCAAGTGAAGAAAGTGCCTCTACTCTTCAATCCTGACGCTATACGTTCTGCTCGAAAAGCATACAAAGAGCAACATAAAATCGCAGCCAGAGCAAAGAAGGAAGCAGCACTTCCCTTCAGAATCGAAACATTTACAAAACAGTTGAAGGAAAGTGTTGTTGAACGTCATACATTCATCGAATCAGTGGAATATTTTACAGAACCGGCGGGGGACATTTCAACGACAGTGAATTCTTTGAAACAACACTTGAAATACGAAAAACAAAGCCATCTTTTGAGTGTCACATGTAAAATTTTTATTGGAAAACACGCAAATCATATATTATCCTTGTGTGAGAATAATAAAGCAGATTTCACATATCTCTTAAAACATCACAATATTAACTATTCACGAACTGAATTGAGCTTCGCAATGAAGTTGGCAAAACTGGCAGATAAATTTCAGACTCTTTGTAGAGTCTCGCTTCCTATACGACTGTTAAAAACTAATCTTTCAATCTTGGAGCAGTGTCTTTCACAAGATGAGGGTTTTGGAATAATTGATTATTCAACCCTTCTGTTTTCAATCATTTTCATTATGTTGTTATATGACGTCATTTTTCTCTCATCCAATGAAACCTTGTCCTCGCGTGGACAGAAATCCCATTGTTTAGAAAATTTGTATCTGTCGGTTTTATATGCAATGTTATTTCCTGTTTTATATGCAATGTTATTTCCTCTTGCACATGTAAATACAATAGAGTGTTTCAACCAATGAAACCTTGTCCTCGCGTGGACAGAAATCCTATTGTTTAGAAAAATTGTATCTTATATGCAATGTTATTTCCTGTTTTAAATGCAATGTTATTTCCTGTTTTCAATCATTTTCATTATGTTGTTATATGCAATGTTATTTCCTGTTTTAAATGCAATGTTATTTCCTGTTTTAAATGCAATGTTATTTCCTGTTTTAAATGCAATGTTATTTCCTGTTTTAAATGCAATGTTATTTCCTGTTTTAAATGCAATGTTATTTCCTGTTTTCAATCATTTTCATTATGTTGTTATATGACGTCATTTTTCTCTCATCCAATGAAACCTTGTCCTCGCGTGGACAAATTTACATGTATTTCAATGTATCCAAATTGAATGTATGCAAAGTGGATGTAACCAAATTGAAATATCCATGTGTTGTTTGTAATTTCTCATTTACGGGAATATAATAGAAACATTGTATCTTCTATAAAAATGAGAAACATCAGAGACTTCCAAAAAATATACAGCAAACAAAACCACATTAAATTTCGATTTAAATGAGATTGCTAAGCAATTGGGAATAAAGAATTTTCACATATTGATGAGTAATGAATTACTATTGATAAAAGATGAGCGAAACACCAACTCTACTAATACAATGCAACACTGTAACGTTTAAATTTAGATTAAATTAAATCATTTCAAAATTGAATAAGTAGTAAAGAAAGACATCATTAGAGACCAGTTTTAAATCAATACCCCCCTCCCCCAAGTAGTAAGGAAAGTCATTGTTATAAAAATGTTTTAAATCAATACCCCCTTCTGACTAAGTAGTAAGGAAAGACATCATTAGAGAACAGTTTTAAATCAATACCCCCCTTCTGACTTCTAGGGGTCCCTTAAGAAATTTTTTTATTATAAAATGAGCAACATAAATGAGTTTTTGAAATTATATGGAACACAGACAACAACGAATTTCGATTTAAATAAGATTGCTAATCAATTGGGAATAAAGAATTTTCACATATTGATGAGGGATGAATTACAATTCCTAAAAAATAGGCCAACAGGAACCTTCAGTTCCCGGAATAAAGTTCCATCAATAACTGTAAATTTCATAACAAATCTTCATACGTCAGATGAAAAAGCTGTACATTGGTCAGCAGGCGTTAAAAATCATCAGCAGAACTATTATTTTGATCGCCCGGAGGCTGAGAACTATTATTTTGATTCATACGGTTTGCCCCCTACAAATGAAGTAAAAGAATTACTTGGAACGGGAACATACAATACGTTTCAAATTCAAACACCAGGCACTACCTATTGTGGACAATTATGTTTATACGTTTTGTACAAATTACAAAAAGGAGTACCATTTCTAGATATTATGTTAGAGTTAAACAATCTATAACTCAAGCGAAGCTAGCTAAAGCGCCACCTAAAGGTTAAAGCTCTGTTTTCTGTAATTCATTTTGATAAAAACGGCCTCTGATATCCTCATTATCTAAATCTTTAATTTCATAAGTAATCGGATAACTTTGATTTATTTTGCAAACTTCAAATATTTCTTTAGTCCAATAGCCAACAAAGCCTTTTTCAAATTTATTCTTATATTTAAATATTCTAACTCTATCTCCAATTTTAAATTTCGGCTTAAGTTTCTGCAAATTCGGATTACTCTCATTCAAATTATTATTCTCGAATATTTTCTTTCGTACTAGATCAGGGTCGTCAGAAGCATTCTTTGGAGTTTCTTCAATACCAGAATGAACTTTATTATTGTACTCTTCCACAATTCCTGGTAATATCTTCAACCATTTCTGATTTCTTTGCTCAGTAAATTTCTTGAATAATTTATTTTTTAACGACCGATTGAATCTTTCTATCACTACAGCTTTTCCAGCGTTTTCAGTTGAATAAACAGTTTCAAATAGTGGCTGAACGTTTCTGTTATAAAATTCCGATCCTTTATCCACAAACAATTTTTTTGGCTTTCTATTACTTTCTTTAAAGATTTCTTCAAACGCATATTTAACTGATAGACCACTTTTATTTTTTAAAGGCTTTACCCAAGCGTATCGTGTATATAAATCTATAACGGTCAATGCGTATTTGTAGTCCCTTTCATTCGGCATATGAATAAGATCAGCACTCCAAATATCATCTTTATTAAATACTTTTACTTTCAATAAATATTTAGGCCTTCTGTATTCTTTATGAATTTCAGACGCGTAGGTTCGAGCGTTGCTCTCAGAGTTATTAGTTCGAGCGTTGCTCTCAGAGTTATTAGTTCGAGCGTTGCTCTCAGAGTTATTAGTTTCATTTAAACCCTGTCCGAATAATATTTTAGCTTGTAAAGCTTTCTTAACAAACATTCTTTCAATTTTTTCTCTAAAGGAAGGATACTGAATACTATCTAATTCTTGTATCATCTTCTTATCAGCTGCATGTCGAGAACTTAGATCATGATTTCGATAAGCTAAATCATGCCTGTAAGCTCCCGCATCTACTCTATTTATTGGTTCTTCACCTGGTTTCGGATTATTATTCTCATATAGTCTTATATCTAATCGAGTTCCTGGACCGGTATATGAATGACCAGGAAGATGTTTTTCTTTCGAATATTTACTCCAAATAAAACCAGGAAAGTTTTCTAATGTTTTTTGTATGTCACCACCGTAGGTAGTAGCCAAACTTTGTTTGTCGTCGTTACCTTCATAAATTTTACAATTTGAGTTTTTATTTTTGTTTAATAGATAATTCAATAAATCTAAATTAGAAATTTTTAATTTAATTAAATTTTCGGAATTTTTAGTATTCATTTTAAAAGATAAAAAAAAATTTAAAAGATAAAATAAAATAATTGTTTTACTGAAAAGAACCAAAGGTTCTGAGGTTATTACCTTATCATACTAGGACTTAGATATATTCCAGAACCATCTTTAGTTTCTTTAATTTCAATTAAATCATCAACATTGTGGAGAATATTTTTAAGAACTCGTTTTCCTTCATCAAATAATTTTAATTTACTAATAAAATTATCTACTACTCCTTCACCCCTAGCAACTTTCTCTAACTGTCTGTTATGGCGTTTTTGTTCTTCTAATGCTGCCTTCTCTGATTTATTTTTATTTACTGCTTGGACAATACCAGCTGTCCCACCTGCAACACTTCCTGCTGCTGCTATGCCACCTATTATTAGAGGAATTAATGGGAGAATCCCGCCATTCTTTTCTTCTTGTAATTGAATATTCTCTATCATTGGTTTACTTATGTAATACTTTTTTTTATTAATAGTAATAGTTTTAGGGGTATTTTTGTCAAAAATATTACGTAATTTTAATTCAACAGTTTTATTATTATTACTTTTCGCTTGCGACATTTTTAATAAAAAAATTTTAAGTTATCAGAAATTTTTAATCTATTCTAGTTACCAAAAATTTTAAGTTACCAAAATTTTTAATCTATTCTAGTTATGAAAAATTTTTAAGTTAAGAATTTTTAATCTATTCTAGTTATGAAAAATTTTTAAGTTAAGAATTTTTAATCTATTCTAGTTATGAAAAAAAATTTTATTACTAATTACTAAAAATTTTAAGTTAACAAAAAAAAATTAAATTAATTAAACGACGAAGTCTTGGGCTTTAGCCGATCGGACCAAAGGTCCTCAGGTTACTAACCTATCCTAGCCATCTTCCCATTAAGAACTTCAATAGAATATTTTGTATCTTCTAGCAATAAACCATAAGCCATCAATGAAGTTGTGGAATCTTTTTTTTCAATATTAATTGTTACATCACAACCATTTTTAATAATTTCTTCAGATTGTGCACTTAAATCGAAACAGAAAATTGGATATAAATGTCTCCAATCTCCAGGAGTTAATTGTGGTTCAACTCCAAATTCTCCACAAAGATTTCTATAAGAATCATATCCTTCCATAAATTGATTATTGGTATCATCGAATCTTAATGGATCAATTGGATATCGAGTTTGATTTAATGAAACTTGTAAACTTCGAATTGTATTAATATGGAAGAGATTATTGTTCTTATCAAAACTTGGAGAATTATTTCTTTGAAATGTTAGTAATAAATATCTTGGAGTATTCGCAGTTCTAGTAAAATGCCAGTTAAATCTTTGCTCTGAAAAAGTTACTGAACTAGCAGTACGCTTTAGAAAATTAACTGGAACTGGTTTGTTAGTATTTAATCTTTTTGCAATAGCTGTTTCAATCTCTAAACTAGGAGTAATATGCTTAATCCACCATTCAAGTCTATCAATTTTTAAATATGCTTTTTTTCCAGTCTTACCAAAAAAGATTAATTCATTATTTGCTGTACGATGAATTATTAATTTAAATTTTAATTGATATGATATTTTGACATAATCTAAATAACCGAATAATGGAGACAATGACCAATTTACTGTTTGCTTACTTTTCTTGTTAAATTCACGTCTTTCTTTATATGCAGTATTGTTTGTTTTATTTAAATGTTTTGCAATATTTTCTACATCTTTCGCAATTCCTGCGGCATCTGTTCCGGCGTGAGTTAAATCATCAATAATTATACCATCATTAGTATCAGGAAACCAACCTTCGATTTCATGCTTTTTATTATTTTCACCAATTGTTACAAATCTAAGCATTGTATCAATTACGCCTGGAGAATCACTTATTGTTTCTATATTTTGAGTTGCAACATCTAAACGCATTTGTGTAAATAATCTTGGAAAAAAATTATTTTCTAGTGTAATATTATCGGTATCTGGTAATGGTGTTGTAAAATTAGCATCACTATATAAAGAATATTCACAGTGTAAAAATGAATCAGGTAAATATAAATAGCTCTGCTGATTATCAACTTCAAAAATTAAATCACCTCCAGTGTTTACTCTACTGGAAGATCCGGGATTCATAGCAATTCTTATATAGTCATTCTTTTTTTGATTATAACTGACGAACGGAGGATCGTCTAATTTAAATTTATTTTCGATAAGCGAAGACATTTTTATAAAAAATAATTTGACTTTTTGTTTTTTCTCACAGATAGAAAAAAATTTTTACTTAAATATAATTTTAGAATTTTGCTAGACCAGCTCCGCTACAGCTTTGCTGGTTAGACCGAAGGTTGCTGCTCACGCCATTACCTCTTATTTCTTCAATTGAACGAACCGTAGGTTCTATGGCTACGCCTGTTTTTTTATTATTTTTACTATCACCCTCTACAGCTATGTTAGCAATTTTGTTTTTTGTTTCATCTGAAAGTTTTTTTAATTTTTTTAGTTCTTCAGAATCATTCTTGAGTTTACGAATAGCTTCTAGTTGTTTTAATTCGTTTTGTGATTTAACAGCATTTGATATTGCACTAGCTGTACTACCTATAGCAGCTGCTCCTTTTGCAGCAGATGTAATCAAATCTTTATTATTTTTAATTAAGTTAACGATACTACCAATACCAGAAAAGATGCCATCCCCTTCTTTCTGAACGGTTTCTCTATTATCATAATGGTAAACCGGATTCATACGTGGTTCATGAGCAATTTTTTGATTTGAAGCAAATTGTTTAAGATTGCGTTTATAAATTATAGGCATTTTTTTGTAATAAATTTGACTTTTGGGAAAAAAATAAATTATAAAAAATGTTTATTTTTTGTTCTTAACTTTTACAGATTGCGTTTTTGGTTTAACTTGAACAGGAACCAAACCTGCATCAATCATTCTTTTTATTCTATGATTTTCTTTCATAATATTTCTTTCTTTTATTAACTCTTCTAATTGTTTAATTCTTTTAAAATTATTAGCTCTAATTTTATCCATTTTTAAAATTATATACTTTTATATTTTTAAATTTTTTTAAAAAATTATATTTATACTTTTATATTTTTAAAATTATATTTATATTTTTATATTTTTTAAATTATATTTATATTTTTTATGAGTTTTATTTTTTGTAGGTAAAAAATATTTAAGTTAATATTTACAATACTCGTTTAAGATTTACGTTTATGAATATCTAACAACTTCGAGATAACTTTATTAATTGACTGTTGTACTTTATCTATTGCATTAAGAAGTGTGTGATGTACTTTAATTTCTTTTTCAGTCATTTCTAATTTTTTCTCACTTTTCTTTAATTCTGTTTTTAAAGCATTTAATTGAACTTTAAGACCATCTACTTTTCTTTTAACGGAATCTAACTGTTCTTTATTTTCTTTAGAGTTTTCTTGTAAATTTTTCTTTAATTCATTTTCTAAATTGATTTTAAGAGTTTTCATTTTATCAACTTTTTCATTAAGTGATTTTACTTCAATTTTCAAATGATTTATTTTTTTAATTTTTTGTGTAATTTTAGAACTCAATTCATCAACACTTTTTTGGAATGTAGTTTGTAACTGCTTTAAATTTTTTTTAATTATTTCAGGTAGTTTTTCTATTTCATCTTCTAATTGTTCTTTTAACATTTTTATCTGATGTTTATTTTTAATGACTGCAGATTTTAAATTTATAGAAAGTAATATTAAAATTTTTGATTGTTCTGAAATCTTTTTAAAAAGTTTTGCTATATCTGCTTCTAGCTCTCTATCCTTTTTATCAAGTTTTAATAATTTTTCGTTTAATGATTTGTCATTAAGTTTTAGCAACTTTAATTCATTCATCAGTGGAACCAAAACATCGTTTATATATTTTTCTTTTAAGTCATTGATTTGTGTATCAACATATTGTTTATTTGTTAACTCTGTATTTTGTTGCGGAAGAATAGAAAGATGTAATGGACCAGATAAAACGTCTCCAGTTTTCATAATATAATTTTCTATCTCTATTTCTGATTCACGATTATTCGGGATATATGCTCCTCCACCAACATTTGGTAACATCATTTTTAAACAATAAAAATAAAATTTTTTCTCATTATAAAAAATACATAAATTATAAAAATAAAATTTTTCCTAATAAAAATAAAAAAAATGGAAATGACTCAAATTTGCCAAGTTTGCAATATGCGTTTTTTAAATCAAACACTATTATATTCTCATATGAAAAACACACCATGTGGTATGCATATGAATCAATTTCAACCTAATAATAGTATTCAACCTAATAATAGTATTCAACCTAATAATAGTATTCAACCTAATAATAGTATTCAGTATAATAATATTCAATCAGATCAACCATTACAAAGATTAAAGCATTTATTTATTTCAGATAAAGAACAAAATCTTTATACTGCTAGACAAAATACACCTAGGCAAAATAATAATAATTATTTAGCACAAAATAATAATGTAGCACAAAATAATCCTTTTGTTCAAAATAATAATGTAGCTCAAAATAATTATGTTGATAAAAATCAATTTGTTGAATGTAATAACAAAAAAATATGTTCCGGATGTAATAAAAATATAACGTCTAAAAATTTTGCACGTCATTTAAAATTATGCGAACAACCAGAAGAGGTTAAAAAAAATAAAAAAGATAAATTAAAAGATCAGTTATGTCGTAATTGTAATAAATATTTTACAATTCAAGGAATTACTAATCATTATAATTCTTGTATAAGTTCTACAAGACAATGTACAAGTTGTCAAATTACTAAACCTAAGACAGAGTTTTATGATAGCAAATATCAGTGTAAGGATTGTTTAAAAGAAAAAGTTAAATGTAGAGGTTGTCAAAAAATTATATTAAAGAAAAATTTTCAGCGACATGTAACACTATGTCCAAAACTTAATCAACATAATAATCAACATAATAATAATTTATATCAAAATAATAATTTATATCAAAACAATAATAATTTATATTAGATAAAATTACTTTTATTATTAAAATAGTCTTATATATTTAAATAGTTGTATTTCAACTAAAATAGTTGTATTTCAACTAAAATAGTTGTATTTCAACTAAAATAGTTGTATTTCAACTAAAATAATCTTATATATATTAAAATATTATTTTTTATAAAGAATAAAGTATTATTTTATTAAAATATTCTTAAGCATTCCGGAAGAGAGGAGAGGACTAAAAATACTTCTTTTGAGTATAGGAACAAAAAGTCCGACACATTCCGGAGGTTCTACAGAGGTTAAAAAACACTCATAAGAGTGTAAGAATGTGAGTCCGGAATTAAAAAAAATAATTCCTAAATTTTTATTTTAAAAATATTAAATGAATAAAAACGAAAATTTGGAAGATTTATATTCGCCGGTTATAATTAAAAGTAATAAAAGTAATAAAAGTAATCTAAGTCGTCATAAATCTCTTAATGCATTAAATGAAATGATAAATAATTATATGAATAACACTGAGTTTCAAGATACACTAACTTCTCAAGATCCGAATCTAAAAGATATTAACAATATTGTAGAAAATCCTATACATAATACTAGATATAATAATATAGATAAAAATATATATAATAAAAAATATTTAGAGACACTACCCCCTAATTCATCTCTTAATAAAAAAATACCACAATCAGATCTTACACGTCTTTGGAATTTTTTAAAATTTCATTGTATAAAAATATTGTTAGCATGTATTTTAATATTTTTTATTTATCATCTTGTTATATGTATTGGAAATCAATGGGGTTACTTTCTAACAGAGGAACAAAAGAGGATAAATTTTTATAAACAAGAAATAAAAACTTTTAAAGGATGGAAAACTAATGAGGATAAGATTAAGGATAAAACTAATATTAAACAAGGTAAAATGTGTCAAGAAAATTTACATTTCATTGTTTACGGTAAAACTGGAAGTGGTAAGACTACGTTTATTAAAAAATATATAAACCAATATTATAAGGACGAAACAAAAGTACATATTTTTTGTATGCATACTTCTGAATGGCCAACTTTTACAAACGTCTATAATGATAAACAATTAGATGAGTTACGAGATATGGAAATTTTGCTGGTACACCTGAAAATAAATCTTTATTAATTTTAGATGATGTTGCAAGTTTATCAAAACAAAAAAATATGTCAGAAATATTTACAAAAGGAAGACATCAAAATATTCAAATAGTTGTATTAGCTCATAAAGCTTGTGATGTAGATAATAAGATTAGAGAAAACATTCAAACATTTTTTACAACTACACAAAATAATGCAGCATTCTTTAATGATATTAATAAAAATTATAAAATGAATATGCCTTTATCATATTATACACAACATAAATATGGAATAATACGTGTTGACACCATAAGTGAACATATGCAAGTATATGATAAAGATTTAAATATATTAGTAGATACTGAACATGAAATCTATAATAACTCTCAAGATTTTGATAATAGAATATATGCAAATACAAAACATTTATCAAATCAAGTTATAGAACAAATAATTATCTTTTTAGAGTCTGAAGCAAAAGTACCACTAAAAATTATTCCTGATACATTTTATTTTTATTTTGATCATTATTTAAATGCAAAATTTGGTATACCAATACCTAACAGATTACAAGATAATGAAACATTAAACTATTTAAAAATTGCAATAAATGATGTTAGAAACGGTTTAATAAAAGCAACACCAATAATATCTGATGTTAAATCTACATTTTCTGATGCCAAATCTACATTTGATGAAGCAAAAAAAACATATAATGATATAAAACCATTAATAAATGGTGTAAGTGAAATACTTAATAATTAAACAAATTTATCATAATCGAACCGAAGGTTCTAGGGCTTCGCCCGATTTTACAGATATATTAGAATTTTTCCCATTATATATATTTTAGAATTATTTTCTCTAAAAATTAAAACATAAATTTTTTTTTAAAAAAAAAATTTCTCAAATTTTCTCTAAAAAAAATAAAAAATAAAAAAAATGGATAAGTTTTATTGTGTCTTATGTAAAAAAAAATTGCAAACAAAAAGAAGTTATCAATCTCATCTACAAAGTAAAATGCATTTACAAAATGTAGAACGAGTTGATGAAGGAAATATATTAAAATTAAATAGTTATAAAAACTATATAGAAACATTACATACTGATATAAAAGTTAAAAAAATATTTTATGATTATTCACATTCGGAATATAAAAAAGTTTTTAATAGTGAAGATGAACATGTACCAGATGGAAGATATTTATTTAGCGATACTGATGAATTTAACGAAATAGATGAATTTGATGAAGCTGAACGAACCGATGAAGCCTTAGCAAATATAAAATATTTATTTAATCAGTCTTTTGAACATAATGAAACCGATAAAACTTTTTCTGATATTCTAACCAACTTTTATAATATATTTAAGAAATCTTTCAAATGTTATATGAATGTAGAAGTACTTTATACAAAAAATGGACCTGATGGAATTCCTGAAGAAATAATACAAGGACATTTTACAAATTCACAAGAAATTCATAATGTAAATGATATACAACCCATATTTGAATCGATGATACTTAAATTAGAAAATTGTATAATTGAAGCCCAGTTACGTGAATCTGGTTGGAGATTTGTTAAAATACTATCTAAGAAAATAGTAATTGATAAATATAAAATAATACTGGTGGTAGTTATGTTCCTTTACCTTTCAGTTCACCACAATCAATCAACATAAAAAATGAAGATGATTATTGTTTTCTGTGGAGTATTATAGCACATTTACATCCTGCAGAATATCATAAAGAAAGACTAAGTCATTACAATAAAGAAGAATACATAAATGAATTTGATCTTTCGGATGGATTAGATGAATTTCCATATGATTATAATAAGTTAATAAAGTTTCATAAAAAGAATAAAAATTTAATTGAAGTAAATGTTTTTGAATTAAATGTGAATTATGTTTCTATTGGTAAAATTATTCCACTTTACTCAGATTCAAAAAAATTTTATTTGAATAATAAAAATTTATGTCAATCAGAAATAGTATATAATGATAGAGGAAATTACATGCATCATAATATTTTTTACCAAGGAAATATAATATGTACTGAAAAATTTGAACTTGTTAAAACACTATCACCAATAATGATTAATCATAATAATTATAAAGGACGTACTGATGATTATAATTACAAATATTCATCTTTATCTTCAGAATATCAACAAAAATTAGAAAATTTAAATAAAAGTTTACAAAAATGTAAAATAGATTATCAACAACAAACAAAAATGTTACTACAAGAATATCACCATAAATATCAAAATAAGATAGAAACAATTCAAAAATTAAATGAAGAAAATGATAAAAAATTAAATAATAAAGAAAATGAAACCAATCAAAAAATAAATGAATGTTTAAAAAAATGTCAACAGCAATATAAAGAACAATATGATAAAGAATATATTTATCAGCTACAAATATTAAATCAAAATTATCATCAAAATACATTTAATATTACAAAAGAAATTAATGAAACACATGAAATATATAAAGATGAATTTGTAAAATTAGAACAGTCAAAACAACCAGCACAAGCGAATATATTATATTATCAGGGTCATTTTATATTGTGTAAAGATGTTTCTATATTTACAAAAACTTCAGATAATAAAAATTTTCCTTGTCTTCAATGTATGACAAGTTTTAGAACTTTAGAAGAAATGAATAGACATTTGGAGAATTGTCAACAAAACGAAGCAGTTCAAAATACTTTTCCTAAAGATGATTATTTAGAATATAATAAATGGTATTTTAAAAATAAAGTACCCTTTACTATTTATTGTGATTTTGAAGCATATAATGTTAATATGACACAAAATCGAACGGAAAGTTCCAGGGCTTCACCCGATTCTGAAAATTATAATTCTGAAAATGGTACGGGCCAAGCCCTAGAACCTTCGGTTTGTAATTATGAAAAAAGTTCAGCTGAACAAAGTAAAGAAAAATATTTATTTGAACAAAAACCATTATGTTGGGGAATGTACATTCATTCAAATTATCCTGAATTATTTAAATCAGAATATTTACAATACTATGGTGAAGATAGTTCAGAAATGTTTACAAAGAAAGTAGAAGAATTACAAGGACGTTTTTCACAATTGCTTGAAACAAATATACCAATGATACCATTAACGGATGAAGAAAGAAAAGAATTTTATGATGAAATAAATTGTTATTACTGTGGAAAAGGTTTTACAAATAAATATAAAACTGGCAGAGGTAGATATATTGATAAAGTAAAAGATCATGATCATCTAAATGGATTATATAGAGGTGCAGCACATAATTCTTGTAATCTTAATGCTAATAAATTTAAATATAACTTTGTTCCTTTATATTTCTACAATGGTTCTAAATATGATTTCCATCTAGTAATGAAAGATTTATTTTCATCTGAAAAATTACAACAACAAAAAATAAATGTACTATGTAAACAAGAAGAAGAATATTTTTCAATGCAATTAGGTTGTATTAGAATTTTAGATGCATTTAGATTTTTTACTCCTTATTCATTAGATGTTATGGGAAAAACTTTGAAATCTGAACAATGTAAAATATTAAATAAATATAATTTAAAACCTTTAAAAGGCATATTTCCGTATGAGTATATAACTGGAGATAAAACCTGTGGTTCACAGTCGAAGACTGATTTTAATTCTGTGAATAAAATTATGGAAGAAGAACAACTTCCTCCAATAAATAAATTTAAATCAACATTAAAATAATCACAATTATCTGAAGAAGACTATGCAGAAGCTGAAAAAAATTGCAGAGAGTTAAATTGTAAAACAATGTATGATTATACAATGAAATATCTTCAGATAGATGTATTAATACTAGCTGATCTTTTCGAAAACTTTCGTGACATGTGTTTAGAATATTACGGAATAGATCCATGTTATTGTTATTCTACACCAGGTTTAACATGGTTAGCAGGATTAAAACATACAAATGTTAAACTTAAACATTATAAAGAAAATACATATGATAAATTATTATTTTTTGAATCTGGGATTAGAGGTGGAGTTTCATCAGTTTTAGGTAATAGATATGTTAAATGTTATAATAAGAAAGTAAATCCACATACATATGGAATAATGAAACCTTTATCTACAGAAGAAAAAGAAAAAATATTAGAAATTTTTCGAACGAAACGAGAAGGAGTAGAACGTGAAAAAGCAATTGATGAATTCATGAGAGAAAACTATTTATTATATTATGATTTTAATAGCTTATATTCTTCTTGCATGATACAAGAATTACCAACAGGTGAAATGACATGGTGTAATAATCTAGATTATCAAAAAACATATGATGGAAATCGTAATTTTGGTTATATATATGAAGTTGATTTAGTATACCCTGATTATATAAAAGAAGCAACAAAATATTATCCTTTCTGTCCAGAAAACAAAATTCCCAATATAGAAGATTTTTCAGATTATCAAAAATCTATAATGCCGAAAAAATACAGACCAACAAAAAAACTTATGTTAACACAAGGTAATAAAGGAAAGTATGTTGTTGAAGGAAGAATGCTAGATTGGTATTTAGATCATGGTATGATTCTCACCAAAATACATCGAAAACTAGAGTATAGAAAATCTAAATGGTTAAAAGATTATATAGAGTTCAATATTGAAAAACGTAAAATAGCTAAAAGAAATAAAGATGATTTTGGAAACGTTTTCTTCAAATTAATGAATAATGCATTTTATGGTAAGACTTTAGAAAATGTGCGTAATAGACAAAATATTGAAATAGTTTATGATAAAGATAGATTTCAAAATTTAACAAGGAAACCTACATATAAAAGAACTACTAGATTCAGTGATGAACTTTGTGCTGTTCATCTAAGAAGAAGCATTGTAAAACATGATAAGTTTAATTTCATTGGTTTCACTATATTAGAATTAGCTAAACTATTTATGTATAGATTTATATATGATTATTTAGCACCTGCTTATGGCAAAAACTATAAATTACACTTTACAGATACCGATTCTGTTTTCTTAGAATTAACAATACCGTATAATTCTTCACTTGATGAAGAAATTAATAAAATAAAAGATATCATTCATCCTTCTGATTTATGTAAAGTAAAAGATGAATTAGAAGGAAATGAAGATTTCATAACAGAAGCTATATTTTTAAAATCTAAATGTTATTGTTATGATACAACTAATAATATTAAAACACATAAAACATTAAAAGGAATTTCAAAGGCATCAGTGGCTAATCAAATAACATTTCAAGATGATAAAAATGCATTATTTAATAATGAAATAAAAACAGCATGTAATTATAGACTTAATTCAAAGAAACATAAAATGTATTTAAAAGAAGAACATAAATTAGCATTAGATCCATTTGATGATAAAAGAAAAATTTTACCTGATGGAATAACTACTGAACCTTTTTAATTTTCTAATTTCTAAGATAGACAAATTTGATATATACATAAAATAAAAAAAATAATATAAAAATATAAAATATTATAAAATAATATAATAATATAACATAAAATAATAATATAAAATTATCATATAAAAATGGATAAAGTTAGAGCTGATAATTTTAAAAGAATAAAACAATTAGAAGAGTTAATAAAACAAAGAAATATTATGAAAGAAAATCATCTTCAGCATAGAATGATAAAAGCTGGTATTCAATCTGATATGTTTGAAAAAATGCAGCAAACCGAGCAAGTAAAAACTGATTTTGAGAAAACTATGAAACCATTTAAAACTCTTGAAAAAGAACTTACAAATAATGATAAACAAATTGATATAACAGATCCAGAGCACAAAACTATATTAGATGACTATGGATTACTAGAATCAAACATTAATAAGAAATTACCAAGATCTATGCAATTTGAACATTCTATTTCATTTATAGATGGAAAAATAATACCTAGATTTTATCTCGGACAAAAAGAAATATTTCCACAACCTTTTCGAGGTTTAATTTTTTCACCAGATAAATCTCCTTTTAATTTAGATAGAAATTTTGTTAATCTTTTAAGAGGAGCAGATTTAAATAATTATGCTGTAGAAGATCTCATAAAACATAAAGCTATGTTAGACAGAGTTGGTGCAGTAAAATCTCTTAGACGTTATAAACAATTAGAAAATTTATTATCAATGGGAGTTAAAGTAGGGAAAGGTTTATCTGAAAAACAGAAAACTGAAACAACTGTATTTTTACCAGATGATCCACAAGAATTACTAAATAGATTAAATATTTTAATATCTGCAATAAAAGAAGGACATAATTCTAGTTTCAATGAAATTCATGCTATATTGAAAAGACTGTTAGAAAAGAAAATTCTAAATGAAGAGGATTATAAAAGTGTAACCGAAATATGTTGTTTCTAATTTTTATTTAAAAATATTTCATAAAAAAATATTTCATAAAAAAATATTTCATAAAAAAATATTTCATAAAAAAAATATTTCATAAAAAATGTTTAAATAAAAAAATTTTAACTAAAAAAATGTGTTCAGCAGATTTAGACAAAATTAATAATCATTTAGAAAATTTGATAGAGATTTTGGGTTCATCGAAATTTAGTACGACGTTAAAAATTATAACAACTACTTCATCACACACTTGTAATTTAGAACCCATTCTACATTTGGAACAAAATAAAAATTATCAAATTGCATTGACTAGTTTCTCTACATTTAACACTATTCAAAACGTTATCAAAGATGTGAATGATCAATTTAGATATTCTACTGATAAAGGTAAACCATGGAAAATACTAACTTTTCTTCCTGGTTCTTACGAAGTTGAAACAATATCAAATGAAATTAAGAGACATTTAGGTATACCATTTAAAGATAAGAAACAATTACATTTTGCAGTTGAACCGGCAGTTAATAAATTTTCTCTTACTTTAGACGAAAATCATCAAGTTGATTTTAATCATGATAGATCATTGTCAAAGCTATTAGGATTTAATAAACAAACCTATAGTCAAGGTTATCATTTAGGTGAGAAGATTCCAAAAATAACTGAAATAAATTCAATTGTTGTACATTGTGACATTATTGAAGGAGGATATATAAATGGTAAATTATCAAATTTAATATTCAGTTTTCCAGCTTTTACTGTACCCATTGGTTATAGATTAAATGTAATTCCACAAACATTAATATATTTTCCTATTACAAGAAAAACTATTAACAACATTGGCATTAGAATCACTGATGAGAAAGGACAAGAAATAAATTTTGGAGGTGAAGAGATTATGATAGATCTTTTGGTTCGGGAGGTATAAACTCCCACGCGAAGCTAGAGAAGTTTAATTTTTTTTATCATTTTCATTATTAATCTTATTAACCTTATTAATCTAATTAATCTTTTTAGAAACAAAAAAATAAAAATAAACTTAAATTAAAATTTTATTTTTATTTTTTTTGTTTCTAAAAACACTAATTCAATAATGGATGAATTTATTACTTTAAAAATGAATGAAATGTCTTTAAATAAAAAAAAACTTAAATTTAATCATCATCCAAATTTATCTAATAAAGTTTTAGCAGTTATTTGCGGAAGATCAGGATGCGGAAAAACATATCTATTATTTAAAATTTTGACGACTCCAAATTTTTTGGATTATAACAATCTTATAATTTATACAACAACAGCAGAACAACCCGTCTATCAATTTTTAAAATATGGATTTGAAAATAATCTTACAAAAACAGCAATTGCTTCTCTATTCGAAGAATACGAAAAATCTGAATATGAAGAAGAAATAAATTTGTGGTGTGAAGAAGCAGCAAAAAATAAACAATTAGTTGAATCCAATAAAAATAAGCATATAAAAATACAATTAATAGATGATAGTGGTAATATGCAAGATCCTAGTAAACTAGATAAAACAATGAAACATTGTGTAATTTTTGATGATTGTGTTAATGATAGAAATCAGTCAGTTCAGAGAAATTATTTCACAAGAGGTAGACATAATAACTGTAGTGTATTTTATTTAACACAAAGTATGTATTCATTAGACGGAAGTGTTATTAGAAAGAATGCAAATATATTTATACTATTTGAAATAAATGCAAGAAACTTAAGTGATTTGTTAAGAGATTTATGTATAAGAGATAAAGATGAATTTAAACAATCGTGTAATAATGCTTGGTCAAAAGATTATGGATTTATCACAATTAATATTGATAAAAAAATTCATGAAAGAGTTATCGAACAATTGTTTACCGAGTAATAAAAATATACAAATATAATGTTTTAATATTTTATTTTTTTATTATTATCAGCTTTAATTTTATCTATTTTTTTTTAAAATATAATATTTGAATTTTGTGGTAACATTGGAATACAGCAAAAACATTTTACTGAACAAATTATTTTTTTATTTCTTTGTTGTCTAACATCTTTTCGTTTAAAGGTTTCTCGTTTTAAGTTTTGTTTAATAAAGTTTTGTCTAATAAAGTTTTTAGCTCTTCTAAAAAAATTTTATCATTTTCTTCATTAGAAATTTTATCATCACTAAAAGTTTTACCATCACTAGAAATTTTGCCATCCTTTTTATTTTTATCATCAACTTTTTCTGTCTGTGATTGAAATGATATTTGATTTACTTCATTAGCTATTTGATCAAATTTTTCAATCTCATCTAACGTAATAACATTATCATCACATACTCTTTGAAAGTAGTAATGTAGTTTATCATAGACTTCTTTAATATGTAAATGCTTAGTTTTTAATGATTTTCGTTTCTTAGTTATTAAAGATTTATCTAACATTGTAACAAGTGAAGTTGCAAAAACACCCGTACCTGTTAAAGCTGTAGCAACTACTGGAATTACTAAAACACCTGAAGATATAACAATTGTTAAAGCACCTAAACTTATTGTTAAGAATATGCCAATTCCTTGTGTTACATTCTTAACTTTAGTCCATCTCTTTCTTAATTTTTTATAATGCTCTAATCTTAATAATAATTGAGATTCCTTATCTTTCATATACCTAACTCTATCTTTGTGTTTTTCAATATTTAATTCACTTATTTTTAATTGAGACAAAGAAGGATATATTCTTGAGGTTTCTTCCATTTTTGTTTCTTCCATTTTTGTTTCTTCCATTTTTAAAGAAATATTTTTTAATCACATGATATATTTTAAAAACCTGAAAAATGGATTTAAAAGACGTTTTTTAAAAATACTAATTTTCAGTGTCCTGGAACGGTCATGATTTAAGTGGTGAAAATTGTAATTCTCAAATTTGAAATTCTCAACTTTTATAATTTTTTAGTGTCCTAGAACGGTCATGATTTTCAAGGTAAAAATTGTAATTCTCAAATTTGAGATTCTCAACTTTTATAATTTTTTTAGTGTCCTGGAACGGTCATGATTTTAAGGGTGAAAATTGTAATTCTCAAATTTTGAGATTTTGAAAAATTCAAAAAAATAGTATCTTCAAAAACGACATAAATTCATGAATTTAGTCCCTTTTTCAGGTTTTTAAGACCTAAATACATGAATTTATGTCGTTTTTAAAAATACCATTTTTGAAAAAAATGGTACTTTTTGAATGGACTTAATTCATGTATTTAGGTCTTAAAAACCTGAAAAAGGGACTAAATTCATGAATTTATGTCGTTTTTGAAGATACTATTTTTTTGAATTTTATGGTGTCCTGGAACGGTCTTCTTCCCATTACTCCTATCAAATTATCATTGATTTCATACTTCCACGTAGACCCAAAATATGAACGGGGAAATATTTTGTCCTGCGCGTTAATCACTGTTTTTGATGACAAGATGATTGTACCCCATCAAACAAGCGCACCTTCAGCAGTTCAAAACCATTAATTGAGGGAATTAGAAGTGAAGTGGAAGGAGGACTCTCTCAGCAGTCATAGAAGCAGAGCTGGAAAAATTCCACTGAAATTTTTTAATTCCAATTCCAATTCCAGAGCAGAAATTTCAATTCCAATTCCAGTCGAAACAGTTCAATTCAATTCCAATTCCATAATGAGATTCAATTCCGATAATTGCATGACGCGCATATGTTAATGTATCTAAAGTTTCCTCGCTTCAATTTAACCGATGTGCCCTTATCCTATCCTCGTTATTCCTGTGTGCCGTTCCCTGCGTTGTTCCTATGTGCGTTCTCATGCTCATAGTTCATATTTCTTGTGTACATGTACATGTATATATGTAGCCGGTCAGCCTACGCCATTTTCTTTTCATAAACGAAATATTCAACATCTTGTGAAAAAGAGAAAAGAAAATTAGCGGTCAGCAAAGAATCAAACGCTGAGAGAGAGAGAAAACATAGAAATTAACAGTACCATAGAAAGTCCTAGAATGGAAATTGCATGAAAATTATGGCACACGCCGGGGGAACTAAGTTGGGGCAAAACGCAGATTGTGCGAGGTGGTTTCCATGTTTTCTTATTTGTATTTGTATTTATATTTATCAAGCCAAATTGTGATCTGGATTGCTGCCCCTTGTCCAAAGATCATACACAAAACCAATAGTGAATGTACAAAATACTGCGGCGACAGGATGACAAAGAAAGAAATCCTTTAAAACGTTCTGTACGTTCATCATTTTGAAATATCGCTCCTATAATCTATCAAGAGTATTATCAGTCACATATGCAACTTGCAATGTCGATTTACAGAACATACATTGCTCCAGCTTGAAATCAGAGGTCAAGAAATCTCAGAGTATTCTTTGTACTTGAAAGGGCTCCCCTGTTCACTATATTTGAACAATTTCTAAAATCTTTACATGCTTTCGAATATCAGCTTCCAAAATATCATCATACACTTTATCACATGTGTCATTTAATGACTAATTGAAAAGTTCCAGCGACTATTCATTTATCTGAGAAATTATTGTCGGTGAGGAAGCTTTCAATGTGTTTATTCGACAAAAGCGCTTGGTTTCTTAACCGTATGAAGGAGAAATCATCCTATAATTAGAATTTTTTCTATTGAATTCTTGAGATATTCTTACAACCAGTGCACCGCCCACTTTCAATTATGAATTTGTGGACCAATTTTTAATTCGAATGTTGAAAAATAGTTGTTAATGACTGCTGCAAATCGACACAATATACCAACCCAGGGAATAGTAGGCTATACCACATGAAACAATGCCACCATCTCACTTAATATTATCTTCATAAAAATCCTGCATTAATTTGCTGCCAACAACTTCCACAACCAACTTGGCAAATAGTTTGAATATGATACAATGTTTTAGATCGAATATGATCTACAAACCATAGATTTTTCCATGTGCCATCATTGTACATAGGCAAGATATCAAACTTTTATTCTAGTGTACTATTATCTACTTCTATGAGAGAGAGAGATGCGAATAAATCTATTAATAAACTGACAGAAGAAAGAAATTCAATGTGCGAATAACGCGATTGTTGATGAAAGAAATAACGACGATAAAAATGATATCATGAAAACTGATTAATGGTCCATGTTAAAAAAGGAGATTAAAAATTCCGTGATAAGAACGAAATGTGGTCGGATAGAAAGCTAACGAGCAGAGATTAAAGGAAACTCTTTCAATTTTCAAAAGAAAGTGGATTTATCGTCAAGTGTCAAAAATTTGCATAAATTAGAGACGATGAGAAATTGAAACAACAACAACTACCAACAACAACACATACGACATCTTCACATCTTCAGTAGCTGTTAGAAGAACTCCGTGCTCTCGCGGTGTAACTTGACTACAGAAGTAACAACTGCAACTGCCTGCCAGCGAACAACAACACAGTAGCGTATGCGGCAACACATCAGCGAGCTCGATTGAAGATTGACGGTATAAGTGACACTGATATTCATGATATTTATGATATTATTTTGGTATAAGTGAGTTCGATCGAATTGAAGTGAATTCAACATCAAGAAGTGAACTGCAAGTTTAAAGTTTTTCTTTTATCGTTGAGTATCGTATTTGTATAACTATAGTCTTGAAAATTAATTTTGTCAATTGTTGTGATTGGAAGTTGAATAATATTTCATGTCATTGCCATTTTAATTGAATCATTAATTCTTAGAATAATTTGTTGACACTGTCTATATTGTGATTTTAACTGACAGGCTGCCCTTTAATGCAGGGTTAATTTTCTTCTTTCCAAACCGATTGTTTTTCTTGTGTACCACAATTAAGTTAATCTCCAATTTTTGTGCTTATCCAATCAATAACTAAATTCAACAATTGTTTTATTTTGATTAATTATCTTACATGATAAATACCTAAATAACAGATTGAACAAAGATGATTATCTTTTCATTGTTTGCTTAATTGCTGAATTAACATTGTCCGTGGCTGTAGGCCCATCAAAGTCACAATTAGCACCCTTTATTCAACAATAGAATAAAACTAGCTCTGTCGATCTATCTCTCTCTTATCTCTGCGTGCAGTTAACACAACGGCCGAATACTGTGATTTCAATTTTTGTACAAATAGATTTATCACAGGTCTATCGAAAAAGTGGAATTGAGGTTTATCAAGGTCAATTCCAATTCCAGTAGATTTAAATATCGTCAATTCCAATTCCGACTTTTCCAACTCTGCATAGAAGTGATTTATTGAGGCAACTAATGAGTAAGTGGGTGCAGTATCAAAACGAAAAGTATTTTTTTCTGATATCCAAGCTACACTGCACGGCAGGGATAATCAAAAATTGATTGCAATTTAATAGCTGCTTTCAATTACTTAGTTGAAATTGATTTTCGTGAACAATCAATTGGTTGTAGTTGAAATTCTTTGCCATCAATCAATTGACAATCATCAATTTTTAATGATCCCTGGTGCTCTCTGGCCTATATCTGCAGTGAGAAGATATTGCACACCTTGCAACTGATAGATGACAGAGGGGTGTGCGGCCGCGCGTGTGTATCGTCCTTTTGCAAAAGGCATATAATACAGGCCTTTAGAGGAGTTGTGGACTATTGAGAAGTCAAAAATCTGCATACAGTAATGGAATTCTCAGTTTCTGAGCTTTCATTACGAGCTTCTGCATGATCGAGTGCTATGTGTTGGAGATAAGTGCATCTGAAAGTAGACATAAAGTTATCATGATCCGGACAATCACTTCAATCATGTGTAATGTGAATTTAAGTTTGTCAACTAATTGAAATAGGAATCGCTGAACAATCAATCAATTAAAATTCAATCACTTTGAATATCCCTGCTCACAGCATGTGGAATAGAACTGCCTAGATAACAGCTTCCCGATCAAATAGGCTGCAGCGAACGAGAGGTAGTTATATTTAATGTAATGTATTTTCTCCCCGTAAAAGATATAGGCTGTCAGTTTATGTGAGCATATAGTAGATTGAGTAGGAAAGAACATGCCTCTTTTAGCTCTATGCATGTCGCTCACCATGCCCGCTCAACGAAAAGTAAATTTGCAGTGGCAGACTTTCTTTACAAAGTGAAAGAAACAACAAATAACTTCGTCCTTTAGACTTCGGTGGTAGCCAACGTGACAGAATGCAATGCACCCGTTGTAGCACGATGCTCTTTTTCTTTTCTGTTATTGGCTTGAATGGTCTTCATAGCTAGAAGTTCTGCTCTGAAAGATTTCGTGGTCATTTTTTGACATTCTTATTTTTTTGGTGTAATCTAATTTTTACATGTACTTTTGGTAAAGGATTGTCTTCTTTAATCTAATTAAAACTTAAATCATAATCGAGTTTTATGATGATAACAACAAATGAGATCAATCAAGAAAATTTATCAGCGATAGGAAAATAACTAGACAATTGATCATTGTTCTTCATATACAGTCGCGCCAATCGAATTGAGATCACCCGAATATTTCTATCAAAAATAGCCAACGCATCAGCGATTGAATTTATATTACAGTTTGCTGTAATTAAGACTTAATTGCATTACTCAATGTTCACAAGCAAATAGATTAATATGTGGTCCTTCAGCCATTGGTCAGTATTATTGGAGCGAATTGAGATGGCATACCGGTATACAATGCGTGACGCGAGTTTCTCGCACAGCTGTGGTGCTGCTGTCGAGTCCCGAGCATTTTGATGGCATGTTTCAACTCCTTCAGTGACATGGGCGTCCTTCTCAATCATTTTCCAAGTATTTCCTACTGGATTCAAATACGGAGATTTACCGGAACACTGATGAAGTTGAATATCATTGACACTTTTTGCATTTCTTTATCGCATTGCACAGAGTGCTGAGTTTTTCTAACGGACAGTACAATTGTGAACATGCACATAAAGTCGTAGGAGTTTTAACACTAACCAGCGGTTAATCTGATGCTTGCATTCACATTCTTCGTGAAAAACTGTGATTGTTAGTCGTACGGCAAAGCCAGGATAAACAAACGCATAACACCCTGCTGTACAGTCATTCAACTTATTGAGCCATTCTGGAGATATTTTAAGCGAGTTTGTGCGATTCCGAGCCGTACTGATGAGCTCTTGTAGGGCAGAGTCTACGGCTGCCAACAAAATTATGCGCTCAAATTGCTCATGACTGATCACAGCTTACCTCAGCACAACATAACAGGAGAGATCGAGTATTGGCTTTGACCAGTCACTGCATTTCGCTCGTTCATCTTTAGAGCTGTCTAAACTAAACATTCAATTATGAGAGTGCACCTATTTCATGCTTTATGTTGAGACTTGGTCTGTGAGTTTATCTATAGGTGAATCATTGTGATCACTCTTAGCATGGTCTGACAAGCCTCACTCTCAAACTGTCTTGCATTCAGGATATCCTAGAGATTTTCTTCAGATCAGTGTTTGAGTATTTCTAATAAAAAATTGAGAAGTTGTGACAAGAATGACAAATGATTCTATGGACCCATTTTGGACCCATTCACAACAGTCCAAGGAGTTGTTATCACCTGTACATGGCATTTTCAAAGGCATTTCTATTGGGTAACCATTCTCTCGAGAAGGCACTTTAGGACTATACGCTCAAGACAGTTTTTCTCTAAGAGCGCTATCGCTAACATTGCTGTTCAGTTTGATGACCTTTGTCCCGCGCATCCCAAGGTGCGTCTTATAGAGCACTTAGGGGTTCAATCTTTAAAAGTATAAGGCATGTGCTAAGTAACTAACTAAATAAATATGTAATTACTACTAACTAACATTTTTTGGCAAGAGTGTATGTCTTGAAGTATGTCTCTTATATCCTTATTTATATAGCATGCATGTCATTTTTATGAGTATGTTATTAACGGCGGCATGTATTTGTGGTAACTTGGGTAT
This sequence comes from Prostheceraeus crozeri, assembly GCA_907163375.1. Lineage (NCBI taxonomy): Eukaryota > Metazoa > Platyhelminthes > Polycladida > Euryleptidae > Prostheceraeus > Prostheceraeus crozeri. The sequence continues at coordinate 80,475 of CAJQUW010014303.1, forward strand.
TTATGAGACCCTGTTCCTAATGTAAATTTCTTTAATATTTTTCAACAGATCCTCTTGCAATAATTTGATAATTTGTATGGTGAAAATATTTTTTCGATAAAGAATGAATTCAAATACTCCAACAAGCAAATTGGTCTGCCGCATCGAGGATAATCAGTCAACTTTGCTTGAAAAGCTTCGACCACTCAAAAACAGTTGATTAAGATGGTGGTTGCTCTAGTAATTTCTGGCAAATTTCGGTTCCTATTTGACCACACTTGAATTTAATGAAGAAGTATGCTCAAACATTTTCAATGGACAATGTCAATGTGAAAGTGAGTGCAAGTAGACAAAGCACTTTGACTCAGTAAAAATATACGCTTTTTCTCCCGAGTAATTTTGATGCAAGCAAATAAGAATTTGAAAAAAAAAATATGTACACAGCCGACATTTCGGGTCTAGACCCTTTCTCGAGGCTGCAATAAAATGACAGTGGCTAAACTGACTCGTTAGATACGTACTAGTATAGGTCCGGTTGTCTTATGACGTCTGTTCATTTTAGGATGGCACTTATTGATTAATCGAGATTCCACCACGCTTGTTTCAACAGGATCATTAGGCATCAAAATCATCAATCGAACCGTTAACAAGACAGTTCTTATGTTTTCAGACAAAGCACTTAGATCATTTTTGTATTGTAATAATGTGACTATATTCGTTGTATCTTATTGGCACTAGCCTAGTAGAGGATTTACGTAAAGAGGAATGTTTGAAATTTTCACATCATTTTGAAAAATGGAGTAAAATTTCAAATGATTCATTCTCATTGAGCTCTCCAGCTCTCATGGATACCACAGGTGAGACCTATCATAGTAATGGTAATTGCAAAGAATACAGCCATGAGACTGATATTTTTCTACCTAGCTATCTAAGTGATCTCATTGCTAAAGGTCCAAATTTTCGAATTCCACCTCTCTTGAATGAGAATGATATGGATGATGTCGAGCTTGCATTATACAAACTAACTTTTGATATTCGCTGGCCTAGCCAAATCGATAGTAGTAATGAAGATATATTGCCTTTCAAACGCTACGCGCCGACGATTTAGGCTGATCATTTAAAAGGGAATGCATTGTTACTGAACCTAAAACCTATGACATCAAAAATCCAAGATTTTGATTTGTAAAACACTCAAATCTATGATAATTTTCTACATAGCCTATTTAGCTGAGAACATTTAAGTATGTGAAGCTTGAGATATCTACGTATCCAAATTGTGAATCATAGGAGTCAACTCAAAGCCATTTTCACTGGGAATGCAGAGATGGATGGTGAAGTGCTCCTACCTCAGTGGCATTACATAGCAAAATAGACGGCCTTAATTATGCAATTAAAGCCGTCTAATTTGGAATTGGAGATATATAAATAACTTTAATTAAGGCCGCTAAATTGCTATGCAATGCCATTGAGGTAGGAGCACTCCACCGTTTATATATAGCATATATAGTCATATATGATACAGTTTCTCCATGGAAGTGTGAATGATGCCGCGTAAGACTCACGTGTGATCATGTACTGACGTTTATTTACCGAGTCATATTTTTAAATGGTTTCTTTCTCCCGAAATGGGTCAGTTAAATCCTACAATATACATAGATGCAAAAAAAGTGTGGTTGCTTAACTTTTAATTTTCCACAGGGCAACGTGAGTACTTTCAGGGGGCATGGTGACCATTTGGTTGCTTAGTTAGTATTCAAGAAAAATACCCTGAGTCCTGTACCCACTAAAATCAGATCGAGTTTAAATCAGCGTAACCATGCTTGTAAAAAAAGACATGAACTATAGTGATTTCACAGTCATACGCTGACATACTTTGCCATGCACTATAGGAAGAGCTGATTTCGATCTGAAAATCATCATCTTCGTAAGCGTGCATTTACAACAAAAATGGGAAAAAAGACGATAACTGAACTGCCAAGTAGTGGCGGACGAAATGTAAAGAACTCAATTGATTCTTTAAAAATTACTATTATAAGAGTATATTACTGTATATACATACAAAAATTGAAGAATTCATTTTTGATTATCTTTTTCAAAATACTTGAACGCATCAGGATATGTAGCAAGCAATGCTACCGTCATCTGCAAAATACTATGCAGGAAAGTCGACGTCTCGACATTGCTCAGCTTCAGGCAGTCTTTCTGTGATGTGATGATTCTACCGGATGTCGAGAAAAATCTTTCAAGCGGATTGCTGGCGAATAAGATAACCTATATCTTAGCACGAGGAGAAACAGCAGGGTACGAAGCATCCACGATGAGATTCCGCAATTCTGAGATCGTGTGAGTAGTAATAACAACAAGCCTTCATCTTTTAGTAACAGAGCATCGGTTACTTTGTGACATAGCCATGATTTTCAAAAGATTTCATTTCCAAGACATATAAATTTATAGGTTCAATTGAATTGATGATAGAATTGATCACTGTTCTCCGAGTGAGATTGATTAGACTACATGCCTAAAATATCTTTCATTCAATTTTGCTGTGACTAAGATACCAGATGAAATGAATTAATTATAATTTAAGCTATGCCATAGAGTAGGGATATATAAGTAGAGTGTCGACTCAAACAAGTACCTGTATACAGTAAAAATTTTTATATGAAAAGATTCAGTTTTTTGCGGAGATTACGTTCCCGTGGTCCAAAAAATTATTTGAGCAGTTTTTAAAAAAGTCAAAGTTTTGACAATTCATATACTACCGAGATGACGCCCCTATATAAGTAGTATGAAGCAAGTTGGATCTCAGAAGGAATGAATATTTGCTAATAATCATCCTAACTAAGCAGAAATTAAGCTGATTTGCAAGGGAATTTCATGAGCAGCATTTTAATGGAGGTCTTCATGAAAAAGTCGCGATATTATTCGTGCTTTCTTGTCTGAAATTTCAAGTTTTCAATTCAATTTTCACCGTCTTGATTTCATGATTCACTAAATTCATGTTTCTTTCTTGAATCTGTATAGTGATGTGGACCCATTTACATCTTTCACAGTTAATTGAAATCATTATCTTTGATCATGTGATTTTGCTCTGCCAGTGGCACGTTGCCTGTGACATGATCACGCTTAAGAAAATACTCCTGAGGTTCAGCATGAAAACAATAGGAACCCATCGAATTGCTACTTCAACAAACATTAGCTCTCCAATGCTGTCATGACAAGGAATCTGTAAAATAATATCATTTCTTTCTGCTTTCTGCTATCAAGATCAGTCAATTCCGTTGTAATTTCCTCTAAACTGCATAAGTGTGCATATCTCATATTTGGAAACAATTCCGACTGTATCACCTTTGAGTTCATTTAATAAAATCGAAAAAGTATACACATTTGGGATTTAATAAATGTAGAGTTACCACTCTGCCTAGCATGCTTACCCTATGAGCTATGTAGCAAAATATTAATTTGATCGAAATTCGCACATTCTGTGCACCGGAGAACCGCACACAGCCATATTTATAGTACATTATAATTTCATAATGCAATATGAAGGACATTTTGTTCAATATTCATCGCCATAGCATTCAGTTTGTATCTCTTTAAAAGTTCATTTCGACTGCATAATATAGCCTATAGTTGGTGCGATTTTCCATAGCAGTTTGATAATTAAAAAAGATCTATTTTTTCCACTGGCCACGTTTGTTCTCAAAAGCTGACACCAATGTAGACATCTCAAACTTAGAAAACTTGCAAAGTAACAGATGACTCACATGGAAAGTTAACATTATGTGGAACATACTAATTGCTATATTAGTATATTGTACATTCGTTAGATCTATAGGCGTCGTCGGATTCGATGGCTATGTTTTTTCAGTTGGTTTACTGACATGTCAGTCTTCGATGTATCTGCCGCCGAGAACAAGTGTGACCAGTGGAAGCAACATCAACAAATTGTTTTTGATTATCAAATTCGACGCAAGCTGTTAAATCTCATCATTTTTATGCTCTGTTTTTTTAATAAATGGACAAAGTCGTAGTCGAAAACCTTGCAATTAGATTTTTGAACTTTTATTTGCTTTGTTGAACTAAGTTATTCAGGTCAATGATGAACCGCATCAAAAAGTCTACAACTTTGGATGGACCATTGTGCACTTTTCATTTATATGGTATTTTGATTAAATACATTATTTGTGAATAATGAATAGGTGCGGACTCCGACTTCAGAATTTATTGTACTTCCTAAGATCCACTTAGAGGGGGCAAATAAGAACACAATAGATTGTCGATAACAAAAGGAAATTGATTTATCATAACTTTATCCGATGGATCTAAGTGGGAGCCATATTCGAATTTTACACACAGTCACACACAAACAGTACTGTCATGCTTATAGACAGAATTTTACATACATTTTGCTGTTCAGTAAGGTAACAAAGATGCCTGAGAATCATTTAACTGACCAAAATGGTTCAAATTTTGTATCTCTTGCTCTTCATCATCTTGTATTCTCAAACTGTTCATAATTCCATTAATACATTCATCAGGGACCCGGCAAAACGAATCGAGAGATACAGACATTAATAGTTGGTCTCGCTCCTCTTGAGTAAAAAGTGCGTCATCTGCTGACCAAACAAGTGTTCTGTCTAAATCTGGTAGTGACGCAGATTTTGCGGAGAAGTTTTCAAACTTGCAGAGACATTCATCTTTGACAATTGTTCGAGTAGCAGCTTTGATCATATTTAAATTTTCAGAATGAAGAAGATAGACGGGATCTGCGCGAATGATGACGGTGAAATGTCTGCAATTTTGAAATTTTATGGCCTTAGAAAGAATGGTTGGAAAGTGATGCGATTTCAGCAACAACGATCGAGACCATATCAAACGGAATAATAATTCGCATCGGCAGGCTGTCTGCTTATCAATGACGTTAATGAGGGAAATGTTGTCCTCACGTACCTGAAACGAAGTAGAAGCAGTATAATTAGCATTACTATGGTCATTGTAGACGTGATTTTATGCTGGATCATGCCGGTTTAATTATTGCAGTCAGTGTGAAATTAAGCCCTATCCATACAGAGCTTTAAAGCGCATCGAGATCTTTAGTGGGCCGAATGGACTATGGCAAGTTATGGTTAAGTTTAAGTTTTTTTTTAAGTTTCCGTTATGGCAAGTGGACTATCATTTAACAAACAATGAAAATCCTCTATGTTACCGAAATCATCGTTCCATAAAACAAAGCAATCGTCTAAATATCTTATCCAAGATGACTTAAAAACGTCTATCAAAGAATTATTCCAAAAACAGTTTGTCAGATGATATTCACTCTGCGATAAATTTTATAAACTTAAAGTCTATGGCACCTATATTTACTTCAAAATTCGGCATTATTTCAACTGCAATAATAATGAATCCAACAAGTGGTTTCTCCCTTTTGGAGGATTGAAATTGCATGAATTTGTATGTTGGATTCAAATGTATGAAAATTGGGTGGACAGAGAAAATTCAGTGCTTCCGATGAAATTCAGAATAAAGCATATCAAAAATGAACTGAAAGAGGAAAGCAAAATTCGAACAAATGTTGCAATGCAAAGAACAAATGGTAAAATTCAAATTCTTTACTCAAGATCAGAAAAACACTTGAAAAATGTGAATCAATATGACTCTGAAATGATGAAAATCATTAATAATTCTTCAACAAGGATTGTAAATGAAATGTTGTTACAAATGTGGTCCATCGACTGTGAAAAGGAAGAAAATGTCTCATACAACCGCTGGAGATATGCTGAGTCTTGGCTACTAGATTATGAAAGGCGTTTATTATGACAAAATAATAATTACAAATGAACTGCTAATTTCTTTTTACCAACTTAATAGCTTCCTGCATGTGCCATCGCTTTGAATCAGTTTGCACTTCTAGCAAAGTGACACGGTTAAACAATCTAATTCTGTGATCCATACAGAGATTTGAAGCACATCGAGATCTTTAGTGGGCCGAACGCTTTAATAAGATATGGCAGGGATATTATATAAATACATTGCAGTATAATATATTGCCTGTGTAAGGAATGTCTGATATGTGATAAATCATTTGCACTTCTTCATGTGTTTTTGACTTCTTCATTATTAATCATTGCTTAAAATTGATCATTAGATGACTGTAATGTTAATAACTATTTGCGTTACTGGTAATCCTGTTTTCTTTGTAGGTAGTCATTTTGTGTGCATGATATACTGCGAGTATATATATATATATATTTTTTTTTAAAAAAGAAAACAAAGTTGCTAGTATTGACCGAACATGTTTCAGAATGCTAACATTCCATCTTCAGCGGTAAAATCTGAATACAATGACAATGTGAGTCAAAATATAAAATGCAGGAAATGCAGCACAAATGAGTGATAAACAGAGTTCAAGTCACCAGCGTCTGACCATGGCACCGACCTAGATATTGCTTATGATACCGACCTAGATATATTATATATATATATATATATATATATATATATATATATATATATATATATATATATATGTGTACATAACATTCCGTCTTTTTGAGTGTTGAACTTTTATTACTAGCACTTAAAAGTATACGAGTGAATTTAGCCAAGATAATCATTATCAATAACACTTATTGGCTTGGATCAATTCATTGAATATCAATCAAATATGTATTGAATACTTCTATCAATTATTCATTAATTAAATGTTTGTCAAAAATGAATTTAATAACGACTGAGGATATTTTCGTTCGGTTTATTTAACATAATCTACTATCTTTAATTACCTGAATTCCAAGAGAAGAGCAATTGATACAAGAACCATCCAAACTGTCGAACAGCGCTGGAAACGCGTCTTGTATACCAGCAGATGTAACAATTTTGCTCTTGAATCGTCGAGTTCTCTTTGGACACCAAACACGATGAGAATATATTTTAGCATAGACATAGGTGACCACCGCTATAAGAATACAAATGCAAGCGAAGCCAGCAACTTGAAAACAGCGACTGATTAACTCTTTACGTCGAATCTCTTCACACTGAAGTCCAACTGGCAAGATTAGGTTTTTGTACTGGCCCCAATTTTGCAAAATTTCATACAGAAATTTGCCTGGGGATACACTACCTGTGAGATCTCGATTTCCATACAAAATGTAGTCTTCTGTGAGATTGCCGTGCATTTTCAAGCACCATATTAGACGTCTGGCAGCAATAATACTTCGTACCGAAGGAACTCGGTATCTATACCAGCCAAGGAAACCAATTCCAATGCTTCCTGAGTTGAATATTGGTGTGTGAGAGGCTATATATTTAGCTCCTCGACCTTCATACACTCGGCCGTCGTCAGCAATCACAAAGTTATATGCTATATCTATTGGAGTATTTGGTAAATGTTGAATAGTTCTGAGGTGACTACTGCAAGACAGAAGTGAATAACAACCCAAACGTGGGCACACAGAATTCGATATGATGGCTGCACCTGGGGTTGCAGCGAACTGATGCAACTTTTCTTTCGGCGGACTCGCGTACCATTCTGACCTGGTAATAATTTTAGGGCATTCATAAGGCACGATCACTGTGCTGAATTGATGACAATATTGAGTGCCACAATATTTCAACTGCCCTTGAACAGCCACCCAAAGAAACACTTCGCCATTGAAGAAACGCATCCAAGTTTGACCTTTGATCTTCACCTGCTGCACCTTGGGCTGCCATAGAGCAGTAATGGGTGAATCCATCATGAAGGTGGTTTCAAGCACCGGTTCAGAGCACCCATCCTTTGCCATCAAAATCTGCTGTTTTGCTGTTGAATTCAGGCCCAGGCAGACACATGAGCCGTATACAGATGGCGTGTTGGGATCTTCTGGCTTCAAAGGAGATTCTGAAGGGTTGCAACATTGCCAAGAGTAGCCATCCCATGTATATCCGTGTCGGAGGATCCATCTATCACCATTGCATTCAGAACTGTTGGAAGTAGCAGGTTCTCGAGACATAAGTAGACAGATGCCATGAGTTACGGTGATGAATGCTTGTGAGCAATTAGGATGCTTTTCACAAGCATTTCTACAATCATTTCGTGATGTGGTGCCGAATTGATTTGCAATGCGATGCGATTCAGTCGGTTGCTCTGTCTCATTTTTCCAAACCCCCTGACATTTCCCAGTTACTGCCTTACACTTACGCGGTAAGTCATCATCATTCCGCTTGCAGCAATACCACTGGTATGAACTCACTGTCGAGTTCAAATTTCTACTCACGATGTATTTTGTACTGAATTTGTAAAGCTCACATTTTCCTATCGGACTTTGATAATCATAAAGATTAACAGCTGCACAAACAGGTATTTCAATGCATTTGCTTAAACAATCGTGTAGTGATAGTTCCATCGTTGTTATGAGTTCGGTTCCTCCTACGAAAAGTTTCCATTCTCTTTCCAACCAAAATCCTCGACAATGGAAAGACTGATGCCGGCAGGCTGCTGGCTCATAGCAACATCGCCAGCTGTAAGTCGTTATAATGTTGTTACTCATCGGTGTGGATTTTCCATATAACCTGCAAATGTTATTTTTGAAAGTAGCCGTCCAACAGGCGCTGTTGTAGGTACATGTCAAGCTGCAATTTTGCCCAGAGGAGCTTGAAAATTGTAATATAGTTGTCGCATTCAAAGAAGGACCATATTCAAACATATTCATTGCGCCAGGGCACTTTGCAACTCCAAAATGACATAGTTTAGGCGGCTTATATGTTGTAGAGGATCGCAGAATTGTGAGAAAGAGAAATAAAATAGTGATTGACATTTAATTGCCTTCGCTTCTCGTTTCGTATTAAGTCTTGATCGATTTAGCGTTATCATGATACAATTGTGATGTTTCACTGACAATAGCTTACTACATTCATTTAATTGGAGAGTAAGTTTGCACGCCATAAACAAGTCATATCTTTATGCTTCTGACACTATCGTAATTCTATCCAACGAGACGGCAAGTAACATCTAGAGACAAACATCATGTGATAGAATGGTCGGATGTTGACATAATTCGCAACGACAAGCTTACGACAATAATCATTTGAATTTAAAATTATAGAATCAATAGAAGATATTGAGAAAGTGCAGTTAGGGTTAAAAAACATGGCGAGTTTCAAAACACTGAATTTTGTGTTATATTTTCTATTGAATTTACAAATCATGACATTCAATGTATATAGAATTTATCTAAACAAGCCACAGGGTGATCGAAAAACGGTGGGCAATAATTATTAAGATTTATGCAATAATTCTCAGTTCACGTATGTTGCCATTATGTTGTAATTTGCAAAATAGAATACGGCTTCTTATATCAGACTAATAGCTGTGTCGTCAGATGACTAAAAGTAAAAGCAATAACGCAATGTCTTTTTTAAAGCTGCTTTTAAAACATGCTTTGAGGCAGGGATGCGGAGTCCCGGAGTCCTATCATTTTTGCTGGAGTCGGAGTCTTAGGACTCCGGACTCCGGCCTATAACTAGACCCGAAGTATAATACAAACAATTGATTATCCCTGTGCATATAAGTTTCACTGTCTTGATGTCAACTTTCTCCGACAAGCAAAAATACAGATAAAGCAGTGCATACAAAGCTTGCAATAGTTGAGGGAATGAACCGTGATAGTGACAAAAGTATTGTCTTTTCACCCAGTGATTTAGTAGAGAAGACAAGCCTTCCAAGCCTCGATCACACCTATGCACCAAGGGTCACATCAGAGACAAAAATGAAATACTAGTTTATTTGAGAACATTACCTCTAACCCTCACGTTAATCGTGTGTGATGGCTCCTCTAAACCCCATATTGAAATCAAAAGTGTACTCATATCTTTTGGAGAAGGATGGGGATTTTCCTGCCTGGTAGAGACTGGAGAACAACCGTGTGAAGAACACATCAAGAGGATGGGAGGAGCCGAGTCGTATGCATTCAACTAAAAGCTACATTTGAGCATCTTTCATCGAAAATGATTGATAATTGATGCAGCAATGATCACTAAAGATAGGCGCAGGTACGCCAATAATTATCTATGATGTAAGTACCAGTTTTTTTTAAAAAAACTAGGCTTTATATACTTGCCACCCGGAGTCGGAGTCCTATCAACCCCAGGAGTCGGAGTTCTATCAAAATGATAGGACTCCGCATCCCTGCTTTGAGGCTTGAGCACTGTCTGCAAAGTTGGTTTTAAGGCAAGATTATGAACATGTTATGTATGTAGGCCACAGTTGGCTGCAAAACCTTCTTCTTAGGTATGTTTTTTAACCGTAGTTGCAAGCACGTAATTCTATTACCATGTTTATTAAATGTGTTTCTAAATAGCGTGTTAAAACATGCTTTTAAAGATTTACAATAAGTAAGTTAGTGGAATTTCGACGGCCATTCAATAAACATCACTTTAAACACATCAGTGCAAATCGCCTATGTTAGTGCTCTGCAATAATTAATAAATGATGCTTTCATTCATTGATTTGATCGCATAAATTTTCTTCCTTTTAAATTGACATTGAATAGGGAGTTGTGTCGAAGTTGAGAGATGCGAACTATACCTGCTTGCTCATGATTCCTGCAACTCAATATTTAATTATTCTATTTACAATGCTTTCAAATATGCAATGATTTTAAACTGTAATTGGGATTAGTAATTAAAGAGCATGCATATATGCAGGCCTAGATTGCTTGTTAAGGGATAATGTAAAAATTCTAATAAGCATATCAGCCTCAGTCATTCGGAGAGAGAATAAATCTAGATCAAAAAGTGAGCAACTGCGACGGTCACAGTCAACTATCATCTCACCGTCAACTTTTGATTTCGAGTTAAGGCGATGAATTCATATGGTAGAATGGTGGATGCACCATCAGGTGTACCTCAAGGATCCGTTTTGGACCCTTTTATCTTTGCAGCGTACATAGGATCAATTACGTTCACAGAATATGACTGCACTGTTCATTCAGTATGCTACGCTGACGACGTTACACCTATTGAAGCTATAAAGGATGACAACATCATTGCTATCAGATAAATCGAACTTCAATTTCCCAACACTGGACTGAGACTTAATCATAGCTATTGTAAAGAAATGATGCTTCAGCGTTCACAATCTTTTACTGTAACCGATGACAGGTATTCACCGCATTTGATTCTGTGAAAATTCTTGATGTCATTTTTTCGAGGACATTGAATTGGTCCCTGCAGTTTTCTAACATCTTAGCGCATATTTCTAGTCGGCTTCATATCATTCGCTGTTTAAAGAATATTGTTACATCTAAAGAACTTTCTCAGGTATATCATGCCTTAATGACATCATTATTTCTGTATGCATCTCTTATCTGTGTTCCGTCATGTTTATTAGAAAAATTGGTGCGCTTTCAGAGAAGGGCTCACAAACTGATCTGCGGCAAAGGATGTCCTTGTGTGTCGAGAGTTTTCGAGAAGCCGGATTGAGCTTTCTCAAATGTTGTGAAAATATCTCCCATCACCTTAAGCGTTTCTCACCTCGTCGTCTTCCTCGAACCGGCCACTCTTGTATTCCTGTGTGCACTACTATGAGGCGTTTAAATTAGTGTTTCCTTGGTTCTGCCAACAATTTAATGAGTGTCTATATAATGAACGACAGTATTAGTGTTGCTTACTTTGCTTGTACTTTCCCTATTTTCATTTCTTTGAAACATGCACATACCTACTTCTCTACTCTAACTCAAGATATGAGGATTAGCACTTAGGCTTATATGTGATGCGTGTTTTTCTTAAGAAGTTGCATCAAAGGTACTTTCATTCACTCATGCTCTATTTGCCTGCTGAAATGAAATAATCAATAAAAAATTGCCCAACGTATCGAGTGGCATCATTCCTCTTCCAGGAGCAAACCCAAGTAAAACCTATACACAAGTGGTTTATATGGTAGCAGGAATGTAGAGGGCCTACCTACATTGTATAGTTAGTTTCATGCTGTTTCAGCTCACAGCTAGTGTTCAGCTTCGGGCACTATAGTCTTCTGTTTGTCAATAAGGTCAATATTGAATAAATCTTGTAGCTTGGTTGCAACGAGTGGTAACTGCGTAGGTGGTCAGAAAGAACAGTTTTGCATTATCCAACCATTCAAGATACTGCCTCAATGTTTTTAAAGCGAATGAATAACGGGACATTGGTATATCCAATATACCCGCATTTAACTAATTTTCAAGTAAAGTTGTGTAACACATTTCTCATTCTAACAGTCGATAAAAACAGTCAATTGCTGCAAAATCCATTTCAGTAATGGCTGCAGTATGAGAAATGTAGTGTACAAGTTTACAGTGAGTGCAATAAAGTTTACAGCGAGTGCAGTGGATTTATAAAGTGCAATTTTTTCAGCTCACTTTTGAATACATCAATGTAGTATCTTGATTAAAGTCGGCGGAAGTGCACTTTTTGATCACATGTATCATTACCAAGCTTTATAGTTACAGTCAAGCAACAATACAAGTCCACACTAGTCTACAAGTCAAGCTGAATACAAGCCGAGCTTCAACAAACCAAATGTTTGTCTCTTTATCATATGCTTCTATTACTGCAGTTTGTGAAAACCAGGGATGCGGAGTCGGAGTCGGCGTCTCCGAGTCCTATCACTTTTGCTGGAGTCGGAGACCAGACTCCGGTCTATAACTAGACACGAAATAGCCTCGTGCATGGCTGTCACTGTTCTGATGTCAACTTTCTCCGTCAGGCAAAAGTACAGAGACACTGCTGCATGCAAAGCTTGCAATAGTTGAGGGAATGAACTGTGATAGTGACAAAAGTATTGTCTTTTCACCCAGTGATTTAGTAGAGAAGACAAGCCTTCCAAGCCTCGATCACACCTATGCACCAAGGGTCACATCAGAGACAAAAGTTTTTAAAAAAACTAGGCTTTATATACTTGCCACCCGGAGTCGGAGTCCTATCAAACTGATAGGACTCCGCATCCCTGTTGAAAACTTCAAACGCGCTTTCAATTTGAACTATAGTGTGAAGAAACTCTTCGATGCCCTAGCACTTGACTAACAAATACATTCGGCTGGATATGGAAAGAAAGAAGCCGCTAGAGAAAAGTAAATAGTACTACATCAAAAGAAAATTGATCCACATCATGTTGGTGTGCTTGCCATCAATAAATATATTCAACTTTATATCAAGATATTCGACTGAGTGCCATTTCTCGCTCCTTTCAAATTCGCAATTTAAGAGTGCTAGCCCTAGTAACACGCTTCTGACGGCCCAACGCTGGCTCATGAATGGGTCATATGGGTTGTCGTGGGCACCACTTTTTTGAGGATTGGCAAGGTGAGGGCACCACTTGAGGTGACCCATACCCAATAAAACCCTCACCGTACCGGCGACTGACGGCATCTCTAAATATTTGCCCCTTAAGCCACAATTGCGCCAGTAGCGCGCCGATGCTTATAAATTTAGCCAGCCGTTTATGCAGAAATTTCCGTAACGATGAAAGTTATGACATGTAGTAAGCCATAATTGTCATCATATGAATAGTGCTATAAGTGGCGATTGCATAGCATGTATGGTGATGCAGCATTTGAATATCGATTAGTGTCCCCAATCAATCAGCAACATTATCATGGAACAGATATTTTATTCTTCTATATTCCCGTATTTTGTGAGCACTAACGGAATACACTTGTTTCACCCTTACTTCACACAGAGTGAGCCTACTTGTTGACGCTGAAATTTCCCTTCATTTTCTGTTTATGGAGACATTTTTGAAGCACAACGGTACTCTATTAACTTACGGTACATTTAGAAGCTTTGGGTGTATTTTGTTTAAGTGCTCATATTTCAAATAGATATATTTCGGTTCTGCAAGCTTGTGGATTCTTGGAAAACGTTTGTCAGACTTACTTCCTAATCCGCTATTATACATCATTACCGACTGACTGATGCGGAGGCAAGTATTGATTGAGCTTTGTGCTGCTGCTAGTAAGAATAATACAACAAGTACATGTAATGGTTATTGCACAGTAAGCTAGGTCGAGTAAGTTTGGTCAAGTTGTCTTCCAAACTTGTGGTAGCTAATTGTCTTGAAAGCGAATTTCATTGACAAACTCATAACGTCACTTTGTGTAGAAATTGCGTAATGAAGCTTGTGAGATGGTCGACCTGTTTGATACAGACGAGAAAGTTATTAGTTGGGCTAAGAGAAACCTGGGCAGACGCGCCACGAGTCTGAAATATGACATTGCGCAACGTGAAAAGGGAAATCTGGATTTTCACAATATTCATGCAGCTTTTCATCCAACGCTATCACGTGATGAAATTTTACTTGGTGAAAATAACTAATCGAGTGGGTAAACGAGACTTCAGTTGTCGCCAGACACAGGATTAGCGAAGACGGCCTGCTCTGATCAACAGCACGTGAAGTCGGTAATAAGTCGGTATACTGGGGTGTACTTTGTGTCTAAAAAATACTTCGGCAAGAAGTTGGCGGATACTATTAAAGTCGCGGCAATTATTCATTGATAAAAACGATTAGAAGCTCATATAATAAAAAGTAGACATTTACACCATTTCCATTTATATAAGTAATCACGCAGTACGTGGGAGTTCTGATTCATCCGCATATTCAGTCATCGTAATTGCAGCTTGATAAAATTGCAAGAACTTTCTGTGGAAGTTCATCAATTCAAATATCTGTGATTAAGCGCTTTTGTAGTTATAGATGAACGTTTCTTCTATGAAAGGAACACCTTCATATAAGTGCCCGTTTGTAATGAACATATTTTACTCCCAACGTATTTGCGAGAATCAATGAATCATTTGTTTGCAATTCATAAAGATTTCCAATGTGAATTCATTCAATTTTATGAAATGCGCCATCAGAATCTTTGTAAGTAAGAATTTGATAGTCATGCAATAGATTTCTCATTAACTTAAGCAAATGAGACGCATCAAAAATTCAATAACTTTTTTCGGTTGGCCTATTAACGGTTGTCCTGCCATAGAAAAAATTTTGCTTCACCTGCTCAGCAGGGTCTCCCGGACAATCATTACTCTAATGTATTATTGTCACTTTTTGATGCAAACTAATCGACTCAATTTAGTAAAGTCATAACTTTCAAAGCACACCATTGCCTAGAAACATTATTTTGATAACTGAAAATGATCCATCACATATTCAAAGTGCAGTTTAAAACTCCCGTTTAGGTCTGCCATCTGCAAGTTATTAGAAAGAATGATGTACAATTTAGTATATCCATATCAGGACTTCAATGGGAAAAATTGAGTTTGATGATGACAATTAAATCGCGTTCTATGAATGCAGCAAAACTTTTGTACCGAAACCACAATTACATGACAAATCTATAGATTCAAAATATGTTCATATGTTTGTATTAGCGTGTGCACCTCATCATGCTACTGTACCTGTACTCTGCTTCTAGAATATGATCACAATATCCATTTCCTTTTCTTTCGGAAACGTACACACAATTTCTGATGGTGGCATCTCCACTGAACATTTTCCACTGATCGGATCTTCTTTCTCACAGGCAGGTGTCAGAATGAGCACCTATATCATATGATACAAACATCTGCAGGTAGACCTAACACCAGGATGGAATCTTCATATTGCATCTTCTGTCTAAAAGCACATCAATTCGGCCAGTTTTGTCGTCTAACTGTTGGCCATGTCATCTTTGAAATCAACCGCTTCAATAAAGCGGGAATTCGTCACGCCGGCTGTCTCATTTTGGCCTACTCCTCACAAGTGACGTTCATCTGAGAACAGTTTCGCTAGAAGAAACGTCAATATAGTGCAGTTTCATTCATCAGACCAACAGCCGATCATCATGCAGTGCTAGCAAAACTCACACATCAATAAATATTCTAAGGGAGCGCGGATTGTAGAGAGAACTTGACGGATTCCGTAACAGGGTCCAGGCAGGTGAAGCACTTTTAGGTCGTAGCATTAAAACAAATAATAATTGGCGGTTCAAACTTTACATGTGGCTTCACTGTGTCAATTCATGAAAAGTCACGGAAGAGCTTTGGGATAGGCTATATTCATTAGCCTATTTACACTTCTACAGCTGATTGAATATTGAAAAGTCCTGAAAAACCTTGCAAGGCAGGACAGCCGTTAAAGAATTGGGACTTGAGATGTTGGAACGATCTGGAGGTGCACGACGAGGTATTTTTAGTGTCGTGTTCAATTAGGACGGATAACCATAAAAAACACTAGGAACTGCATTATTTTTCAAAAGACGTTTTCGTCTGAAACTGACTTTCTCACCTTGCCTTCTCCGAGATACCAAGTTATCTTCATAATCGCTGTAAACGAAGTGAGCACAACATACGAATGAGACGTTTTTAACGGGAATGAATTTCTTTCTCTATATTTTACTCAGTCAAGTTTTGAGAAGATCGGGATTACTACACAGAAACAAATGAAATGATAATGTTGAAAATGTTATCGCTGGATTTTTGCAGCGAGGAACACAACATGACATATATCCTCTGAATAATATCAGTCAAAAACAAAATTATAAGTTATATTATTTACTTCAAATGCGAAGACACCTACAAGTTGTCACACATTTCAATCAAGAATTTAGTACTTCAATGATAAAAGAAAGATGTGGGCTTCAAATTTTGATCTCTTCAAATATCGATTCAACCTGTTGTATGCCTAAGGTGCCGCACATTTGTTAATTTAGCAATTGAACACAATATTGCATGATGTAATTCAAGCAAAACATTATAATTTACTGGTCTTTCATGCTTTGCTGCTGGCTAACTCCAATTTCTTGCCTAAGTATTTTCAGCGGCCGTCGATGTAAACAAAAAATCGCGGCTTCAGTGCAAGTAACGGTGAATGAATGAAAGCGGGAAGTCTTTCCCTAATCTAGTTCTGTGGTTGTCGTACGCTGTGGTCATTTCTCTCCTTCTCGTGGAATAATGGAGGTTATTCTAACCACAGAATTAGATTCTGTGATTCTAACCTATAATTTTAGACGCAAGCCACATATTACAAAAATTGTTCCTAGCGTTGTTCTTTTTAGGCTCGCAATATAATTTCCGCGTTGTCTGATGTATGATTCAGATTCTTTGAAGTATATATTAAAGCAACATGAATGATGTTTACTTTTGTTCACTTCGTCATGTTTAAATTTCGTGTTTATATGTTTAACTGCTGTGCAGATCACACAAGCCGTTTAATAAATAATTTCATAAAAAAGTTGAACCATTTTCATATGTAGTTTTCGTGTTGAATTTACTTTCTTAAGTGGTCAGTTGTGGCCAGTAGGCTTTCCGAAAGATAATTGAGAGTCTTCTTTGATGCAGGATTTTAGCATGAAGAAGACTGAATTTTTCCATGAGAACTGTCAAACAGTGTGAGCTATCATTCAGCTTCATCATGATGTTAAGATTTGTTGAATGTACAAAAAGATACAGTGCTAATAGCATTTACCGAAAAAAAGTTATGTCTTCTACTAGATTTGTTATTATTCGTTCTGTCACGGATGTTTAGATAGCAGTATTTTAAAAATTCACATGCTTTCCGCATCATATTTTGCCACAGTTATGCCTTATCTAGTAAGAATTTACTTCGAACTTCCTGCAGGCAATGTTGTGAAACATAACATTCTTATTTTAGTTAAGCAATTTAATTTCCGCGGGATCTGATGTATGCCTATTAGATTCTTTGAAGTAATTATTAAAGCAGTCTGAATGATATTTACCTTTGTTCACTTCGTCATATTCAAACGGCATGTATATATGTTTGAATGTTATGTAGATCATACATTTACTTTATGTTGCACACTGATGTCAATATGCGAACTTCACAAGACGATCAATGACCTACAACCTTTGGATGCAACTTAATCCTTTAATTGTAATGTTTTAGAAACTCAATTAAGACTGGTTGAGGAGCGCAAAGTCTCAAATTTCAGCGCCAACTTTTAGGCTACCTTCTATAGGCTAGGTCTAGAGATTTCGTCTTATCGGCATTGAGGTGCAGTTCTACGCATAGAAGTAGTGAAGAAAAAAATTGTTGCGATATGATGCTTTCCCCATCATATTTTGTCACAGTGGTGGAAGAGAGTGAGATCGGCTGACACCAATCTTTTCTGGATTGGTGATAGGAAAAGCAGAGGGTTCTTTAAAACGCAGAGTGAAAGAGAACCGAAATGCCGCCCACCGGTCAATCATATTCTCGCTAAGTAGCTCTCAAAGTGTGGAATCCGCTTTTCTAGTAAAATATTAAGTGGCCAAATATCTCTCTTCTAAAAGGTATCAAAATGTCCCCATTCTTTAGTTTAGGAGTTTGGGAAATTGTTGTTGAAATTTAAAGTTGATATTCTTGATTTATCATTAAAAGTAGGTCTAATCGCCATCCACTGTGCTGAGAAAATTCGCTGAAATGCTAGGTCTACTCAACAAAAGCTATGTCTCCTATCAGTATTATTAGGTCGAATGACGGAATTCTATATTAGTGTAAAAGTTTCGCCATTTTATGGATAGCTAGGCTCTACCTTGATTCTCGAAATTATAGTTTAGTGTTCAGTTTGCAGTTTTAAAGTCAGGGTTAATAAGAAAATGCACTTTTTACACACGTTCAGGTCAGCATCCTTTCTCGAAGAATATTTCATGGTGCCTCATCGCAAAGTTTTCATTTAGTAAGACGTCGTTTTCAATGCACGATACCAGTAAGCAACGCATTCTGGTACATCAATCAACATGCACAGAAAATGTTGCTTTCATATGATTGATTAATCCATGAATGAGGTCGGATGTATGAATTTTATTGTTATGACAGACATTCAGTCACAATGCAAACTGTTTTGTAAATGTAGTCAAACCTCGCTTAGCGACCGTCGCGCCTTGCGACCAGTTTTTTTCTGGAACGAACTGATCATTGCCTCTCGATAGAACGACCACGCTATAGACATGTAGTCACAATTCAAACTGTTTTAATTATAGTCAAACTCGCTTAGCGACCGTGGTGCTTCAACGACCGGTCTTTCTAGGAACCGAATGATTAGATAGGAAATCCCACATACTGAAGTAGTGACCGTCGCGCTTCACGACCGATTTTTTCAGGAACGAACTGACCATTGCCTCTCGATAGAGCGACCATGTGACACTCCAAAATATTGACAAAATGTCAAAATATGTCCGTATTCTGTTTATTTCATGATGCTATTTTGATTGGGATGGATGGACGTAACGCCATGATGCTATCATCTTCGGGATGGAGTTTAGTCCTTTAATTGCTGACAATTGGAGTATAAATCAGTACGTCTTTTAACTCAATTGACACCTTAAGTAGTCATCAATTATGTGGATAAGAAGCTCTATCAATGACCGCAACACCTGACACACATTAACAGGCCCTACTTGATTCTTACATTAAGAAAGTGATATCCTTTCATTTTTTTAATTATACTTTATCAATATGTTCACTCCTTCACAAACTGCCGTTTTTTGTCGTCTATTCATTAAAAGTGTAATCTTGACCATTTCACCATCGCCGATGTCAAGATTCCCTTCGAAAATTCATAGTAAATGGTGAAAAGTCTCCCCCACTGTTTTTATCCACATGTTATTCAAAATGATGGCATTCGGTAAAACGATGTACGCAGGCAAGATGACTCAATATATTCTTATAATTGTTATGATAGGGTGTCCGGTTAGTGAGGAGAGTTATTAGTTCATTCACAAGCTGCTGCTGTCCAGATGTAAAATCTTATTAATGAAAGTTTCCTGTCATTGACCATTTTTTCATCAAAGAAAAGTGAATCTATTAATGACCGAAGCGGTGCTTGAAGGAGGCAGTCAAATGTTCTTTGAGCTTTACAGACAGGTCCACATGTTGTGAAACTAATATAATATTGTAGATGAAGATTTTTAACTAAAGAATAGTGCATTTTTTCATGATATTGTGATCTGGTAGTGGTCGTAGCAGCATGAAACAACCCAAAACTTCTTACTTAATTTTCATACTACTCAACAATTAGCGTCAATGATAATCTCTTGGTATTGCGACCGTTTTTAGCAAAACCGAGTGCGGTCGCAATGTCGAGGTTTGACTGTGCATAGTTTCAGATTTGCAATTAGTAAGTTACTGAAATTTAGTCGAAATTTAAATAATATAATTGCAAATCTCGAATTTACCCTGGCATGGCTGCGACTTTAAATAGGGAGTTGTGTCGATGTTGACATATGTGAACTATGTATTCTGATGATTCCTGATATTGGATGAAATGCCAACTATTCAGGTTTGTTCTATTTTTCAACTGAATTTGGAACTCAATATTTAATCATTCTATTTACATTGTGCATAGTTTCATTTTCGTGGCTTGCTTCAAGACAAATCCCATTTACGTACCGGTATACATTTTTTTCTGACACAATGTTCTGCCACTGTGTGATGAACATACATGCATTACTTCATCGCAGTTACTTGTGCTAATTTTTAAGGATTGATCCATATTGCCAACATTAAACACAGTAAATCTCGGCTCAAAACAAACTTATTTCAGGTTCTCCAAATTCTCAAACTCCGTGGACGACAGTGGATAAATCATCGGTTGGTCATAACATCAACTTATCACTGATTTGCCCAAGTGTTCAAAATGCTGTATCACGACGCGATTTTGTTGACTGTTACCGAAAATGGAATTTTTATTGAATCTCTCATTTCGACTTGAAACCCTTTTGAACCTTGAGAGAGGTGAGCATGAAATAAGTAAGTAGTACTAGATTTCGTTGCACTGGTATGTAATAATTGAAATGAAATCTGGTCGATATGAAATAATAGCTTGAATTTGATGAAATCGACTTCGAGCAGTCCGAAAATTTGAAGCTGGTAACTTGTAATGGTGTCTATTATTGCGGTAAATCAAGAGTGCCCAGATTCATCAAAATAAAAAGCATTTCCATTCTTTATTTAGATTATATTGCTGTCGGCTTCCAGACGCACATTGATTTTAATCAATCTACTCATTCATTAATTCTTTTACTCTTGTGAAATTTACTATTGAATGTACGATATACACAGTTATGACTTGCTTGATTTTAAAATCTTCATACAGATATGCCTAATTGTATACTTGCCAGCTGGAAAATCAAAAGTAGGCCTACTTATTCTGGTTATCTTACATTCAACTTTCCCTGTATTGCCCTCGCAGATATGGAATTTCTGCAATGAAATCTCTCATTAATAGAACTGTAAATGCGGAGGGGCCGGCCTATAAGACATAGAAATTTTCTTCGACCATTCATTGAAAATGCATGGAATTATAAAGCAACTACCAAATCGCGGTCTAGGCGATCCTAGGTATCTTGGGAGATGCAGCAAAAGTAGACTACCCGTGTTCTATTTCATTTCAACTGCCCAGGGCTCTTCTATAAGAATCATTTTCCAATTTGTTTTACAAAGCTCGTGCTAATCAGTGTCAATGACATCTAGTCCGGCAGCCAGAACGAGTTTCTGCAGGGAACGTGGCCGAAAGTGAGACTTTCATAGAATGATGTACACCCTATGACTACTACGAATCGGCACGTCTGCCGAGTTCTAGTGAGTTCCTCTTCTTATCAGACAAGATCAAAGAAAAACACATGTAAATCCAATGGCACGCAGATTGCAGTTTTTGGCTAAAATGAAATTTTGTATGTTTTCTCTGATTAAACAAAAAGTATTGAGCCCAGAGTCATAATTTTTGTCATGGAATGTCTTCAGGTCATTTCCCATGATGTGCATGTGCTTTTGTCATGCATCTAATCGGCAATGTATGTGAGAATTTGGTTGAATGTGGATAAAGTTGCTCAAAATGTTTGCGTTTGCCGACATTAATAGGCTCGCCAAATCTAAATGAGTTTAGCTATATAGACAGGGGTGCATGAAAATGAAAGGAAATGACCTGAAGACATTCCAGGACAAAAATTATGACTCTGGGCTTAGTACTTTTCGTATAATCAGAGAAAACATACAAAATTTCGTTTTTGCCAAAAACTGCAATCTGCGTCCCATTGGATTTACATGTGCTTTTCTTTGATCCTGTCTGGCAAGAAGAGGAACTCACTAGAACTCGGCAGACGTGCCGATTCGTAGTAGGCTTAGAGTGTACATCATTCTGTGAAAGTCTCACTTTCGGCCACATTCCCTGCAGAAACTCGTTCTGGCTGCCGGACTAATCTGCTAGAACATTGGTTTTAGGCTCTAAATTTGCACAATGATCAAGATTCTTAACTATAATGCCTACAGATTGAAGATCTTCGCCGTTTCCATAAAATATGACCAGTGCGGGAACTTAATAGACACGTAAATATTTTAATTAACGGTAACAAGGAAATATTCGGTCGCTGAAACTATCTAATTAAGCCTAATTTATTCTAGGTCCGTCGTCTCTCCGTTATCGGTGGAAGGAATGAATCTGAATTGGTGAAAAGAATTTTCGACACACTGTTATCGCACAACGAACAGTTGCAGTGCAACTTAGATGGGAGGAGCGGATCCAAAGGATCTAAGTTTGATTTGAAAGGCCCGTTCTTACAGCTAGTCTTCGGTAAGTTAAGATGTCAAGACTAAAAAACAATCCCTGAATTAATGTCTGCTTTGTTGTATGTTAACATGATTAGATGCACATTGCTAGTGATTATTTGATTTCAGAAGTATTCAGTTATAATGTTTTGTGATGTTCCATGCCAGAATTCTAATTTTCGTTTATCTAGTTCATTCAGTTTTCGTTATTGTATTCGGTTTTGCGTATTTTTAATATTTCATTATTGTTTGATAATTGAAAAAGACTGTGGAAGCATTATTGGAAAATTACCATCATTTATTTGATAGGCAGTTAGCAATTATAAATTGTGCAATTAATGCTTCTCAGTTACTTGCATAATATTTTCAATAAGTTTGTAGCCAGAGTAGAAAATGATTGTATATGTATAAATAGTAAACTAAGCATGTTATTGTACCGGTCTACGAAATTTATCAGCTTCTCAAAAGCAGTTTCACTCGGTCAAAAGAAATTAATATAAAATGAATTGAAGCAATATTTCAGCCAAATTCATTGAAGCCGTCAAAGCATATTTGCAGGAAATCCCTGTCACAAAAAGGTTTTGTTGCGCCGGAATTGAGCCTCCCTTTCGAGGTGCTGTCCCGCAAGTATGATTCTTTTGTCCCAATAATGATGCCAGCTGGTCCAGTAATGGATGCAATCTCTCACATCTTAAGATGCATAAATTCGTCTAGTCTAAACGTGGAATTTCTTTGAAAATGAGGGTCTTTCAATATTCAATTGTTGGAGGGACCCCATTATCATGATGGTAGGCCTAATAGCAGAAAAGCAATTTGTATTTAGACGGGCGCTTTTCCACGAGGCATGATTATGGTGGTCGATGACCATCTAAAAGCGCTCGTCTGAATAAAAATTGCTTTTTTGTTATCAGGCTCATGGGGTCACTCCAACAACTAAACGTGGTAGTTGTAATCACATTGAAATTCTATCTATGTATACAGTGCTTTCATTATTTACATATGCGTAATAGTTTACCTGCATAAATTTACTCGGCCTGCGTAAAAAATGCAAACTTGCCGCGTATGACCACTGAGAGGCAGTTTTTGAGATCTATCGTACAATGCTTTAATCGCGTTGTTCTTATAAGAATAGGGACTGTAGGAGTGGTTATGAGTATACAATAATGTATTTGTTTCTTTTATACAATTGGTTTCAAATTTGCCATTTTTATGAAAATTATCATATATAGAAAATTAATTGAGTTATTTATCGGATCTTTTTTATGGTAAGATGAAGTGATGAATCAACAGCATTAAACCGTTCTAAAAGAAGTGTGGGTTTCGGTTGCAGACCGAAAAGACAGTTAAAATGTCATCTATGTATTTTATGTAAAAAACCGACATTGCTTCCTATAATGTCTAATGAGAATTCAACTATAGGAGGTTCAATGGAGGATCCCATGCTCATTCCTTCTTTTTGCGGGTAGTTTTCATAGTGAAACAGGTCTATTATTATCTCCTTAGATAAACAAACACGTGAAAGGTCGACTCCCTTCTAAAATCGCTTCATATTGATATCCCCGACAAAGGCAATTTAAAGTACTCATTTATTGAAAATTTTCTTAATGAAAACACGGTATTCTTATAGCGCACAATGCAAAAGTTTCAAGGTGCTCAATGTACGCTCTCATGCGCACTCCTTACTTACTTCCGCGTTTTTCGTCCTTTTCCACGCTGAACGGGGGTCAGTTTGCGCAGTCCATACACAAAATTTGTTCAACCATTGTACATGAAGTCATTTCTTCATTCGCATTGTTTCATGAATAATTGTAACAAATCACAACCACCTTTCTTGCATTGATTTTTCTTTCCATTAAGTCCTGGATATATTGCATCATTGTTGTTGATTGTTGTCGCGGTCACTGATTATGGCATCTTGTCTACTGAAACATGTCTGCGAATACATTATCTCCGATGAATTTTAATCAAGTGGGATCATGTCTACCGGATATTTTAAATTTTTATCTTCAAATATGAAAACGACACCATTTCAGTGAGATAGCATCTATGTGGGTGTAAAATGGTACCATTTCCGTTACAGATTCTGTGAAGAAACAGCAGTTTCCAACGATAACTTCCAAGAATTTTGAGGAGATCTCCATCAGGTATCTGCGTGGTACAAGGGACCGCAAAGGTGGGCGGCGACAACGAGAGTTTAGATGGAGGAGGCGGAGGCCCAAGCGCAGTTAGGTCACAGTGATTTATCTGACTCGGACTAAGTGGACTCGAACTATTGAGTGGTCTTCTCTGACTTTCACTTTCATAGATGCGCTACGGGCGCTAGCAGCTTTTTTTATAGTTTCATTGATCACATCGCCTGATGAACCTCTGAATTTCAAGTTTTATTCAACTTATTTTTATGAAAATGTTTATTGAGGCTATGAAGCTTTATGAAAAATTTCATCGGAGATTAGTTCTTTATGCTTCCTGTTTAGATTATATTCCGGGTATTATCACCGCTGTACCCATGACTCAGAAAATGAAGAAATTCATCTTCATCAATCATTTTCTTTTTAGTTGAAACTAATGAATTTTTAAGTCTTTCTGTGCCGAAAAATTAATAAATTGTGTCAAGATATTTTTCGCCGATCTGACTTCATCAATTGAAATAGAAAGAAATCATATGAAAAAATTCAGGAAATCAAATGCCAAATCATTCGAAATCTCTGCAAAATTACAAACTGTCAATATCGATATCTAGCAAATATACACATATACCACAGTTCATTGATTGTTGTAGTTCTGTCAGTACAACAACAATCAATGAACTTTGGTATATGTATATATTTGGCAGATGTCGACATTGACATTGATGGCTCGTGATTTTGTACAGAAATTTCAAATGATTTAGCATTTGATTTCCAAAATTTTTACTTAGGACTTCTTTCTATCTCAATTGATGAGACCAGATCGACGAAATATATTTTGTCATAATTTATTGATTTTTGTGCGTAGAAAGACTGAAGAATAATAATATTTCATTGATTTCAACTATAAAGGAAAATGATATCAGGATATTTCTTTACCAGATCAATAAAAATTGCCAAGAATCTGTCTTTCAGATTTTTCCAGGTTGCTTGATAATCATGATTCGTATCCAGATTAATTATCTTTCCTGTAATTGCAGGTGAGACATAGTCGTGAATTTACTATCATTACCGCGTAGCTGTTATTATTTTGCAATCTTAAACTGCAGCTTCTGTAAAAAAAGTCACGTCAACTTCATTTTGTCTTGTAATAAGTGGGAAATGTATTACTTTAAACTGTTGCTAAGACATCGCTTAAATGGCATTGATAATATGCTCGAACTTAATTATTTCAATTTCATATCAAGTCTCTAGCTCATTCAAAATTCAACGGTTCATCTGTAATTTTTTTACTCCCTACCACGCTTCAGTATTCTTTACCGGACAGTAA
Organism: Prostheceraeus crozeri; assembly: GCA_907163375.1. Classification (NCBI taxonomy): domain Eukaryota; kingdom Metazoa; phylum Platyhelminthes; order Polycladida; family Euryleptidae; genus Prostheceraeus; species Prostheceraeus crozeri. The sequence continues at coordinate 106,444 of CAJQUW010014303.1, forward strand.
TTCTAAGACTTGTTAAAATGAAATTTATTAAATAGATGGCTTTTAGTAGATGACGCCACTTCGAGAGGAGATTGAACACTCTTCACAACATTCGTGCTATTGTAAAGGTTTTTTATTCAAGTCTAATCAATCCTTTTCTGTTAGACATCATACGATATAGTTAGATGCAGTCCTTAATGGAAATATTGAATAGCTCTCTTCTAACTACTTAATAACAAATAAAAATAATAACTGTAGCTGAGCAAGACTGTAGTAGCTAAACATTAAAATACTTACTAGTTGTCCGTCATATCCTATAGAAATGAATCGCTGTTTTTGGGTGCAGTTAGTTAGTTCTTAGTAGCATTTTGAAATTTTCTGTCTGCTAGAGGTTGGATTTTTCAGATGGAGGATTGCCTTTGAAGAGCTAATTGATCCTTTTCTGCAAAAGCCTCCGAGTTTCTCTGATGCAGCACTGATGGCAGTGTCAATTTATTTATGCTAATGCAAGAAAGGATGGCCAACTGCAGTCATGCTCATAGCTATTTAGCTATTTCTTTCATTTTTAAGTGATTATGTTGGTTGTTGGAAAACTAGGTCATCAGATATTTCTCACAAACAGCACAGCTATCCGCTTCGTAAGTTTAAAAGATTAAATCAGGAAGGGAGTTTTGAATTGCAGTCAGCTTGATTATCCCATGAAGTGCGACACAGGTGCGTCAATCTTGCGATTTTCTTTTCTGCAGTACCGCATTAGTTCCATTCCCGATTATCTATCTTGGCCACAGCAACAATGCCATAACACTAGTTATGGCGATACATATAATAGCTACGCTATTGATATACACATCCCCCGCCATATTTTGAGCCAGAGAAACGGGGATGTGTACATTAGTAGCGCAGCTATTAATGTATCGCCATAACTAGTGTCACGGCATTGTTGATGTGGCCCAGATAGACAATCGGGAATGGAACAAATGCGGTATTGCAGAAAAGCAAATTGCAAGATTGACGCACCCGTGTCGGCACTTCATGGGTAGCACCTCATTTCGGCGTCGGCTCGGTGTGGAGCCGCTGCGTGCACGTTAAATGCATGCGCGCTGACGATGGGTATTTTGTAGCAACATTGGGCAACTTTTGCTGGGCCAACGTCGTTTACACGCCGGTGCATATGGGCTTACGTGGGATTAACTAGTCTAAAACGGCCATTTCCTGATGTTGGCCGGCACCTGCCACCTTTCGGGTAGCCCACGGGGCCATTGGGCAAAACGGTATCTTCCCATGTTGGGGCCGACTGGGCTGTGCTACTTGGGAGTATAATTGAGCAGACAAATCATCAATGTAGGGGATGGTGTCGGAATCTCTGCGTTTTATATCGGGCGCTGTCGATATTTGTCGAACATTTCTTCCAAAACCTTCCCATGCGAGAATGGGTCTCGCCAGTGGTTCTTAACCTTTTCGTTCTTACCTTCTAATTACCAAATTAACCCCTCAATATTTTTCTATTTAACGTCATGAATCATTTAAAGCACGCAATTTGAGACATGTCTATTTTGAAAAATTGCATATTCTCACTTCATTCGAGGTTTGTTTTTCGCAAGTCATTACTCAGTGTGAGCTTTTTTCTTGAGTATTTGAAGGGAAAGTCTTTTTAGTGGGTTGTGATCGGTGCGTCAGCTTCGCCTGCAAATTCCATCGATCGATTCAAGAATGCTGCGCTTTTTGTGGCCATAGAGTAGGGATATATAGGTAGAGTGTCGACTCAAAAAAGTATCTGCATACAGTGAAAATTTATATATGAAAAGATTCAGTTTTTTTGCGGAGATTGCGTTCCCGTGGTCCAAAAAATTATTTGAGCAGTTTTAAAAAAGTCAAAATTTCATTGCCAACAAAAGTTTGACAATTCATATACTACCGAGATGACGCCCCTATATAAGTAGCATGAAACAAGTTGGATCTCAGAAGCAATGAATATTTGCTAATAAACATCCCAAACGAAGCGGGGATTAATCTGATTATCAAGGGAATTTTATGAGTCACATTGTAATGGAAGTCTTCATGAAAGAGTCGCGATGTTATTCGTGCTTTCTTGGCTGAAATTTCAAGTTTTTAATTCAATTTTTACTGGCATGATTTAATGATTCACTAAATTCATGTTTCACTTGTTGAATCTGTATAGTGATGTGGACCCATTTACATCATTCAAAGTTAATTGAAATCATTATCTTTGATTCTGTGATTTTGCTCTGCAAGTCGCAGGTTGCCTGTGATCACGCTTAAGAAAATGCTCTAGAGGTTGAGTATGAAAGTAATAGGAGCCCATCGAGTTGCGAATTTAACAAACATTACCTCTCCAAGGCTGTCATGAGAAAGAGAATCTGCAAAATGCCATCATTCCTTCTGCATTACAATCATGATCACTCAATTCCGTTGTAATTTCTTCAAAATTGCAAAAATTTGCATATCTCACGTTTGGTAACAATTGCCAACTATATCTTCCTCGGGTTCATTTAATAAATTCGAAAGTGTATACACATCGGGGATTTAATAAATGCGGAGTTACCACTCTACCTAACATACCTACTCTATGCATGAGCCTCCTTCTGAAACACTGGTCTCACTCCCAGCAGTCAGCTTTCAGCAAAATGACTTCTAGCCTACGAGTCATCACTATAAATATACCAGTTATAAACTATAAATATGATATGAATCAAATCGACTTTGCCCTAAAACGTATCACACACAGACTCATTTCTGCTTTATCTTATATCAATCTGAATTGTATAAGTTTCATGAGAATTTTGTTGATTATAAGGAGACAGGATATCGAACTGAATCCTTATCAATGACAGAAGTGATACACTTAGATGAAATTGCCTCGACCACCTGCAGAAATAGAAATTATCTTCGAAATAGCTCCTCGTAATGTTAACAATGTTCGACTTAACAATTCGACGGCATGTGAAAGTGTGTTTGTAGCAGTTTTGATAATGATATTGAAATCATGTGAACACAGCATGAAGGGCAATGTTTGAAGAATAGTAGCTATCAGGAGTTTTTCAAGGTTGGCAGTTACCAGGGCAGATGGCAAAAACAGGTAAAAACCGAGAAAAATGGGAAATAATGTAAAATATAAGGGTACCACGCGTAAAAGCTGGTTTTCTCATCAACATTCATTGTTAGTCGATTTATTCGCATGGTGCGCGTCCGCATGTATTCGCTCCTGAATCAAATAACTGAGTCATCGCGTCCTAACCTATCCTGCTTTTGTCTAAGGTTGTCAAGGATTGACTGTAAATACACATGATTTCATCAGTTTTATGTGATTGATGTACCAGGCGTGCGATAAACTAAAAATTGATGAAATGAATCATTTTATGTTAGCCTTATCTGTTGTCGTCAGTGGAATACACCTAATAATTTTACATGTAGAATAGATGTTTTGCAAGAATTAAGTTAGTTAGTTTTGAATCATGTATGAATAAAGGAAGAATAGGTTCTTAATGACAAGTGAAAGAAAAATATAGGTGATGTCAGCAAGTTCCGCTATGCATGTGAATAGACAAAACCATGTTTTAATATATTGACAATTTTAGTTATCGACTGCTATAAACAGCATTCTTAATAGGAATGTATAATTGTGTAAGTGTCCAGTCATAGTTAAATGCATCACACACTGACAATTTTCGAAAATCGGAATGCTTTGTAGGCCTACCTTTATGCACACAATAACATACTTGAGTAAAGAAAGTACTCGGCTAACAATCCTACGTAGCTGATACGTAGTAATTGGTGCCAAACGTTCCAAATCGTAGCGTGGAACGGTGTTTGGTGGCTGTACGCAGCAGCTACGTAGCTAATGATACTTATCCTACTACTAACAGCAGATTTTTAGCGCTTTTGACGTTTTGCTTATCAGAACGTTGCTGTTCGGTTGCTTTCTACGCAGCAAATAAACGTTGCGCATACGTAGCAGTAGGTAGCTGCTCGGTTGCTTCTACGTAGCACATATGCGTTGTGTTTACGTAGAAGTCGGTAGCTGAAACATTGTACAATGTGGATGCCTAGAAGTCCACAGCTGAAACGTAGCTGAATATCTATTCATATAGAAAGATATCCTCATACTAGCAAATTAAGCACATAAAGCACAACCAGGTTCGTCTTTATTTGGTAAGCTGCCCATTTCAAAAGCAAAGGTGGGCGCCCACCCTTACAAACGAAAATCCATAGCATATTCTTAGTACGCATAATGTTTGTTGTTCGTAAATCATCAAGTATAAGGTGACTCATATAAAATCGTACCACAGATTACACATTGTACATAGGAAAAAGTCTGACTTCAACAATGCATCTGAATGAATGCTAACACCTAAGTGAGTATAGTGGATTATTTGTGTCCGCAGTTCCCAACAGGGCCCAAATGCTAGATAAGATCAATGAAGACAATAGGAAGAGGAATATTGAATAAAATGAATAAGCTGGTATTAGTTTTAATCCATTTTCCACAAGCATATGACCGACACACTGTCCTTTGTTCATTTTGTTCGCCTATTTTTATTCTATTGGATCTTGGTGGGTGGCCCATTTCACATAAAATGGATTATAGACCCTTAAGACGGCCCTGCTTACAACATGCGCTTGAATTATATTGTATCTATGTAAATATTACATAGAAAATTGCTTAAATTATCTAAAAAATGTGATCCTTTACCTGATTGTATTTTATCATGTATTTTGTGCTTCATAACGAGTGAATCATGTAAATAGGAATTGCAAAGCTTTTTTTAACTCAGACACGAGATAAAATCCGTAGGTTGCAGATTTACATCTATTAATCTAAATCTTGGGATTGCACACGTTTTATAAATATACCGTATGCACGGGTACCTCTAGTATTTGGACTCGTATACTTGCTGAATTTCATTCCAGTTATCATGAAATACATTTAATAGTTTTGACCAGTTTTCTCATTTTTAGATTTTATCAGGACAGTTTTTGACACTGGTACTTTCCCGTATTTACCACCCCTGGGCAAAACAATCCAACCCTGGTTTTCAGGAGGCCTGCATGTCGATAAAAATCCCATAGGAATGGGAAGGGTGCTTAGGTCAAGGTGACTAGATTTTTCAACCAAAATCGAGACCAATTGAAAAGCAGAAGAAAGATCCTGTCCGTGTTCTATACAGAGCGGATTAATTAACTTTCGAGTTTTGCATTGCAACCTAGCTTTCTTGAATAGCAGTTTTTTTAGAAATTCTTGAAAAATTCTAAGACTTCCGTATTGGAAGAACAACTCCACTGCAATCCTGTAAGTTAAAATTGCGCGTTACATTGTAACTGAAGTCCGCTAACGTGCGGATAACACATATAATAAAATATGAAAATTATTTGTATGATATATATATTTTATATTATATAAAAAATGTAAGATACACCTCAAAATGACTCATTAAGCGTTCACTGGGCAGTACACACGTGTTCTCAAAAGTTCACACAGAAAAGAACGAAAGTATATAAAACTGGACAAAACAACACTAAAACAAATATATACAAGAATACATACAAGGGGCTCATCAGCAAGATGACCAACTGCTTTCGTCTTGTTTCGGGTCCTTTAACATCTTGGACGAATAAGCAGTGGCGGACCCACGCCATAGGCGTTTCCCATAAAACAAAAATAAAATGCACAGAAATAACGGTGCTCAAAATACTGTGGATGCACTCAAATTATACCACATTGGACGGACAATTGTCTGCTTGAAAACAAGCCAAACTTTAGCAGGAGTGAAAAATGCTTACGTAGAAGTTTTTCCCTGCATCTTCTTAAATCACATAAAAGATAGTCTCTTTTTGTAAACAATTGGCATGTGATTTTAATCTTATCAACAGCATAGCATAAATGTGAGCAGATACGTAAATATCTTAAAACTTGACCTGCAAAAATTGTACTACCCATATAGGAAGGAAGAAGACATTCTGGAAAGATGAACAATACAACTTCAAAAGGGAAATCATCAATCTTGTGATAGTGGACTCCATCTTTAAAATCACTGATATATTCATCTAAATAAGCTACACATTTGTTGTTTTTCCCGTTTCTTTCCGCAATCAAATCATCCGGATAGATTTGCATTAACAAACTGTCAAAGTTTTGATAATGAAAGATGCATTAGTCATCTATATATCTCGTATTGAGTGACAATTACTTTGCAAGGCCAAATTTCTTGATTGATGCCAACTTTTTCATGAACACAAATTCACAATGAAGAACAAAACGATCTGCCAACAAAGGGCAACAACTTCCACCCATTGGAACTCCTCGAATCTGCTTAAAAATAAGTGCGCCAAAAACCACATAAACTTCAGATATGGTGAAACCAACAGCGTCTTTAAATTGTGCAAGATCAAAACCATGATAGCCATTATACATTCTCCTAGAGAAAAAACTGCGATTCCATCCGACACACAAATATTTTCCCGAAGCAGAATCGAAAACTAAATCAAACAGTAGGAACAGGTGACAAACAATGTCAGTTTGTCCAATATTAGTATACAGCGTCGAAAAATCGTAAACTTGAAACGAAAAGAACCTTATTACTTGAATTAACAATTTCTAAAAATTCCAAAAAAGACTTAATACTCCATAAATACCGGAGACCACTATTTTTCTATCGATCTGATCGGACAGCCGGACAGTTTTGTAGGCAATAAGTGTACAGTACAATGCTGTGTGAAAGTTTCAGGTACGACTTCGCTCCCTGCCTCCCACTGTCACTGCTGATTGTTCTAAAAATTTATTTTCTTTCCTTAAAATCTTGCGTAAAAAATAGATTAAAGAAAGTAGATCACATTGTATAGCAAATGATAAAAAGTTGGTCGGAGATCTGTCTGTAATGCGCATTTTTAGCAATGCTAATACTTTTCGTCATTTATTCAATTTATTCAAATATCAGCGCCGGACTTATGATCATATTAACTGTAGACTCGTCCTCATCCTTCAATTTTGATTATACAACTTTCCTTTGAGCAATTTTGATCATGATTTTTTTACTACTTTGCTAGGAGTTGCCGAATGTCGGACCAATTTGTTTATGCAAAAATATGTCAAATACATATTTGACCTTGATCGCTAGTGCTCGTTTAGCCGCACTCGTCGGGTAGATTCGGTAAAAGATGTGAATTTCAAAAGCATACAAGTATAACTAGTTGTCTTGTATATCTTGTATAATTGTTGTCTTCTCTTTCTGCTTTGGGAAGTAGGGCAATCTCAAAAGTATTTTGCCACATGTAAGTTATTCAAAATTGAAAATCCTGTGTGTGAAGTCCATACGTGTATGAAGTTAGCACCGCCACTCAGCACCGCCATCTTGAAAATGGAATGTGCCACTAAAATAAACCTAACAGATCGATGCATTTGGTGTGTGCCCCTTAGTGCCACCCATTATTTTGAAAGAATTCCCCCTAGTTTAGGAAAAATCGCTGCTCGAAAGTTCGACATGGCGGTGATGTGAAGTTGGCACCGCCACTAAATTTGTTTTCCGAAAATACTAGATCAAACCACCAGATCCGGTGGAAAACCAACACGAAAGCTCAATGGCGGTGATGTGAAGTTGGCACCGCCATCTTTAAAAATGGAATGTGCCAGTCAAACCAACGGTCAGAATTGATCTAGATGGAGTGTGCCAGCATGTGCCACTCGTATGTCTTGCGGCTTTCTTGCATTGGTTCACATCACCGTCATTGAGCTTTCGGGTTGGTTTTCCACCAGATCTGGTATGATTTTCGTGAAATAAACGAGTGGCACATGCTGGCGCACTCCATCTAGATCGATTCTGACCGTTGGTTTGACTGGCACATTCCATTTTTCAAGATGGCGGTGCTAACTTCACATCACCGCCAGCGCATTGAGCTTTCGGGGGCTAATTTCTCCGCAAGTACGGCGTCTTAGGAGAAGAAACTTGCTGGCACAATGCTTTTGATGGTCATGGTCATCTCTCAGTTGTACTTGTCTCGCGTGTTTTATTTGCGTATTTTTAAAAAAGCCTTTAGTGGCGGTGCTAACTTCACATCATCGACATTTTGTGGTTTCGGGGACTAATTTCTCAGCAAGTACGGGGATTTAGGTGCTGAAACTTGCTGGCACAATGTTTTTCATGGTCTTCTATCTGTTGTGCGTGTTTCGCATGTTTTGATTGTGTATTTTCGGAAAACAAATTTAGTGGCGGTGCCAACTTCACATCACCGCCATGTCGAACTTTCGAGCAGCGATTTCTCCTAAACTAGGGGGAATTCTTTCAAAATAATGGGTGGCACATACTGGCACACATCAGATGCATCGATCTGTTAGGTTTATTTTAGTGGCACATTCCATTTTCAAGATGGCGGTGCTGAGTGGCGGTGCTAACTTCACACACGTTTTTCCCATAGACTTCCTTGTTGCTAATTCTTCATTTAACGTTCGCAACATTAATTGCTGAATCACATCACCAACGTTCTGCGCGTTACGTGTTCAAATCATAAATAAATAGTTATTAAACATTTCCATGGAATTCTAGGTAAGCCATAATCCATGACAGTATCTAGACTTCCATGATTATTCATATCTATGATGAAATTTCGAACACAAGAGGCAACAGTTTTATATTGAGCATGTAATACGATGAGAAGGATAAAGTGGCACTTGCGTGGCTACATGTGATTGTTTGCGTTTCACACGACTTTCGAAGGACAACACGCGACACGTTGGTGATGTGATACGGCCTAAAGTGTTCAAGTTAAGCCGGATTAGTAATTAGTTTTAATATTTTCACCTACTTTTTGCGATCTTATGTGCTGGCAACATGCAATTATGTAATAACTTTATTGTCTTTTCGGCCCTTTCTTCCCCCATAACCAGTTCCGTTATCGTCTCATCAAACCCCATGCCGATTATACGTAATCATCCACTTTTTTTCAGGAAAAAACATTAGCCCCTCATTTCAGGTGTAAAGAGTTCTTTTGAGGTGAAAGCATAATGCGACATCTCTGTAATGAACCCTTTTCAGCTAACGGTAAGTGATACACTGCACATAAAGTTTTTCAAGACATCCACTGAATCTAAGAGGTGAGATTAAAATTCTTCTAAAAGGAGTGAGGTTAAACACAAAAAATCTGAAATGGTAGCATATTTAACAAATATCTCCAAATCTTCCATCTTCGTATGCACTACGCAGTCAACAAACATGCAAAAATATCTCTAAAATTTAATAAAAAGGCTGTAATGAAATGACTGAAATATAACATGCTTGAGGAATGCTAAAAGAACATGCGTCTGAAAAATAAACTATCAAATGATATGGAAAAATCTAGCTCAGTCATTTTGCGCATGCAAAAAGCCAAATGTATTGGCAATTGAAGGCCTTTTGAAAGTGTTCTAAATGATGGATTCAGAAACGTCAAGTATGTATGTATGCAACATTCACATTTCATTTCGCTTTTGTTCTGAAGCATTTACAAGATTTGATTTTCTGGTGAATTTTCGATGATTGCGTAATTTTTCTCTAATATTTTCATTTGTTTCTCATGTGTGAGCACTTCAAACAAATGTCTCTAGGGTCTTGTGTTCATTGATTTTGAGTTTTTATAAATTTATAAGTTTTCATACCTACGAGTCCAGTACTCGTACATACTCGTAAGTACTCATACTACTCGTACAGTCAGTTTCCTAAATCGTTGCACACCACGAAAAGCCCTTTTATCTTTTGCCTATTCTAATAAAATTTGATCGTGAGCTCATAATTGATTGATTACTAAATTTATTCACTTGACCAGTCAAGACACTAGGCTTAGGAAATAGTGTGGTCTGCCTAATTAAATGAAGTAATTAGCGATTAGAAGTTTGTTTCTTCATAGCTAATCATTTCATGATGGTACTCGTCTGTCCTCCTCGTCTTCATATTAAAATCCTGCATGAAAGAAAACGCTCAATTTTCTTTTGGAAGACCTAATGAACACAACTGACCACTTAAGCAGATAAAAGATATGCCAAAATAAGCTATGGAGCGTAAGGTTTCATATGGTATATCGATTATTGGAATTGAACCAGGACTTCAACACGAAAATTACTTTTGAAAATAGATTTACTTTTCTGTGCAATTATTTATTGTAACTAAAGTGCGCTAACTTGCGGATAACACATATAATTAAATATAAACATTATTTGTATATAAAAAATGTAAGATAGTCCTGAAAAGGACTCAGTTAGCGTTCACTGGGCTTATGAAACGGTATGTATTGCGCACCCATAAAACATCGCACAATGATTATTGTTATTGCCGAAGCGCGCGCAGATGAATCTAATAATGTGGTTATTGCTGAAGTTTTCATTAAAGTCAATGAATGTACTAGTGGAGTTTCATGATAAGGTATTAATCATAAAGCGTTTTTTGCATCTGTTGCAAATACAGATCAGTATTGATTTCGGACGTTCGTCATTAATTGAAAATTCTCTCAAACGTTTGAAACACCAACAGATGGAGTGCATTCAATGCTTATAGTCATTATAGTCAAATTAACGCTAATTGAACAATCCCTTGGTATATGCGCAAATGAATAGCTCTATGCAAATATAATAAGTCTTCATTGCAATAAGATTAGTACACACAATCATTCAATGGCGGACTATATGAAATTTATTATTGCTCTATTTGGTAAGTTTGCATCTCATAAATGGAATGAGAATTAAAAATGATTAAGTCTGTGCTAAAAACAATGAAGCTGAATTTTATTTCGCTTTTTACTCCAACCCTTTCTTTTAGCACATTTTGCAGCCCATGGATAGGTCTACTCAGTATAGAGGGTCTGTTTGTGGTTAGTTTTACCCGAACTGCCATCTCTGTGAATAAAAGTTTAAGGAGTCTATCAACAAGCGTGTGAAAAACGTTTTGTTTACTGTTTTTTTAATCAATTGAGATATCTTTCAGTGGTTCAGAAAGCATGATAGAAACATGTATTTTCTTGTTCCTTTCACAGTGTAGGCTATTCAGTTCAAATATGCGCATGAAATTTACTTATAAAAAAACAAACTGAGGCAATCATGGCTTGTAAATGTAGGTAATGCTACACAATTAGTGATCATCAGACTCATCTAGACATCAGCGAAATACATGTATACTTACGAAAGCGTGTGATGTGCTATCAAGGCCAACATTTTTTAGTTTGCATACGTAAATCTTGCACCGCATGTTATTATTTGGAAAATTCTAAAAATATTTTAAACAAGTTTTTAGCCCAAGCTATTTAAAAACTTGGCATTAAAACAAGCACACTTTTAAAACCATATTCATGAAGGCGCGCTCATATTATGCCGATAGGGATAATTATAACGATAAATTGAAATTATTATTATTTCACGAAAAGATTAATAATAGAAACAAAATCGCTCTGCATGTGCAACATGGCAACGTTCACAGTAGCCCGATTTTCTCCATGATAAAATTTACAACGCAAAAAGTGGAGCTCAACGATAAATGAAAAGTCGTAACGATTTTATCGCTATCGTTATGGTGCTAGTGTGAACGCACCTTAAGTTAGGCTTTTGGCAGTTCTAAGGAATTTAGCAATTCCATCTTGGTTTCGCACCTCAATCAGGTCATCAATTCACTAATTCCTTGTTTTTTTCAATAAATTAATGTAAAATAGAAAACACAGCAGCGTTTTCCAGAGTCATCGATGAACCGAATTTTCCTGATATAAGGCGGACTAAAACCATAGGACAATGGGATCTCCACTGTACCAGAAACATCTTCCATTGAATTCTAAGTCTCTTCTTCAAATGTATGTTGCGAGTATAATTACACATTAAAGAAACGTCGCTGCAATGAAATAAACTCACTCATAATATTGATAATCTATTTTAGGCAGACACTAATACAATGTAAAGTGCAATTTAATGGATTATTTTGCCATAGAAATTTAGTTTAAGATCTTTAACAAATATGAAATGCCATTGAATTCATCACTGCGATATATTTTCGGTTGTCTTTTTTGCCCCTCTGTATATACATTACATGTATTTCAAGCTCGGTTTTCAGTTTCTCAGTCACACACACATATATATATATATATATACATATATATATATATTATTTATATATATATATATATATATATTATTTATATATATATATATTATTTATATATATATATATTATTTATATATATATATATATATTATTTATATATATATATATGTATATAAAGTTAAATTAAAAATATCAACATAGTCTCAAGATAAAATTGTTAATGTGAATAAACAATTTTATCTTGAGACTTCGTTGATTTTTTTAATTTATCTTTATTATTAAGTCTCATGGCGATTACTTACATATATCGTACATATATATATTTGCATTTTTGAAGAGACTTTTTGTTTTTCTATAAATTTCTTTTCCTTTAGTTGTTAAATAATTCATTGGAATTTTGGAATACCATTTTATTAAAAAATAAAGGCTCAACGTTTCGGATAGTACACTGACCATTTTCAAGAGATAAAAATTGTGAAATTAATTGCGTGTCAAAAATTCTAAATTCAAAAGGAGAGATGACATCCGGAAAACTATGATATGATATAAATAGAGATATAGCATCATACCATGATGAACAATGATCGTTTATCAAAATTTGCTTAATTTTCATTATTTCATTGTCGATAGCTGACCAAGAAAAGCAAATAGCAAGTGCCCTGTGAAGACAACTTTTGATCACAGAAGTTTCATAATTAGAAGCAGAAACGAGTTAAAGTCAAGGTATGACCGATCAGAGATTGGTTTGCGATATACAAATTGTCTTCTCCTGAAACAAAAATCAAAGTACGTGTCTTTTACAAGAACAAGAAATTGGTAAATGTCATCAAAACAAATTTAGACAAGCTGACATCAGACGATCATGTTGTATGCCAATTTTCATGTGACGAGGATATTTGTAACAATAATCAATACATGGGTTGTACAACAAGTCAACTAAAAACACGATCATGAAAATTGGTATACAACATGATCGCCTGATGTCAGCCTGTCTAAATTTGTTTTGATTGGATTTTCTAAATTTTAATTTTGCTTATTATAATTTAAATTTTCTAAATTTGTTTTCATTTGCATCGGGCATGACTGCAAGTTTTGATAGGAAGTTGTGTTGATAGGGATGTGAACTAGTCATGCTGATCAGGCAGCTATATAGGTCCGTTCCTGCTATATAGGTCCATTCTATCTATATTTTGTTTTAAAAAATCAGCAGTTACACTGGTGTGATTAATGGAGTTACAATGAAGGGATGAAAATAACTTGATAAGCTAACTGCGTATCTCAGAGGCATCCGTTCTTTAAGTTCAGCATGCTGCTATGGTATCACACTTTGATTGCTAAATACTAATACTTGAGCACATATCGGAAAAAGATGTTTTATCATAGATTATAGGACTTTGCATCTTATGACTTGCGGAACTACGAGGGATGGGTATTTTCATAGACATTTTACAACCTTCATTTTTGTACAACCTTCGACGTGCAAATTGTCCACCTTTACTTATGCAGAGATGCTGTTGCTTTGATCAGATCAATTCTTATTTACTCATTTCCATGCTTTTGTAATCTTCCACAATATTTGTTGAAAAAACTCGTTGCTATCGAAAAAACAGCTCACAGAATAATGTGTTTGCCTCACAAAGATGAAAATTCTCTTGCTGTTGTTGCAAATAAAACATGTAATAACCTATTTTCAAAAATTGTGAAACACGATAGTCATCCTTTGCGTGAATTGTTTTTGGATCGTTCTTCTCGGTCGACGAGAAGTGCATGTTCACTGCGCCGTCCACTCACCAAGACTGAGCGATATAGAAAGTCGTTCATCAAATTCTGTAAATAGCCTTTGATTTTATGAAATGTCCTTTTACGACCTATTTTCTACAGTCATTTACTTTCTAAGTCTTTCTGTATTTTCTCGAAATGTGCAATGTGCTCACCTGAGACAATAAAGAAATTATTATTTAAAAGAGCCAAAATGACAACTGAGATGGAAGCATAGCTAACCTACTGTAAAATTTGTGCCGTCATCAAATACCTTCTTCCTTTACGTACCTACGATGTATAACTTCATTCACATAAAAAACATGTATTCATTAAAGCATGCATGCCGTATAAAATGTGATGCAATTAATAAGCTGGCGAATTCAGATTCAAACTCAATTAATTCCGTTACTTAAAAATCTGTCAATAGCATTCTGATGTCAATATTGTTCGACATGTGTAATAAAGAATTGATCACGGTTCGCGATGTGACGATGGATAGGTGGGTCTATGGGTGGAGATTTAGAAAAGCAAGCTTATTTACTTGTCCGACATATCACACAGAAAGTTGCTTTTCCCCATCGCAAACCTCTCAACGCGAATCACCTGTGAATTCACATGGCGAGCTTTTGTTCAGGATCTGTCATATTGCGCCGATATTCTTTGATGCGAAAGAGCATGAACTTCAATAAACTATCAAATCATAGGCATTCACCATCACCTTCTGAGAATTGGTCGCAGTGCATGCATTTTATCAGAAGTTGCATTGATTTATCAACTTTGTGTCATGAATATTGATTTCTTCATAAACAGGATGTTTTGTCGCTGCATCGGCAGTTTCATGGCGATCGGAGGTTATCGAGTTTATGAGAAGAGAAAACTTTATGAAACTGTGCCAGAATTCAGGAGTTAGCGTCGATGAGTGCATCAGGTAGATATTGCATTTAATTTCCTATTTTAGCAACAATGACAATTCGCAATATAAATGAATTTGGAGGAAATTGAAGTTTTTACCTGACGATCGATGCATATACTCGTACATAAGTAATGCTATAAGCAAATGTTTAAATATGCATAATAATAAAGTCATAAGATATGTTCACTATTTCTGATGACTAGAATTTTTCAGAGATAGATGTCAATAAAGCAGCTCACAGCACTATGTTGACGATCTACGGTCTATACTGCGGTTTCACCACGGTTTCCTTTAATTCTCTCATTTCGCATAAAACAGCCTTTATACATCTTCGCAAAATAGTAGACTTTGTTCTATTTTTAAGTTAATATACAACAGATATCATAAAGGAACTTTTTGTTGCTTAGTCCCGCGATGGCTTTTTTAATTTAATCCTTACTGCTGCTTAAGTCTTATCATGTCAAGTCTTCATTACTTTTAGCGTGTAGTTCAACACAAGAATATAATTCCAATCAACACATAAGTTAAGTAAAATTCACATTTAGGAAATATTGCATGAACCTTTGTAAACGGCTGCATACGATCTCCTGATTACCGAATGTTAATCCGCAATTACGAAGGGTCAGCCACATGACTATTCAGTTTCAGACATTCAAAAAATGTGCGCATTATACGTATTCGCACAGTAAAAATACTCAACGTACTACTTACACTGAGTCTATAAGTAGTAATATACTAACATGCATTATTGGCCAGAATGGATGACTCTGAGATGTGTATTTTATGTTATTTGTTGATAAATTTACTTTTAGGCTTGTAAGTGTACATAATTTCCAATTTAGTGAATTATGAATGGAAGTCAAATGATAATCCAAGTAATATATCTATTTAAAAATCACATGAGTGACCACCGATCAGTATTTGATGTGTATTCCTTTTCTGAATTACCCCACAAATGCTGTCAGGGATCGAGAAGTTCAACTTTTTGCTTCCATTTATCAACTTCGTCCACACTGCCGTGATAACTTTCTTCAATTCCAATGATGATGTCTGGTTTCGTAGGTAAAGATGTCGGGCTTCGTAGGTTTGTTTCAACAAGAACCATCAATTTTCAATAGAATTGAGATCTGATGAATGTTCGGTCATAGACTCATGGCTTCAACACTTGAATTCCAGAGCCATATCGCTTGAAATTTCCAAGAGCGACATCATGTTGTGGGTGAAAAGCACTGCCTAAATTGCTATGAATTGCAGCACTTTCGTATTCAGAATTTATTGGCAACCAGCTTTATTGCCTATACCTTGGCAAAAGCCATAATCCATATTTTTTCAACAGCAAACATTTTTCACAAGTTTTTCTCAGAGTGGAGCCCATTTAATGAGATGCACCTCTCTATCGTGGTGATCTTCAAGCGTGTCCATAAAATGCATAGAACTGTCTCCTTTGGATTTCTGCGAGATCATAACTCGAACCCATTCATAGTATTCCAATTTCCATAGGTTTGTGGCAGTATGCCAAAAAATTAGCGTTTACCTTTTATGGATTTTCGTGATCTGTGTGACTCCAAGCCGGCAAGCACATGCAAAACTTAGCCATGACTGCTCAGTTATCATGCAGATAGTCCTACAAGACAGCTTTAGCAAAAACATTTCCGCAGAGAGGTTAGTTTGTCTGCAGAACCAACTATAACAGAAAAAAATACAAATCGATTAACTGATTCATCCATTCTGGCCAATACTGCAAGCCATAGAAATGAGGAAGTCCTTGGAAAATCAATTTTATCGATTAGAACCTCAAAATTTTGCCTATGAAGATTTGACATGGATATCTGATACAAGCCATTCGAAATAATAAAAATAAAATTTGTATATTATAGCAAGTATTACAAGTATTCGAACAGCATTTTTTGCAGATAAGAAAGATAGAAACAGATTCTGAAAACGTGGCTCTTATTATGCGTGAATCATTATCGGGTCTCGCGGGTCGGGTCTCTGCGGGTGTACCCGTGGGTCCTGAACCCGTGTCCAACTCTAAATTGAACAATCTAGTTTTGGCTATGCACTCTACAACTTACACACAACTTTAGCTGAATTACTGATAATAATTGCTTTGATTTCAGCGACGTCAAACGATATTGCCAAATGCAAAGAACTGAAGGACCGGAAATTGACGATGAGTTGATAGCGTGTATTCGACGACCCAAATGCTCACATCCAGTCATTCCAGATCCAAGTCAGAAAACAACTTATCTGAGTAAGCAATCTTTGAAAGAGATAACTTCTCTGATTCTGTTCTTTGGATCACATGATTTTTCAAGATTTCTGGAGTCAAGATTAAATAATTATTTTGCGTTGAAACTTCAGCAGCTGACATTTGGTAAACTGCTAAGCGCTAGTCTCTGACGTAAAACAGATTTAAATAAAAGTAGATGGTCTGCCATTTTCCAAATGCTTATATCGCTCAAACTAAAATGTCCATACTATACATGCATTACAGAGTACACTCTTCAACTTTTATGTAGCGCTGTCCATTGGATTTATATGGAAGCAAAACCATTCACGAATTTTTCCTACCCACTATATTCAAATTTCCAAGTACTGTATAATCTAATTCATAATCGAAATAGTATCTGATTAAAGAGTAAGATTGGGAAAACGTTTAATACAACAGGAATGAAGCAATGTCTTAATAATTGACACCAATAATCAAAGATGGCAATCCGAAAGTCAGTCTTTGGGTAGTCATGTAAATTTCCTTCAACCAAACGTTGAGGTCTCAATCAGATCCGGGGAGATTACTGTTTGACTAGAATTTCGCCAGCTTTTCATTTGGCTTATAAACGGGCGATTTAGGCATCAATCCTTTAAAGCAACTGATATGTCTGTTGCTGCTAAAATCTTGTCACGGTTTGAGGAGAATCTTTCGGTAATAATGCATTTGTGACATTTCACCAAATGCCAGCGCTAGTCAATCACATAACATCATTGCACCCCATCTATGCAAATATTATCGATCTAAATTATATGTAAATGGTCACATTGTTGTAATGTAATTGTACAACACATCTTTACACAATAAGTCGCTTAGCCTAAGAACCATTTCCGTCATAAGCATCGCTTATACATGCCGTAAAGGTGTACAGCAATTAGTGCAATAATGTCTATGAGAATCGAAAACATTCATCCTTTTCTTTATTTTACGCATTTAATGAGCAAAATTTTGTAAACCCTTGATATCAGGAGACCCTTGCTTTCAGAACAAAATGCCGCCTGAAAGTCGAGGCCTTAAATCTATCTGTGATATTGTAATAAACCACATAACAATATTCTATCGAAAACAAAGTGGCATTGTCTACACTTTTTGACTTTACTTCTTTACTTTCAATCTTTACCATTACTGCAATGCAGTGTTTCATATTTGCATCAGACGAATCTCATGCCCGTTACGTGCAGCAATTGAATAAGCAAAATGAATGCACTCCAACGTTTTGAATCCATGCATTGCATTCTACATAAATGTTATTTGTGAATATACATGAATATACAACTCCTCTCCTCCCACTTTGGTTAAGCGAACGCTCTTCAAACCAATTGTAATCAGCTATTTTGTAATAAGAATGTATTGATTCTTTATTTCTGCGTTGCTACAGAAGTTTTCACTTTTATGGTTATAACTCTCGTAAACTTGGTTCAAATTTATTTTTTAGACACTCGATATCGTTTTAGAAAACAACATCTAACATATTTCCTACAGAACAATGCAAGAAACACGAAGCTTACAATGGATGAGACATGGTGAGCATTTCAGTATACAATGACATGTATTAGCTCAAGGAAAATCATGTGTACTGTTTTAATTAGATTAAAACATGCCACGGTCAAAATTTTCGAAGAATCCTGAAAGGGGAAGGATACAAACTAAAACAAATCTAGTGGAAAATCCTAGAACGAATTAATTTAAAGTCCAGTGAGCATGTACATAATTAATACTTGCAACATAGAGATCCATATCCTGATGCAGAGTATAAGAGTTAGTCGACCCACTTTTAAATGGAAGGGAAAAGTGAGTCAAATCTAGTGATAAATTTTTTTTATAAATTAAAGACCTGAGCTCGGCATGAAGTATAATCAATATTGCAAATAAGGATGACCACAAATATTAAGAAACCCAGAATTATGAAGCTATATCTATAGAATCATCAGGGAGACCTGTGGCTGCAAAAAGCAAGCATGCGACCCCTAGCCTCCAACCTGAACCAAATGGCGGGTCCAGGCCGAGAAACCTTTTTCTCTTGAAGAGGATTTGATGCAAGAATTTACGAGATTATTAACTTTATAACCCCTATTTTTGAAAGCATTGGAAAGCCCGTTGGCAATAGACCCTCAGAACTCTAGAGAACTTTAGAAACTCTAGTATTTGAGAAAATTCTAGCAAAAGTGATAAGTTTGGCAGCAAAGATGCTCAAGCCAGTATTTATTAACATATTACTTGCCGGAAAAGATAGAGAATCTCTGGAAAACTGAACTCGTCAACCTTATGGTACACCTCCGTGTTGCATAGGTTATTTCCTTGGATATTAATTTAAACGTCCAAATAGCTCAAGCATTTGTTGAAAAATGGGTCCTTTATCATCAGCTTCAGTGCTGCGTGCAATTATTCGATTATGAGATCCATGTTCCCCAATGTTTCATGACAACATAAGAATCCGATACTCAATGTTATTAAAAAACTAGAGCATACATGCACACTGAAAGCAATGAATGCTTTGGATCATTGATTTTGTTGTAAAACATCCAAGTTTGTATCATTTACGAGTATAACTATTGCATGCTTAACAAATTTGAGCATTCTTTATATCTGGAAAAATTGACAAGATTGGTAAATTTGACCATCAAACACAGTGGATTTCTATATGTCAGATTTCTATGAAGGACTCAATTAATCGCGTAATTCAACGTCCGCGTTTAATAAGTTCTGCATTTTACATTATTTCCTTTCGAATTCATGACAATGCTCATGGCTCTGCGCTGTCGCATGAATGAAAGTTCTGTAAAAATGCTCGTCATCAAATCTAGAAATTATGATTTGAATTGTTGAGCTAAGCACTTATCACTCTGTAGCTAAAAACGAAGAATTTTTAGACGCATTCTTAAATATGTAAAGACACGTATGGCCCATATTAAGTAATACATATTACATTACGTTCGTTAAATTATAAACTATGTCTCTTTCTTTATGACAGGGTTGAAATATATTTTACTGTAGATGCATAATTGGAATAAGAAAACTGGAAATTAAAAATACTGTCATTGTAACGTAGAAATTAGTAGCTATCGTAGTGAGAGGTCATTCATTCTTGATTATCATTATCATTAATGATGCTAGCTTAATCATGTCTTCGATGAAATGAATGATTGTGAAGTTCATAATCAGTTAATTGATTGGAATTTTACAATCTTCCCAACAGTGGTCAAACTGTGCTGCAACAGCAGAAATACGGCAATATTTTCATATAATAATCTGCTGCTGAAATTATCAAATGTAAAATGCAGCGAATTGAATTTTTTAGAATTGTAATTGACTAACAAGCGTAGCTTGATCAGAAAGCCAATATGAAATGTGAAATTAATAGAATGAAGCAAGAGAAAAAGACAACGATGACTAGAATGTCAAGTCATTTACATTCTACATGCCTACAAAATGGCTGAGAGCTTTTATTTGAACTTGTGAAAACTTTGTATATCATTGAATGCTTGAGCTTGAATTATATGAAAACAAATGTCTTTATTATGGCATCATCACTTATCGTATACAGACTGATTAACTTCAGTCTGTCTTCTGGTCAAGTACCCTTTTGCTTCAAAGCGGCGAACATCACCCCTGTACCCAAAGTCTCCAACCCCCTGTCTGTATCCTGTATATTTCACTCTTGCACTTTGTGCGGCATGGTGACGGAGACTATTTGTAGAAGGAGATGGACAACATCGTATCTTGGTCTGCGGCATCGGGTCTTCCTCTCAATATCTCAAAGTGCTGTGTGATTGATATTGTTACTAAGTAGGACCTCACTTTGAATCGAATTCCGATCGGTTCTGAAAGTATACCATCCGTTAACTCGGGCAATATTCTAGGAGTGACTTTCTCAAGTTCTCTTACTTGGAGCAATCATATTTCCAAAATATGTCAGAAGTGCTCCAAAAGATTATTCGTTCTAAGGAATCTGAGACGTGCAAATGCAGACGCGACGTACTGATACATGTATACAATTCCCTGATCCGCTCAATTATGACCTATGCCTTCCAGTGTTTCGCGAATGCCAGCAAGCGTCACCTGAACCGTCTATTGCGTGTCGAAAGGAGGGCATACAGGATCATGACCGGGTCTTCCTCGATGCCCGAGAATTGCATCGCAGCTGGGGATCGAATATGCAATAAACTCTTCAACAAGATCGCCTCCAGTCAAAACCATCCATTACAAGCATTGTTCGACAAAAGGCATCCTACATCACGTAACTCCTGTCCGCTCAGGAAACCGCGAGCGTTTACCAAACGTCATGCTAATTCGTTTATTAGATTTTGCCGTCAACTTTTAGACTTTCTTCACAATATCTTGTTCTGAATTACATGTAATGCGCGTACCGCCTTTTTTATGCCAATAAATAATTTATTATTATTATCGTATTTCAATTAGGAAATCACAATGATTTTGCAACTCTCTTGTTCACCTATTTTTATCGGCTTGCTGAATTGTGACGAAAAGCAACTTGAAACTATACCCAACAACCGTCCTAAGACAAAGCATGAATTATTCCTTCCAAACTTATCAAACTAGAAACAAATCATAACTAGAAATTGTTTCCACTAAATCTTTTCACATTTTTTTGTCTTGTGAAACGAATAACTTGGAATTTGTTAGACATCCAGTTCTGCCGTTTTGTAGAGCAATTTCAAAAAAGGAGTGGTGAATACTGGAAAGAATAAATGGCGGAGGCACACAAGATAAGCCATGCAGATGGATACAATTTATTTAAGCATTCACGCACAAACTGAGTTGTGTGATTTACCAATTTTAAAGACGAGTTTTAGCTTGTGCACTGTCATGGTTGTTCCTTGTGTACGCAGAACTTCCTACAATCCTTATCTATAAAGATATCGAGAGTATTACAAATTCTGTTGAATTAATGTGATAATAACATCATGAATGGAATCGACTCGGATGTCAACCCTAGATATCAACTGTAAATAACTTGTAGTCGCTTATCAGTTGTACAATCAATGTCTGTTGAATTTACTATAATTTCGATAATGTTCTATCGCATAAAGCGGAGAATTCATATCGACTGAGAAAGATGTCTTTAAACTTGAAGAGTTTAAGCAGCAATAAATTCCTTGGTACCAGGAAACATGTATTCCTTTCGAGGACTCGCCAATATGCTTCAGTTGGCTCAAAATTAAGTTATGGCATCTACAAGAACTGTGCATGGAGCTATTACAATGATGCCCACTCCATGCAGAAAAATATTCCATTCATAAAATATGAGCGTACGCTCGTCTCAGCAGATAGCGCATTATCTTGAGTATCGAAGCGATGAAGATTACTGAGATTTAGCAACATTGTAACACTGTCTTTGGTGCTTGTGACGTGTTATACTTTCTAGGAATCTTTTCAATACACATTAGCAAGGATTATTGCCACTATTGACATCACAAACAGTTTAGATACGCGCAGGGTAATATGAGCTAATAAACTCAAAACTTCGTGTGTTGAATTCCTTATCACGAAGCACAGCAGAGATGTGTACTTCATTCTTAGATTGATCAAAGCGATTTATTGGCGGCTCAGATATCCTTTTTCAACTCCGACTATCACGATATGATAGATCCAAAGTTTTCACACGCGTTTATGTCGCTTGAATTACCGGCCATTACCAAGTAAATCGATATTCCTGTCCTTCAGATGGATTTTTTGAAGCCTTCATGCAGGATGTCTTGTTCATAGATTAAGGTATTGTCTTGCCACACTTTTAGACCATGTCCTCGACGATCCAACCGAATAACCTAACCCACGTTTTCCCAATCCGGCGTTGAACTTCTTTACTAACCTGTGAACTTTTTCCTTCTACGGCATGTCCTTTAACGCCTTTCAACAAAAAAGTGCAGGAAAAACTCCCCAAAGGTTACGGTCGTCGATGTATTGAAATTAAAATAGTACACGACAGATCTTCGGCGTCCAGCGACTTCGGTGGTCGATCTTATAATAAAAAACACGTTATGAGGCAAGCAAGCCGTGTGAAGATATATGAAGAATGAGTGATATTAAGAAATGTGCTGGCTGTATGAATGCATGTCTAATTGCGTAGTGTGGCAGTTCGTATTTCCTGTTTATTGTTGGTTTCAAGTGTGTGATTGCCTTTGCTTCTGCTATTGTTGTATCTCGTGTGTTGAACAGTTTACTAATGAGACCGACCTGAGCGGCTGGTATACAATATACAATATAACATAGAACATTTACAAAGTAATTGGGATAAAATCGATAATTTTGGAATAAAGATTGAAAACATAGAAAAATTGTTGCGCTTTGTCTGCTACAATTATGAAATAAAATATAATGATAAAATTTATAAACAAATTAGAGGAGTACCGATGGGATGTCACCTGGCACCGCCTTTTGCTATGATTTTTATGCATGAGCTCGAAACCAAAGCCTTACAAAAGTTAGGCTTCACTCCAAGTTTGTACAAACGGTACATAGATGACATAATTGTCGGTCATTTAAAGAACGACGAAAATCAGTTTAGATCAATACAAGAAACGTTCAATTCAATTAACACAAATATTAAGTTTTCGATAGAAGCTCCAAAACCGCAGGATTGGTTACCATTTTCAGACATAAAGATTCGCATGCAATGTGAAAAATTAGAGTACTCATGGTACCAAAAAGATTGTCATTCTGGCATTGCTCTAAGAAAAGATTCATTCTTACCGGCGCATGTCAAGTTTAATTACGTAAAAAATAGTATAAATACGATAAACAAGAGGTCCAATGACCCTGAGTTGCGGAAGGAGAGCAATTCTAAGTTTCAAAATATTTTGAAAAGTAATGGCTATAGTAAGAAAGACATAGATATTAGAAAGTCAAATAAAGTAAATAAAACCCGTCAAGAAAGGAATATGAATTTCAAACTACCATATGTAAATGATCACTGTAACCTCAAAGTTAATAAATTGATTAAAAAGTATGATTTACCGGCAAATTTAACAAATGAGTACGGCTGCAATTCAGCGTCTTTTCTAAAGATTAATAAAACATAAATCTTGCGACTGCAATATTTGTAAAGACTTGGCAAATACTAAATTTACTTGTAGAGAACGCTTTGTGGTTTACCAATACGTATGTGTTCATTGCGGAGACTTTTATATTGGTAAAACAGCGAGGATGTTGAAAACGAGACACTATGAACATATGAGAGCAATTGTGAATAAAAATAATAGCAGCACTTTGTATCAACATCTTATAGACAAACTGAACGGAGAGGGCAGCATCGGAAATTTTCAGGTCGGTCTCATTAGTAAACTGTTCAACACACGAGATACAACAATAGCAGAAGCAAAGGCAATCACACACTTGAAACCAACAATAAACAGGAAATACGAACTGCCACACTACGCAATTAGACATGCATTCATACAGCCAGCACATTTCTTAATATCACTCATTCTTCATATATCTTCACACGGCTTGCTTGCCTCATAACGTGTTTTATTGTAAGATCGACCACCGAAGTCGCTGGACGCCGAAGATCTGTCGTGTACTATTTTAATTTCAATACATCGACGACCGTAACCTTTGGGGAGTTTTTCCTGCACTTTTTTGTTAAAAATCATTATGATCTCCCGTCGTCTGGTCAATTTTTCTTTAACGCCTTACATAATAACAACCACAGATGTCAAAGATTTCAATTTTCGGAAGAATTGACACTCTTACTAATGCTAAACTCATCTTACTCGAATTAGGTGAGCTATTGATGGTTGCAGAGCAAGTGCGACGTGAATTTTAGATTGAAGGATAATTTCATTCGCTAGATAGACGCACAGCGATGACCATTTTGTAAATCTATGTGGTATATCCTTTGCCTAGCACAGGGGCAATCATTGTTCTGAAAGGGAATGGCTAATTTATGGAAATAATGGTTGTAATATTCTAAATGGCTGAAATATTCTATTTCATGGAACAAACCTTATACAATTTAACTGCTGACTTCATCAAGTCATCGAATCGTGCAAGTATTGCTGACGCTTTGAAGACATTTTATACAATCACAAAGGCGCTCGATTGCAGAATCTGACAAGTAACTTAGTTTTCCGACCAAAGAAGATTCCTGAAATACCGCAGGCGCGAAGAAACCGGCTTACATGCAGATGAATCGTTTTTCAAAGGCAGTCCCTATGAATAATTCATAGGTATGAAAATGCCACAGATAATTTGGCGGACGACAAATATTCGCGAGGTCTATCGTCGCGTTCTCGTCTAACGAACACAGTGGAATGGTTTGATACGCATTGAACAATCGATTTAAGAGGACATGATATGATTTGATACACAATGGTACAGGACAATGAAATGAGTTAATACATGGAAATCTGGCGGATAAGTCCGGCAGCCAGAGCGATTTTTGCCGGGAACGAAGCCGAAAATGTGACCTTTACAGAAGGATGTGCATTCTATGCCTACTACGAATTGGATCAACATGTGTTTTTCTTTGATCGTACCTGACAAGAAAAGAAACCAGCTCAAACTCGGCAAGCGTGCAGATTCGTAGTAGGCATGGGATGTACATCATTCTTTGAAAATCTTATATTCGGCCCCGTTCATGTCAAAACTCGTTCTGGCTGCCGGACTAGGTGGACACGCTGCTGCACCAAAAGACAGAAGCGACATGCCGGCAGCCAGAGCGAGCTTTTGCACGGAGCGAGACTGAAATGAGACTTTCGCAAATTGATGTTCACCCTATGCCTACTAAGAATCTGCGCGTCTGCCGAGTTCTACCTGGTTCCTTTTCCTGTAAGACAGGATCAAATTCGGCGGAGTATTTCTGTGTACCCAAATCAGACATCCGGAAAAGCGAACATCTGTTATTTTGTGAGACCGTCGTTATTTTCATAAAGCTTCATTTCCAAGATACAGAAATTAAATGTCAGGAATTGGAAAGCTGCCCACGATTGAAGAATGTTCTCCTAGTTGGATTCATTATTATATTGTATGCTTTTCGCCTCAACATTTGCTGTGATTATGGCCTAAGATAGAATGAACTAATCATAATTGAAACGCAGCAGCAAATTATCAAATTGTCTAAAATTCGCGCATTTTCTTGCACCGGTCCAAGAGCACCCATTGCACCCCCAGAAATTACTGGTGCAGCTGTACACTGCGCACAGCCCTAGTTATTTTACAACTTTATGGACATGTATGAATGCGTCATTGACCTGAGAGCACCCATGCTGACTCTTTATATTCGTGGACGGCTCCAGAGAGTGTCAAGCACATAGCTTGTAAAATTTGGTTTTAAAATTTCTACAGGCCACTCAAATTCATAGAATCTTAGCATCTAATAGAAACTAACTATATGTTTCATGTCTTTACAATAAATGGTTGATGGCAGTCATTGGAGTCTCATGGAAGCAGTTTCTAAGGCCGCTGTCACACAGAAAAGTCATCAACCACAAGTCATCTTCCATCTTCCATCGTCCATCACGCTGTCATACAGGAAAAGTCATAAGGTGTCGTCCATCGGACATGAGGCACGAAATTATGCGGCTGATGAGGTTCATTTCCACAAGCTATCAGGCGTCATATTCTAAAAATAGAACAACGTGATGACGGCTGAGGGAAGATTTATGAACCTGTCATTTGCGAAGAGAGGCAATCAGAAAACAGCCTTTTACAATGTTGAACGAGGACGAGGATTAGGACAATAGTCATGGCAACGGTAAATAGTAAAAAATAGCGCTGAATCAATCGGAAATGGATTTCTCTAGTGTGACTGCGGCAGGTGGAAGATGCACTATGGAAGTTGGAAGACGCCTTATTCTGTGTGACAGCGGCCTAAAGGTCATAAGAAGTTCTTGTTATTACTGTATCAAAGTATTCTCGCATCATAACAAACATTTCTTATGTCAAGTAAAGTGGTAATTTGATTTTCTCACTTCAATTTTGCGTTTCAGGAAGGCAGTAGAAATGTCTCTGGCAGTTTGGGAATGTCACGCAAACTTATCTTTTTCACGCGCATCGTCCATTCAAACTGCCGATTTAGTCATATCTTTCGAAACATCAACTCACGGATTCATCGATTATTACAGCAAGAAAAAATACGCAAATGACGGATCAGCATTTGACGGTCCGGGAGGTAAAGTCACCATTCACATTCATGCAAATTCGGTTTAATTTAAAGATAAAATCATTGTTCCATTGGTCATCGAGTCCATGAGGATTTTATTACACCTTGAATGATCATCATCGTATTTCTCAATCTGCCAATATCACTAGTTAGTACTCTTGGGTGACTTGCCGTCAGAAATCCAACATTCTGATTGACAATTATTTCAATTATCACAGTACTTTACGGTAAAATGATGCATTTTTATAGAAGTGTAGTGTATAAGAGGAATAACATTTAGTATCATTTTAATTAAAGAAAATAAATTTATATTTATCTTTCGACGCACACATAATTTGCTTTTCTAAGATATATTTCGGCGAATCGCCCTTCTCAATCAGATTTTTAATTTACAGTGAATTCATCAAACAGGAACTTTAAGAAAGTATTTAAAATCAAATCTGGAAATGTCTAGCATTAAAAATATCGTGGGTGTATTGGGAAAATAGTGAAGTCAAAGATGATGAAGTCAACATCGCACATTTCTGTGTAAACTGGTTACAATACACTTTCATGCATCCTCCTAATGTTGTAAAGTCAATGCTGGTAAATTTGATAAGAACAAGAAGTAATGAACACATCAAACAATTATAACGATCAATCATCTTATATCAATCATATCTAGATTTTGAGAGCATCAATTAGTCGTACAGCCGTGGCCTCAAGGTGGCCGAGGCAGAAAGAATGACTGAAAAAAACTAGGCATGATTGCTGTTGTAGTAAATGCGTGCTATGATTCATGTACATGTAGAAGTATATACAGTATACATATATAACATACATGTGTATACAATCTACATGTAGAAGTCTGTGGAAGTTTCTGGCTACATACATGTAATTGGAAAGTGGTCTCTAATTCAGAAGTCGGCAACAAGTGATAGTTGTCGCACTCTAGGATTCGTCGAGACCGAAGGTCGAGACGAAGCCTAGAGTGCGATAACTACCTTATTGCTTGACAGCGCGGCGGAGACGATTTGCACGGTTTCAGCACGCTGTCATACTTTTACACTTCAATCAACCATTTAGAAAATTAAGTAGAGCGAACGCTTCAATCTATTCATCTTGTCAAAACTGTTAATCAATCTGAAACAGAGCTACCGATAGAACGCTAAGTTAGCATCATCATAGCGTCAACCATTGATAACAATTATTCGATTTCTATGGCTTAGAATAGAAATGTAATGGTTTACCAATTGCTCCATTATAGAGTTCTAAAAGATAGCGCTATCTTAGCGTTATCAAAGCGTTTTTTATCAAAATATCTCGCAAGTGTTTCAGATTAGCTCTATGCTTAATGCAGACATTAAAATAATAGACTAGAATAACTTTTGAGATGATACTTGGGCTAACCATTGTAAATCTCACCGTCAGAACGCTAAGTTAGCGTCTTTATAGCTCAATCTTTCATGAAACGACGCTACGTAAATTAGAATGAGCGTTGCAGTAGAACTTTTTGACAATAAACGGCAGATAAAGCGATTTTCATTTATGATTTGTATGGACTGTTTTAGCTCGAATCAGGAAATTTGTTGTTTACTCAGCGTATTATGGACAATGACTTTTCATCTGATAAATAATCAATGCATAAATAAGAGCTGAAAGTGCAGTTATTGAAGACTGAGCTTGTTTTTGACATTAATTTAATAAACGCATCTCATGGCCACTATGAAATGATTAGTGGCATCTATTTTAGGACAATCTATTGGAAATGGAGCGGTTTAGCTTTGTTAGTACACAAGAAATTGAGGCTAGTGTGCAGAGGTCGGTTCCCGAGAATACCCAAAGAGCAAACGTTTTTGCCCTTAGGGTGTACGAGGAATGGGTAGCTGCAAGAAATATGACTTTTGATGAGTGCCAATATCCAGATCTCTCGAGCTTGCCAAATGTGGGCACAGATCTCCTTATTCAAGTATTGTCTCATTTTGTTTATGAGATTCGCCGCAAAGACGGCAAGGAGTACCCACCATCATCTATTTATGGCATCATGTGTGGCGTCATGCGCTACCTGAGAGACGACTGCAACCGCCCTGACCTCAACTTTTTCAATCAAAGTAACAAAGAGTTCCACTATCTGCGACACTGCATCGACTCGAGGATGCAAGAGCTGACAAGCAAAGGCGTCGGAATCTGCAAGAAGCGAGCTGACCCTGTTGCTACTGATGACGAAGAAAAACTATGGCGCTCAAATGTATTTTCTACGAAAACCAGTCGAGGGTTGCTGTCTGCCGTCTACTTTTACACCAGCAAAGTGTTTGGTTTTCGTTCTCGTGACGAGCACCGAAGCCTGACAATGGACCAATTTGTTTTTGGTGAAGATGCCGCTGGTCGTTTCGTCGTCGAGCAATAATCGTCGTTATTGCTCGACGAACGATAAATGACCCTCATCGTGCGATAAATATGATCAAAGAATTTATCGCTGCATGGCTGTCAAAATTTCTTATTGCACTGTGATTGCATGCAATGTTTTCGTTGTATGCAGCTGTCCATTTCAGGACATAAAAATAGAACAATTGATATTTACGATGGTAAAGTATAGTTATTCTGAAGCACTTGCCAATTGCTTAGCGGTATGATAACGCTAAGATAGCGTTCACTTCAAGACCTTTTACAAAAGAGCGATTGGCAAGCCAGTGCATTGCTATTTTGAGCTGCGGAAATCGAATTGTTATCAATGGTTGACGCTATGATGACGCTACGATAGCGTTCACTTCAATAACTCTACAATGGAGCAATTTGATAAGTCAGTACATTGATATTTGGTTATTATTTTTCCCTGTGATAATGTAAAGAAAAACGCGGAAATTCCATTAGAAATCATTTATTCTGAATGTCATATCAAGTCAGACAATACAATCAAAGAAAAGTTCTTATCAGTAAGTGATAAGTGAAATGTGGACATTATGGTCATTTTCTTGTTTGACGGCGAATAGTCAAGAAGTCGACTTATGTTCCGCTGTTTCTCTATCGCGGTCCTTTTGTAAATTCGCACCGCATCACTTCGATGTCCAGTGATCCACGTCCGACTGGAACAATGCGGTAGCACAGGATACCTTCCCGGAGTGACCCGTGAAATTCCCTTTCAAACCGGCACCTGCAGCAGCATTGGGCAGTAACTGGGAGATGGAATTGACACCAATCGGCACTTTGGCGTATCGGATTTTTCCAGCGATTGGCTGCAACGGTCTGCGATAGAACGCGCCCTCCTGAATGCCACACCTCTTCAGAGCTTCGAAGTAAGTCTGAATCAGCTTGTACGTTGATTTAGGGAAATTAGAGTCGTACTGCTTCAGATCCTTAACAGCTACATGACGGTGTTGCAGTCCACCTCGATTATTTTTACTTTGCTTGACCAGGAACCGAACGAAACGACCAGCGGCATCTTTACCAAAAATAAATTGGTCCATTGTCAGGCTTCGGTGCTCGTCACGAGAACGAAAACCAAACACTTTGCTGGTGTAAAAGTAGACGGCAGACAGCAACCCTCGACTGGTTTTCGTAGAAAATACATTTGAGCGCCATAGTTTTTCTTCGTCATCAGTAGCAACAGGGTCAGCTCGCTTCTTGCAGATTCCGACGCCTTTGCTTGTCAGCTCTTGCATCCTCGAGTCGATGCAGTGTCGCAGATAGTGGAACTCTTTGTTACTTTGATTGAAAAAGTTGAGGTCAGGGCGGTTGCAGTCGTCTCTCAGGTAGCGCATGACGCCACACATGATGCCATAAATAGATGATGGTGGGTACTCCTTGCCGTCTTTGCGGCGAATCTCATAAACAAAATGAGACAATACTTGAATAAGGAGATCTGTGCCCACATTTGGCAAGCTCGAGAGATCTGGATATTGGCACTCATCAAAAGTCATATTTCTTGCAGCTACCCATTCCTCGTACACCCTAAGGGCAAAAACGTTTGCTCTTTGGGTATTCTCGGGAACCGACCTCTGCACACTAGCCTCAATTTCTTGTGTACTAACAAAGCTAAACCGCTCCATTTCCAATAGATTGTCCTAAAATAGATGCCACTAATCATTTCATAGTGGCCATGAGATGCGTTTATTAAATTAATGTCAAAAACAAGCTCAGTCTTCAATAACTGCACTTTCAGCTCTTATTTATGCATTGATTATTTATCAGATGAAAAGTCATTGTCCATAATACGCTGAGTAAACAACAAATTTCCTGATTCGAGCTAAAACAGTCCATACAAATCATAAATGAAAATCGCTTTATCTGCTGTTTATTGTCAAAAAGTTCTACTGCAACGCTCATTCTAATTTACGTAGCGTCGTTTCATGAAAGATTGAGCTATAAAGACGCTAACTTAGCGTTCTGACGGTGAGATTTACAATGGTTAGCCCAAGTATCATCTCAAAAGTTATTCTAGTCTATTATTTAATGTCTGCATTAAGCATAGAGCTAATCTGAAACACTTGCGAGATATTTTGATAAAAAACGCTTTGACAACGCTAAGATAGCGCTATCTTTTAGAACTCTATAATGGAGCAATTGGTAAACCATTACATTTCTATTCTAAGCCATAGAAATCGAATAATTGTTATCAATGGTTGACGCTATGATGATGCTAACTTAGCGTTCTATCGGTAGCTCTGTTTCAGATTGATTAACAGTTTTGACAAGATGAATAGATTGAAGCGTTCGCTCTACTTAATTTTCTAAATGGTTGATTGAAGTGTAAAAGTATGACAGCGTGCTGAAACCGTGCAAATCGTCTCCGCCGCGCTGTCAAGCAATAAGGTAGTTATCGCACTCTAGGCTTCGTCTCGACCTTCGGTCTCGACGAATCCTAGAGTGCGACAACTATCACTTGTTGCCGACTTCTGAATTAGAGACCACTTTCCAATTACATGTATGTAGCCAGAAACTTCCACAAACTTCTACATGCACATGAATCACAGCACGCATTCACTACAATAGTATGAAAATCTGTACGAAATATATTTTAGAAAAACAAAAGCAAATTATCTTTACGTCGTAAGATAAATATTAATTTAGTTTCTTTAATTAAAATGTTATCTGAGTCTTTCTTTGCAAGTTCCGTTCATATTGCTGGAAAACATCTAGTATTTTGATAAAATGGAAGACCTATTTTAATGTTTGCTTAATATTTTCGAATTCATTCATAGCAAGCATTGTCATTAGTCAAAGTAGGGCCTAAAGATGATTAGTTAATTACTTAGTCAATAAATATGTATGTCAAACCCATAGAGTAAGTATATTAGGTAGAGTGGAACTCCGCATTTATTAAATCCCCAATGTGCATGCACTTTCGATTCTATTGAATGAACTCGTGGGGATACACGTTGTATTGTCACCAAATGTTAGTTATGCAAAGTTTTGCAGTTTTGCAGAAATTATAACGGAATTGACTGATCATGACAGTAATGCAAAAGGAAATGATAGCATTTTACAGATCCTCCGTGTCATGACAGCCTTGGAGAGGTAATGTTTCTCAAATTAGCAACTCGATGCCTGCTATTGCTTTCATGCTGAACCTCAAGAGCTTCTTAAGCGTGATCATGTAATAAGCAACCTGCCGCTGGTAGAGCAAAATAACAGAGTCAAGGACAATGATTTCAATCAACTTTGAAAGATGTAAATGGGTCCACATCGTTATTCAGATTCAAGAAATGAAACATGAAATCATGCCGATGAAAATACAATTAAGACCTTGAAATTTCAGCCAAGAAAGCACAACGAGATCTCGACTTTCCATGAAGACATCCACTATAATGCAATTCATGAAATTTCCTCGCAAATTAGCTTAATTTCCGCTTAGTTAGGATGATTATTAGAAAATATTCATTCCTTCTGATATCCAAATGTTTTATACTACTTACAAGGGTACGTCATCTCGGTAGTATTTAAATTGCAAAATTTTGACTTTTTAAAATTACTAAAATAATCTTTTGGACCACGGGAACGTAATCTCCGCTAAAAACTGAATCTTTTGATATAAACATTTTCACTGTATACAGATACTTTTATGAGTCGACACTGTACCTATATATCCCTACTCTATGGTCAGACATATTATGGAATATATAGTTTTGAGCTGCTATTTATCAAATCAGAATGGTGATTTGATATTGCATCTGATTTGATCTGATTGAGTAATATGAACACAGCATCTTTCTTTAATAGCCTAATAATTATTCATTATGGACTGCTGCGCAATGCTATGCATGACTTATGTAGATACGAGTTAGGCTTATACTCGCATTGATCTCGTCTTTTTTGGCAGTCTTTATTGATATTCACAGTATTAACGAAGTCAAAATTGATTTAAAAAACTTTCTCCAGGTGTGCTTGCGCATGCTTTTTATCCTATCGGACGTACAACGGGAAATTTCCACTACGATGATGCTGAAACATATATCGAGGACCACGGTTATGGAATAAAGATTCTTCACGTAACCATTCATGAATTGGGGCACACGTTTGGAATACAGCACATAAACGTCCACGGCAACATCATGTATCCTACATACGATGCTACTTATCATGAATCGATGCTGGACCTCGGATTTCTTGACAAATCTGAAATTCAAGGCCGATATGGCGCTAAGCAGTGCACCCGTAAGTGAAATTTGCATTATTATTGATAGATATGGCATGCATATTTATAAATAGGTCTATATTCTAGAATTTTTCTTGGAAATTTTGCATCATCTTATCAGGGACCTCTGCATGTAGCAGTTAATCGTATTCTCTATGCTCCACTTCTCTCAATCTCTGTTCCCTCTCTTCGTTCTACATCTTATCAGTAAATCTCTGCTATTTGCAATTACAGAATGTACAGAATCACTAAACATAAGTTTATGGCATTATGTCTTCTTTTTATATCAGTCTATTATGCACATAGTCTTAACGTTTACATAAGAAAGCATTTCAAGTTGCTTAGATGCCAGTAGTAAAGTAATCAACAATCTTAAACATTCTGTAAGAATTGAAAACATGCTAGTCTTGTTAAACTGATCATAAATTTATATACATGAGATCTCAGTAATGCAATAGAACTTATCTTAGAATAAAACATTATTGCTATCGGTTGCTTTTTACCAATGCGTACTTCAGTCAATAAAGCCAGAAAATCGGTTTAGCCAGATTTAGCCATAAATTCGGTTATGAGGAACATCACCTACAGTAAATTACATATTGCCTATTGTGTCATACGTCTACATTTATACCGACTTCTGACTTTTGAAATGGCCTAAACTCACCTTCTTATATTTCATTTTGCATATAAACGTTTTAAGATTATAACGACTGTGTCATCTATAAACGACACAGCATTTAAAGATGAAACGGTTGTTTTGTCCAATATTCATTTCCAATGCATTTATAATGCTGCAATTCATACTTTGTGCTATACCCAGTGTTAAATGCTGTGTTGTAGCATTGTGCATACTATATGTTTTGTATATGCAAATGCAATTCATAAACAATATTCATCTTCATTAAGATGTTTGCGATATGTAGTTTACTGAACATGCCTTACCTTACCCCCGTTTAACGTCTCTTTTTCCCAGGTGTGCGAGTGAGACGGCCGTCTTGTGTCGATTCGGGTAAATTCTTCTTCTCCACTCTTCTCTATCTTGGGCGACAGCAGGATTGAGTTCCATCAGCTCCAGGTCTTTCCTGATATTGTGTGACCATTTCTTTGTTTGACCTCCTTTGATGTTGGGTCCAGGGATTACCAGGTCCAGGGCTTGCCTTGGCCATGCCGACGATGGCATACGCTCCAGATGACCGAACCACCGCAACCGATGCCTACGAAGCGAAGCCTCTAAGTCGTGAAGACCGAGCATCTGCCTGAGCTCATTCATAGAGCGGCGCTCACATAACTTAACTGCGCAGATCCAACGTACCATGGCGCTGTTGTTTCTAGCCAAACGAGTCATTTCTTCATTTCTGAGTGGCCATGTTTCAGCTGCATATAGCAAACACTTCTCACACTGGACTCAAAGACATGGCCTCTACGCCGTAAAGAGATACTCTTATTTGTGAGAATGGGCAGCAAATCGTAAAAATTCTTCCATGCAGATCTTATACGGGCGGTGACAGCACCAGAGCATACACCTGAGTTGTCTAACACATCGCCAAGGTACCAGAAAGACTCCACCACCTCGAAAGCACTATCTCTGATTATCACCTCCTGGATTTGTGGATGAATGTCAGGAAGCTCACCCTTGCAGCGACGGCATTCAAAATGTGGGTCGTCGCGGAGGCTATGCAAGTTCGTACACCTGTGATGGATCCACTTACGACATTTAGAGCAGCGAATAGAATTTCTGTCAACTCCTGTTCTGCACACTCCACAAGGGTACCTTCCACTTTCAATACAAGCGATATTTTGTATTTCGTAAATGTTGTTCTTTTAATTGAAATCAGAATATCTACGGAATACAAACCATCCCGAAATGTCAACTAAAAATGACAGTTTGAAATTAAATTTTAATTGCTTGTCAGAAGTGATAGAATCATCATCATTTGCATCTTTGGCATTGGGTTTGGCAAATTTGGGACTGTAGTTGA
Organism: Prostheceraeus crozeri; assembly: GCA_907163375.1. Lineage (NCBI taxonomy): Eukaryota > Metazoa > Platyhelminthes > Polycladida > Euryleptidae > Prostheceraeus > Prostheceraeus crozeri. The sequence continues at coordinate 142,143 of CAJQUW010014303.1, forward strand.
CAGATTAATGTAGAAGTAAGCAACCAAGATTTGAAAACTTATTAAATGTTTGGGGATGATCCCGATAAACTCTTGAAAAATACGCAACAGAAACTGACAATACTCCAATCGCAACTGTGTTTGTGCCATGACATTATTCCAGTACTTGATAAATTGCATCTGCTTTTGTATCTTTAAAAGTGGTCTTTTAGATAATTGAGAAGATAAAATGAAGTGACTTAACATCATTGAATATCAATTTAACATTTTTTACTTCTACTATCTTTATAAAATCAGTAGTTACTTTATCTATTACTTCTATATTTCGGAGTCGTTTTCTCTGTCTGACTGCGACAAGACCTTAGCTTTGAGCCTATTCGTTCATCAGCGTTTATAATGTGAATATGTTTCTATGTACTGCATTTCTAAGATGTTTTGCAATATCAATAATTGTTTCCACGAATCCATTAACTCACTTGATTTCTGATAAATATACCAACTCACTTTAGTGAAACAAATAAACGTAACGTGCATTGTTATAGATTTGTTCATCGTTACATCACATGCTGATCATTGACTTCAAAATATTTTTGTTTGTTCTCCACACAGCAAAAAAGACAGAAATATCTGTAAAGTAGCCCACTTTCTCAACAAATATTCTCAAATGCCTCCATACTCTCAAAGACTTTCTATTTTGAGGCCGAGATGCAACTGCAATATATACACTGTAGATACCAGGCCACGAAATCCGCCACGAATTTGCCACGAGATGAAAATTTTGTTCAAGCTCGTAGTGAAAAGCTTGTCACCACTAGAGGCCACGGAGTGAACCAACATTTCACTACCAGCAGCCGGTTCCAATCAGAGAGCAGTTTGAAGATCACTGAACCAATCATTATTTTGATGATCACAAAATTTCGTAGTTTGCATGGCTCTGTTTTGATGCCATGTTTTCTGGCGATTTTCGTGGCCTGGCATTTGCCTTGTATAAATTACCTTTGACTGCATTTCCAAAAATGTCGCTTTTAAGCCAACAAATTATTTGATAACAGTTCACTGATGCTTAGTCATTGGATGCATATTTAGTGTGTAAAATAGCATTCATGATTTTACCAAAAGGATGGAAACGAATTATTTGCAGGTAAAGTGTGGCAAGAATATTACAAAACCAAATTCAACAAAGGAGGAGCCGCAGCTGGAAATACGGATGGCGGTGAGTAACATTATCCACGTAAACATATCTACTAAGTTATTTGAGGAAACTAAATTTGTCTTTAAAAATGAAATCTTATTCTTCTTTTCATCTATGTTGAATTAGTTTCGAGTAAAGCCTGATTATTCATAATGAATAAGATGGCCTTTAGAAAGAATAGTCACAGTCAGCGTCAGAAATTTGTTTGAAAGGTTGTTTGGATATCTATCAGAATCCCATCAGGTCGAACTGAACTTACAAGGTTGAAACCACAAAGTTGGCCTTTACCACAGAGTGGTTCCAACTTACTTCTTGTACTAATACTTTCATGTGCTTGGTCACAGATACGGACACAACGATGAGATTGTCAAAGGCCTAGCGGTTCTGGGCGCGGGCTCGAAGGTGATTCTGTCCCGATTTATGAACAATAATGTTTCAATTGACGAACGATGATGTGACAAGATGTTAAATCGATGCAGCAACGTAAGATGTTCAATAGACTATCCATTTGAAAAAGTTTGTATGAAAAAATCAATCATTTTCTGATAAGATTTCAATTGTATTGTGTTGTAATTGACAGCAAATATACTTTTGTTGTCAATTAAAAATGGTTGTTACTAACTGTTGTTATTCAACTTGAATTACTCTTCACTGCGAGAAAATCTAATGCAAATGCCCACGTGTGCGGGGTCCCAGTGAAAGTCAATCATAATCTCCTGTGCGGATGCTGGAAAGAACCTCTTTAAGGTCAATCACAGCGAAAGGGCCCCGACGATGCCAGGTTTAGCGCATGAACAAACATACCACCGAGACAGCAAACGCACGACGTGAATCATAATCGAACTTGCAAAATCAAGCCGCGTAGTTACAGACATCTGTCTTTGCGAAGCTCCTGCATCGACAGCGAAGTTTAATTATACCACCTTTTCATATTGCTGTACTTTATAATAGCCTCTTATGAAGTACACAATAATAGTGCTACTTTATGATATGATGTGGCAGCGGCGTTGGAAACTATTGCATGCACTAAAATGATAAATAGGATGACTAACCTAATTTGCTCGAATAAATCCCAGCAGGGTGTTTAATTGACTTCCTCGTTCAACATTGGAGGGGGCAGATCCTTCGAACTTAAGGTTGGCGTTTTAATTTTTCATGCACCAGGTATTTTTGCTGCATAAACTTTCTCATTTTCATGCACCTGTAGCTTGATGCTATACAGCAATCGTTTTACTGATTCCAAATTTTATTCAAAGTTGAAAACTCTGATTTGTAAAGGTATTTATAGCAGAATTACAGTGCATTTACCTAACTACCAATCCAATTTTAGTAATAAATCCTAGACTCAATCTTCATATCCTCTCATCTCTGCTCTGTATCATATATCGATTGTCATTTTGAAAATGAAAACACTTTATTATTATAGCAACTACCTGAGTTTTCATATTGAATTAAATAATGCAACATTATTCACACGAATTGTTTTGAGCAAATTTTGAAGGATGATTAAATATTTGCAATTTCGATAAAGGCTCAACAGAAACACAGTTTTCTGTTATACGTGTCTCAACGACAGATGATTCCGATCCGAAGCCTAAATCTGGAAAAACCTACTTTTCTGTCTATAACTGCAAGCGATCTATAAAGATAAGTTGATTTTTTCAGCTGTTGCATGTGAAGATAAGGTTTCTTGTGGGAGCTACAAATGGGCAGACTGTATTGGCAAAAATCGACAATGGATGACTGAGAATTGTGCGAAGACGTGTGGGGCATGTGGTAAGTATTAATTCAGTATTTTGTAAGGCAGTTCACAGCGCTGTAATGCGATTATATATACTTAAGAATATCAATTCAACAAATATATGCTTACAAATTTTATTATCTTATATTTTCAGCTGGATCTTGCACAGATATCTATGGAAATTGTACCAGATGGAATGTCTGTGGTGAACTTATTTCTTGGTTCTTAAGAAACTGCAGGAAACACTGCAACTACTGCTGTAAGTCATGCATGTACACATTTTCTATCTATGCAGTTATACAACTCAAACTTCCTCTTTGCAGTGTCAAATGAGAAGAACAAATGTAAGTATTTATAGAAATTATTTATCTGCTTCTGGGATGTGTCTAGATGTTAGACATTTTAGTATAATGTCATCTGATATGATTATTTCCTATATCTCAATTAAAACAAAATATAATGGCAGTTTTGGGAAAAATTGTAGGAAGCTTCGACCTCAGCTTCTGTCATTATTTCTCTCGAATTTGCATGTAGATGACAAAGGCCGCTGTCACACAGGAAAAGGCGTCTTCCATCTTTCATTTGGGATTTCCCTTTAATTGCATGTAGAAAAGAAAACAACCTATCACACAGAAAAAGTCATCAGCCATAAGTCATCTTCCATCTTCCATCGTCCGTCACGCTGTCATACAGGAAAAGTTATAAGGTGTCGTCCATCGGACATAAGTCACGAAATTATGCGGCTGATGAAGTTCATTTCCATGAGCCATCTGGCATCAACCGCGAGACTGCTCTAAAAATAGAACAACGTGAAGTGACGTCTGAGGGAAGAGATATGAAGCTCTGATTTGCAAAGAGAAGCAATGTATCAGAAAACGGCTCTTTGTTCACCATGTCGGAATAGGATCAAGACAGCAGCCATAGCAACGGTAAATAGTAAAAAATAACGATGACTGTATCGGAAATGGATTTCCCTAGTGTCACATGCTGCAATTTACTATGGGGGGATTAATTCAGTATACTTATGGTGAGGGTGCACAAGAAAAGTAATGACGACCATTGGTGCAAAATGTGTATAAAACAGGACTTAAAACAGGCACTTTGCGCAATAGTTGCGAGAAAACGGCGTTTCATACACATTGGAAAGTTGTAATACGTATTACTACACTACTACAGTGGCTGCTATTGTACTATACAGGTTGCTGGCAGAAGGTAGGATCACTGTACATGCAAAATTTGTCTTATTGCTCACAACTGCTTGATGAGATCAGCATTTACAAAATGAAGTTCAGGTTCATGAAGAGTGCAGAATAAACCTGGGGAAGTAATGTACATAATTCTCTGGAGACCCGTAGATCACCAACTTCACTCACGACGATTAAACTTTTCAGTTGTTGATGCGACATGCTGGAATGAACTGAAGCTAACATTCGCTCCCTGTCTAATATCATATACTCGTCCGTAAGCTCTTGCGTAAATAGCACCAAACGCCCTTATTACTATTGTCACTGTAACAAAGATCACTTCATTAATCAACAATGTTACGCAAATAACACAAGCTGGTGCTGACTATTTTACACAAAAGGGTAAAGGAAGTGAAAAACAATTCTATTAGGAATGCGCATTCTAACTTCCAGTTTGAAATATAGTGCTGTTGCAAATAATTGTACCCTAAATTCATTGGTTCCAAAAATGGAAAATATATAGATCGTAGAGATCTATATATTTACGGAATCCTTCAATTTTGCGTTTGAGCGCAGATTTTTGGACAACACTTTCTTTGCGCCGGTCATGCTGAAATTATTTTATTTTATTAATTGACAAGGCAAGTACTCATTTGTATGAAATTCCATGATGTCCTACAACTATTCCATTTACGTTTGGAAACGATCTTGCTTTTTGTTAGAAGATTCGACTGGACTGGAATGGTCTTCTATCAAAAACCGAGGCCTGATGTACAATCGTAGACAATGCACTCCAAATTATATTCGCACCCTGTCCATGGCGGAGACTATTTTCTCATAAGTCATTATAACTGTTTATGGTACCAAATAACTAATTAGATGGCAAGGTGCACATATCTTCCATACATAAATCTCCTAAGTATGTAGGCTTGAGCGATGAAAAATATGAAAAATGGTCTGTGTTCATTGTAATTAAGGGAATAATGCTTATTAGACTGAATGAGAGGAAAAGTTGCTACTAAATGGTTTCAATTATATTTCCTCCAAACTGTGTCCCTCATCCAATGAAAACTTCAAATCCATAGATGTTTGAAGAAATATGAAAGCCAAAATCAATGACCACGTTTCAGTCACAGTCCATACGATCCAGGGATGTGAGAAACAGTAATCTGTTCTCTAAGCGGCAATGACGTCAGCAATTGCTCAATATTAAGTTCTAGCGGTTGATTTATCCAATTAGTTATCAGCTTTCATGTACTTTCACAATTCCGACATAATCGACAAAGTTTCACTACCTCTCTTCATGCTTCCTTCCCCTGGCCATTCACGAAGACTTTCCATGTCACAATTTTAAGAATATCACTAAGAACACACTGCCTTTCCAGAGCTTGCTGTGCGTATGTGACACAAATCTCATACCTTGCTTTCCATTCACCATGTGTACATTGAACTCTCAATGAATGGGATGCTCATGTACAGTAGCTCTTGACTATGCTAGGAATTAAGCAGGGGTGGGATTGGCCCCATGATCTTGATGCGCGTCAGACAGAGCCTTGTGTGGATGAAGGGTTAAGGAAGAGCTGAGATGAGACTTCTTTTTCAAAATTCTAATTACAATGTCAATAAAAGTTCATTACCCATAATTACATGGCGAACTGAGACCTCAAACTACATCTTTGTCATTTCAGATACATACAAAATGAAAGCATCGGGTAATTTTAAATGAAAAATATTTTGATAAGGAAGTCATAATAAGGAATCCTAGGAATACATGTATTCCATCATGCGTTGGTCTACACGGGATAGAGTAGAGAGGTCTATGAAACAATTTTGCTTCAACAGTGTGATCAGACCCTAGCGGAAATGAATGAAGAAAGCAAAATTGCTGTGTTAACAGAAGAGTAAATTTACAAAAGAAGCTTTATTCAAATATGTATCTTAAAAAGCGCATACATTTAACTTGAAATTGAAAAGGCAACTAGTTGTCGGATGATGGAGCTTGATTACACTATTTTATGACGAAACTATCTATTTATTCAACGAAAAGATTAAAGTGACGTTTGTGGCCGCAGACTTCAAAGGGCACCTTTAACATACGAACGTCAGAAATCAGCCGACATAGGAGGATAAGAGTAGATATGGCAGCTATTGAAGGTGGGCATTGCTCAGGAGGTCTGCTGTCTGGACTCTTTAGAACGAGGCAATCGAACACAGACAAGTCTTTGATCGAACAAGCTGCCTTGAGTCTTGTCGGCAAATTGTTCCAATAGGAAGGGGCGGTCTCTTACGGTCTTCAGGCGGATTCGTACGTGATAGGTTGGTGGGCACTCTCCCATAGCGACATTTAAATGCCATGACGGCCAAGCGAAAGGTATTGAGATCACGGATCCGCAGCCACTGAAGAGAACGGAGCAGTGACGTCACATGATCACGGGTGCGTTGAGGACGGATTGTCCGGCTAAGGGCCTAAGTTTAGAGAGGATATTGTCAGGTAGGACGTATAGCAGACTGGAACAGTAATCAAGCTGAGAGTGGAAATCAGAATAGTTTTTAGAATCGACTGGGACTGAATGGATGGATTGATTGGAGCCGCCGGAGGGCACGGAATTATTAGGAAGTCGCTCCTGAATTGTGGGGTTGCATCTATAGATAGGGATGAAAAATTACACCAAGATTGCGGACATTGTTAGTCGGGGTGGTGAAGTCCAAATTATTGAGAACTTCGGTACGAGATGACGGCCTTTCTCTGAAGTGAGCCAGATCGCTTGTGTCTTGCAGAGATTATGCAACAGGAGATTGCTAGCCAGCTAGTTATGAGCAGAAGAGAAACAGTTGTTATACAACATGCGGTACTTACTTGTATATGGAACTGAAATGAAAAGGAATCTTTCTCTTTTCAGAGTCTTACAGAGAAGCTATCTGTTCAGCAACAAAAATTGACGGCGTTTTCAGAAGTGAGTGTTTTCATAAAATAATGTTATCACTGTCAGCGCAGCCCTATTCATGCTGGGCCGAATTTAGCTCCCTATCGCACTTTTGCTGAGGACGCTTTGAAATCATGGAGATATTTGTGACTTTCATATTTAGCGCAATTTTAATTCATCGTTGGATTTGGCCCTTTCAAATTTGAGATCTAGCATGACACTTTTTCTAAAGTTAACAATTTATTGTAACCTTTCGAACTTTCTGTATGAAAACTGTCAAACAAGCTCAACAATTTTTAAGAGTGTGCATTATCTAATATATATCTGCTGCTGCTGAATTGTATTTCGTCACGATCGTGCATTGCACAAGTCATCGAAAGTTTTGAATTCCTAATGTTGTCATAAACATCCTGCGTGTTGAAATTGTTCCAGTAATGATACATGTAGATCTTCAATTACCGTAGGGTCGCTATCGATCCCAAAGCTTAATTTCTTGTTGTAGACGAGACGGTAGCGGCCAATAAAAAAGCTTGGCGCATTCTCTATCACAAAGCATTGAATTCTTAAAAACGGTGAAATTATATAATCAAAAATGCAGCATTGCTTCCCTTGGTGTCACCAGTGACCCCAAAGTTAAATAAAGCTTTTCTCTTCTTATAATGATGTATATCATACAGATTATTGTGTTCACTCTAAGCTACTGGTTAACTGTACTGGTTAAGTGAAAGCAATATCGGCTGATGTAAAGTGGTTGATCTGCAACAGGGCCTACTTGTTGACCAGCCGCTAACAGAGACTTCAAGGCTTAGATTATCCGTGGTTTATTGTGATTGACGAACAACCACTATGGAGCGAGGTATCCATAATGTGATACTTAGATATTGGCCTTCATTTCAACAGACAATTGAGAGCCATCAAGTCATGATAAGAATTTACACTTCATGCCGATGAACTCCTTCTTTCACTGCTTTCAATAAAATTGATGACGCCAACCGCGAAAACCCTATTATTCAGAGAAACAATATTTTATCCAGAAATGAAAGCTTGCTGTACATTGCGCGTCTCAAACTGATTCGCCCGGAACTCGCTCATAATCAATTTCAAAATGATGTCGAGCTGTAGAAACCAACAGACTGGAGGAACAATAAGAAGATCAGCAATGAAAAAGTTCGGCACTTCTATTCTCCCTCCCCCCACATTTCTGCTGTTGACACCCGGGAGTGTTGCATCGTCAACAATCTTCTCTTACTCCTAAGGGCAGTTACACTACCGTCACAAAAGCGGAGCGTGTAAAATTCCTGTGGCTTGTAGAACATCAACAGCACTTGCTTTGCTGTTCACTGTAGCTGCAGTGTAGACAACAATCCCACGAAGTTCATGATCACAGCACAGCTGTACCTTGTATTCTAACTGGGTATTCAAGGGAACAATCCTTCCTCCCAGGGGTCAAGTAAGACTTCTCAGTGGTGTTGTGCTATCACTCAGTGACAGATAAAGTCTATCGTATTTTCTCGAATACAACCCGCGGGTTATACGATTTTTTTAGTGATTCAGGTGCGGGTTCTATTTGAGGGCGGGTTATATGAAAAAATGTACTAACTCGCATTACGTTGAATCACAATTTCGCTTTGTTAGTGTGTGGGAGTGATAAAAAAGATTTCTCTTTTGCGACTCATTTAAGTGCCATATTTCTGATCAAGCGAAGTCGGCATTTGCCCGCCGAAACACCGTCATGGGAGTCATTCCTGGAGGATGTACTAAGATACTTCACCCTGTTGATGTCTTGATGAATAAAATCGTGAAAGAAAGATATCGCGAACGCTATGATAAATGGTTTTCTGAAGGAGTTTACGAATATACGAAAGGTGACCAAATCAAAGCACCAGCACTTAAGTTGCAAATCACACGGGTCCTTGAAGCATGGAAAAGAGTATCTTCTGAAATTATTCGCAAGAGTTTTCAGACATGTGGCATCACAAGCGATGATCTCAGTCAGACTCACTGTTTGAAACCAGGCCAACCAGCCGAAGATGCAATGGAAGTCCTTCTCTGTCGAGGCGAAGAAGATGAGAAACAGGAATCGGAAATCGAAGGAGAAGAGGACCATGACAGCGAAGATAAACTGCAAGAACAGCAGTTGAATGAGGACGAACTATCCGCTGTCATTGGTTGATTTGACAGTCTATTGTTAGTGATAATTGTTTTGCTTATCGTATACTTAATATTATCAATTTCTTTGATAGACGCCCTTTTTCCATCTGATCATTTCACAATGCAATTTTTCAAGAAGAATAAATGTGCCTATTCCTTAAAGAAGCAATCTTATTTTAAGACCATGATGACCCAATAGACAAGTTACATACCATATCGCATAATCTATGAAACCAAGTCAACGCGAGCAGTATAAAGTCGCTATACTTACATGTAGTCACATTGTTATCATAGTGCTTGCAAAACAATACAGTAAAAACCTCCTTAATTGATGATTTTAGGTGCGGGTTCTATTCGAGGGCGGGTTATATTCGAAGGCGGGTTGTATTTGAGAAAATACGGTATTCTAAATCAATGTGATTAAGTTTGATGAAATTTGATGAATTTGGAAAACTTGAAAAATGTGGGGGAAAGAATAGAAGCACCAAAAGTTCTACTAGAAGTGGTTGGACCGACTTTCCCATCTAGGAATGCTCTACAGCAGTTATTTCAACTCCTTTTCCTTCTTCATTACGAATGAAACTCTGGACAATTATGTGTTTACAGGTGCATAAGGTGATTTTGCTTGCAGTTACTTCCCAAAAAGCTAACACACTTCCACTCACTTCGTGAATAAGAAAGCAGAATGGCACAGGCGTGTTACGGCGATCTGCAAAGAAGATGTAAAGAATTAGTATGTGTACCTATGCAAGTGATGACGCATTTCAAAAGCCCATTTTCGATAGTTATTGGTCCAAATGTCGTTGTTTAGCCTATTTCCATCAGCATTGCCCTCACGAAAATTCCTCATGATTTTTATGAGATTTTTACTCATATATATCTCGTGAAATTTAATGCGGATTTGGAACGTTTTCGCATGAAATATATCATCAAATTTCTTGAGGTTTCTCATGAAAATCTCATTAATAAATTAACAATTGCTTCTTCATACTTCTGAATTTATTTTTCTCGTATATAATTATTGAAGCTATCTTGGCCTTGCCATATTGCCCCAAAGCATCGCCACGCCATGTCTACAATGCTATTTCAGAAATCGCATACATAGACCACTATTTATCATGATCTTAAGTTTAACTATGATTGTATGTATGTCTATTTTCAACTTCTTGCATAGTAATGATAGCTGTAAAGTCAAATTATATATGCATCATTTCGAAAATGCTGTTGCACATCGCCATGATACATCCTATATATTTTTATTTTTATCTTTTATAGACTAACCTTGAAGATCTTAATCGATTGAATAAGCTTTCTTATGGCTATTTCCTTTCGCTGCTAGCATGCATAACTTACTACTTATAAGCTAATTTTCACGAAGACCACATAAGTTCTCATGATTTTCTCATGTACGCGATCAAAGCATCATGAGAACATCATGAGTTAAATATTTTCTTGTGAGAACATCATGAGGCTCATAATAATCTCATGAGTTCTCATGAAAAATTTTCGTGAGGGTGAGTACCTGTATAGGCGTCTAACCTGTGTTGGTCAAGACTGTGTGCTTAACATACTTCTTAGCGGCAACAGCGATAATAAAAGTTATTTTCGCATTACTCAGAAGGAGTTAGACATTATTGTCGGGGGATGCTTATGTCTGTGCAATACTTTTAATCACTGAAGGCTTCGGGACTTCGATTCTCGATGCCCACCGGATCCCGGTGTGGGCAGGGTTAAGTTACAATGTCAAAGTTCTTATCACTGCTATTCAATCATTCATTTTAGATACTGATGGCTTCGTATACTTCGTCGTTGATGGTTCTATTTATCGACAAGATCCAGCCACAAAGAGCATCGATGCTGAATTCAAGATGGATGTTTCATCCTTCGGAGAAGGATTGCATAAACCAACTGCTGTGACTTACAGTCCGGCAACAGCTCGTCTCTTCTTCTTCCAAGGTGATGATGACTCATATTTGACTTTCAAAATGTCGAAGATCCCCTTTTTGAATGGAATAATATTCATCCTGTTTTCGTTTTCAGGAAATACCCTGTTCGTGCTCTCTGACTTATACCTCCCCAGCGTCCTTAAGAAATATACTTTGCCACAAGCTGTCAGTTATCCAGACGGTGCATTTATCAAAGGTCAAGGCATTGGTGAGGAACTAAGAGTAATCAAAGTGAGTCATCAACCATCAGCAAAACTATAGTAAATTAATCTATTGTATGCCTATCATGAGCTCATAGTTAAATATAACCAACCTTTCTTGGGATTCTGTATATATATCTTGCCATTGAAATATCTTTGTAGCACATAATGCTTGCATTGTGTTTATAGGTAGTTATATGTACCTTGAAAACAAAAGGTCAAGCTAAAATAATCTATTGAAGTCAATTAGAAAATTACAAAGCTTAATTTTTTTGTATACACGAACCAAAATTGCAGTAGGCTATTTCAGCTTCTATATATGGTTTTATATAAAAACAGGAGTGCGACAGATGCGAATGTGTAGAGAGGGGGCCATTACACCATTTTATGTGCGTTTGTCCAACCAGGCTCAGTGGTGGAATGTACACTTGGAGGTACAACGAAGAGCTGGAAGTGCTGCACAGTGCTGTACACGACAATAGGGAGAGCGGTGCAGAAGAACAAAAGACAAGTGAAGACCCAATAAATTGAATTTGCTAAGGAGGGCGAAAAACAGTACTGAGTTCAAGTCGGCTGAGTGTTGCAAAAGACTGGATCGTGTCTTGCGAGGTGGCCGGTGGCTTCAAATTTCCGGTGGAGGTTGGAGTATAGTAGTGACAAAAATACGTTCAGCTCTGATCGTGTGGTCAACATGCATGTTTGTGGAGCTGACAGTGCCATGAGAGGATCGAATGGAAGAGGCGCACAGGGATATGAAGAGTTGATGGAAGAGGAAACGAAAGACGGTCAACTTGTGACCGGTGGAGGTTGGTTGCCGCGGCTTTGTCGAACACTCGATGATGCGGTTTTTTGAAGAGGTTAGGATTAAGGAGAGAGGTCACGAAAGCAGAGAAAGAGTTGAACAACGATGAGAGCGTCTGCATGGATATGGAGCCGCGCATAGCTTTCACTCATGTGCAGCTAAGGATCAATCATCCTTAGTGGACCCCGGCACCCAGGCCAGTGGGTTCCGAAGAAGGGGTCGGAACTCGCGACGACGTTGTTGAGATGCATTCTATTGAATGCTCTAGTGTTATTTGCTGTTTTTTTTTGTTGTTTTTATAATGCTGAATTTTTGGTTTGTAATAGTTCATTGTTCGAATAGCAATGAGCATCCATCGTCACAAACTGCTTATATCATACATCAGAACGCATAATTAATGGCCAAACACGGTTCGTGGATTGGAAGTAGGACGCTACTGAAGGATTTGAAAGTTTATAAGATCTTCATAAAAATAGTAAATTCGTAGAGTGAGAAACGGATTATTCTATATATTTTGCCACTGTGTGCCACAAAATAACCTAAAGTTTCATCATGATCACAGACTTCCAGGTATGGGACGGCGAAGTCTCTATCTCACTCTCGTAGTTTGCCATGTGTTCGCTTTTCTTGCCAATGCTTGTTGCGTCTTTCGAGGTCAGGTAATTACGAGCCACGATTTAGTCATGCTCTGAATTCCCTGTCACTTCCTGGCTCAGCCTTGAAAAAGACCGGATGAAACTAAATTCAGCTGCAAATTTTATTTAGTAGCAATGGAGTTACATATTTTCATGCATTGTGCTCAAGCACGCTATTTCATGACAAGACATTCTATTAACAGGTATTGGGCATGTTCTGGTTGATAAGACATTGTCTATTCACTTTTTCAACTTAGGTATTGCATGCAGATATGTAAATTCATCAATTTGCAGTTTTGCATTACAACAGCTTGAAGAAAGCAAATAGATTTTTGTATCACTCTGAATGTCATTTCCTTACAAATCATCTGAATTTTCATCCTCTCAGCTTAAATTCTAACATTTTGATCAATATGCGATTTCAATCTTCTGAAAGACTTTATTCATTTGACTGATAGGAGAATATGTAAAGTTAGTTTGAAATTTTGCTATTGCATGTTAGATTTTCAAAGGAAATTCTAACATAAACGCTTTCAAGAATTATGAGAAGAGGCTACGACCTTTTTTCATATGATCATTCCTAACACGCAACTCCACTGCGAATATGTTTTATCATTTCTGCAAGCTGAGAGAAGTGAATAAGTAATTGAATAATCTCCACATCTCCACCATGGGAAGCCACAATGATTGCTTTATGGATAATTAGAAAATTTTCGAGTTCGTCTTCTATTTAAATAAATACTCGATGCCTCATATTTCAGTCGTCCATGTTCACATGTATTTTACTTTTATTTGTAGATTAAGTAAGAATGTAATACAAAAAATGCAAGTTGTACAAACATATTTTAACGAATAAGGTTTCTTCATCACGCTACATAAGTTGATCTTCAATATTTTCATTTTTTCTGTGTATTATGCTCATTACGTTTCAATCTTATAAGGACGTCATGAGTGCATCGAAGGTCTTAGATTCGAGTCCCTATGAATGATACCACCACCTCTTGAATGCATGATTCTATTTAGGAGAGAAAAGGCCTCAAGAAGCAAATTTGTCATCCTTAATGTCGTCCCCTCCTTGTTGAACAGCGTTAAAGTAGGCTTGAAGGGCTTTGCATTGTGATGATTATGGCTTGAAGTTTATGGAGTTCTTGCTCTCTTAAGCGTGTTTCCATTAGCATCTTTTCGAAGATCGGTCTCACTGTCGTCCTTTAGTTCTTTCACTGATTGGTCAACTCGCTACATTGCACGAGATGTCATCAATCACTCTCCACGTCGCTTGACAACTGGAGAAAATGCTTTCGTCAATCGCTCCAATGAGGCACACTTATACCTCCCCCAAGAAGTGTAGCTGTACTCGTACCTATTATTGCAGCGGTTGAGTCGTCAATGATAGCTGAATCGCGTATAGACTAGAGGTGTGCGAATCCGAACCAGACTCCGACGAGACCTGAATTTGTGTTCGGGTTGTGTTCGATCGAATTTGTTTGATTTTTCGATTAATTTTTTCGGGTTGTGTTCGGGTATTTTAGGATCGGTAAAATTATCTGGTCGGGTTGAGTCGGGTTCAAAATTTTGTTTCGGGCTCGGATTTGAGTAGAAGGTGGTCGGGTAGGGCTCAGATTTCAATACATAGCTGTTCCACATTATTGGCTCAGACAACAGCCATCTGTTGTTATTGCTCAGTCTGTTTGCACGAACAACATATTGCGCAATATAACATTAACATGGATTTTTTGGGCAAAAATATGAGACATTTGAGGGCGCGGACCGCCTCAAAATGCTCTACATGGTTGTCCGAAAAAGTCTATATCTATGATACTAATTGTAGGTAATTGAAATTGACTCGGCATCAATGCTATTATTACACATGTAGATATACACTGAAGCTTCTAAAATATCTTTCTTATGCATAGATGCAGATATCATCATTGCGAGATACATTACTTCCTACTTTCTTCCACATTGTACCATAGCCAAGTTGCGCAATATATGTGAATGGATTACAATGACCGAGACAATCTCATACACGACCTAGATGTCTCAAAATTGTATCTTCAGATTGAGTCATACCAGATAGTCCTTATGTGCCCTTCTTTTAACCAGAAACAGGCAGGATAGGCAAATTAAAGCATTTATCACCTGAACGTTTCACTCCTAATCTTCACATTCATTTTGCCATGAAGTGAGACGTTATGGAAATAACAGAGCACGTGAGGCGGACGCACTTATCGCTTGACGATAGCGCGACCGAGCGACGAAGCAGTGTTGATGGAAACCATGATTTACTTTTACCTGTTTGTTCACTTAATTTCGCCAAATTTGTATTGAACTAATTCTCTTTTTGTTAATGGTACAATCGAAATCATATTCAGATAGTAGAGGATGTATGTGCATGCATTTCTATATGGATGATAATAAACATTTTATCTTTTAGTGTTAGTTTTTTCAGATTTTTAAAGATTGCAGAGCGCCAGTTCGCCAGGGCATAGAATGACATGATGTCCTCAAACTTGAAGAATTTTAGACATTTTAATCTACAGCAGTTTGGGCAATTCCGAGCCGTGCTGACGAGCAACGTCTACGGCTGTCAGGGAAATTCTTGTGCCTACAAGTAGACTGTTCAAGTCTGAGGATATCTTACTATTTTAGATTTACACAAACCATGAAAGGTTTTTATTGGGACCTGAATTATTTAGCTTCGAGATTGCGGAGGCATAAGCCTACAGGTGCTACAATCACGACTTGTTATAAATAGCACTGAAAGAAGGATCAGTCAATAAATACCATTCAAGTAAAACAAAAATAGATACGCATGAAATTATATTGATACAACAAGCATGAATGCAATATCAAAATTGACAATCAAATAAGAAGACTTGTCAGGGAGTCTTCTGTGTGCCTGGAAGTGAAATCATGTGGAGATGTTTTGCACCTAAAAATTTAACAGAAATACAGACCAATCAATACAACATCTTTAATGAAGCACCAAGATCAAATACCACAGAAGAAATTCGTAGACAACAGTAACACATCAGTAAAAGTTAAGATATAATGATTTAATATCATTGAATAGTAGCTATCAATTAATTAGTCCACCATTTACATGTGACAAAGAAATACAGGGAATTCAGTTAAGCAATAAAATAACGTCTCTTCAAACTGAGAAATGATTGGGGGTAAGCCTACTTTGTTGTGAATTTCTGTTGGAACCATAGAAATTGACAACAATAAAACCTCTAGAATGGAAATTAAGCTTCATGCAATGCACAATAACGGCACATAAATCGCACGCATTTTCACTTAGATGCACCTGCCAACGTCTGTATCATTGGGTTAGAATCAGTCACATGAGTAAATCGAAGCTTTTAATTGGTTCTTCATGCCCCAACTTAGTTCCCCCGGATGTGCCGCGACCTTGAGTCAATTTCCATTCTAGCGAACTTCAGATAAACAGTTTATTTCTATGGTTGGAACATGCTTTTATAAAATAGTCACGTGGGCATCATTAACAATGCCGCACATCACTCTAAGTTCTTCCTGCCTTGGCGCAGCGGCACTACGTGTTCTATATGAAGAATATACTGCAGAAAACGTTAGGCCAGAGGTGGGGATCTAGACTAAATAGTCGAATTATCCGATCATCCGAACATTCGGACTTAATTCAATTCGGATATTCGAATCGGAAGTTTTTCTGTCAACGATTCGGAATGCCGAAAATTTTAAAGCGATTGTCCGATTCGGTGTTAACCATCCAATTTGTATGAAATTGATGTAATCTGATTTTGGTTTGACGCACGTTTGATCCACATCTTACTTTCTGCTTCACAATGTTGGTCTTAGCGTGTTATTCACGTCTTGCATTGTCGCTTTTTTGTGTTTCAAGTATTGTGTGTTTCATGATCCCTTTTTACATGAGTTTATATACAGGACTTGAGACCCAAATGTGAGCACCTGTAAATCAAAATGCGACATAACAAATGCAAATGCATCATTGATATAGAAGTGTGAATTGAATGCAATGGAGAAAATGCTATTCCAAACCAGATACAAGCTTTGACTATTTTGAATCGAAATTGATTACGACACAGTGTAAGGCCCATTCCTAAGTGAATGGACAAAATCTTTACAAGAAACCGGTCTTCACTTACAACACTTTATTGTTTTTGCCTCTTGCATTAGTGGGGCGGAGTAACGAGTCAACAGACTTTTTGCCTTGCTTTTCAACTTATACCTTTCCCAGACTAAAAAACACTGAGCCAAAACAGTGTCACGTCCAAGCGTTCTTATTTACATTGTCAGACTAACACAAGCATACAGAAATGCACCAGAGAGATATTTGGGTTTCGCTATGGCAATGTCTCAGCTTCTATTACCACTCTGATAGGTAGCAATGAGGTGCTCTTTGGTGGCACTGGATATACGTAAATACGGCATAATTTCATCTGACACCTTAATATACATTCGCTTCTTGAATGCAGCAATCAATCTATCTATGGTAATTGACTGTTTTTCTATGGCTATGATCTCGAGGTCTATTTGAATCACATGTTGAATGCCTCGTTAGGTTTGGAATAGCGCATTTGGTCTGAGATCATAGGTGTCAGATATGGTTTGGAAGGGTCACATTGTGTTTGGCACACTTGGGATGGAATGAGGATATTTGCTTTTACAGTGTCGAATTTAGATTTACAACGTTCACACTTGGGTCGGAAATCCTCTAGCATCGAATTTTTTTCTACGAATTACAAGAGTTTTTAGCATGGATACATTGCTGTCATTTTTGAAATATGAGGTTTTAGTATGCACAAGTGTTTCGTTATATGGGTAATTTTTTAGGCAAGCAGAGGAAGATGCAATTTTGTCACCGCAAATTACACAAAATGTAAGTGCGGAATGCAGTTTCTGTACTGTGCGAAGAAACAATCAAGGATCAAATGCTAAAATTTCTGTTTCATCATTCTATCCCCGTTCCTGATAGCGATGATCTAGTTTTAATCAGCTTTATTATTTTGAGAGGTTGCTTTGTTATATGTACGATATGAATGATCAGGCTTTCACCATGCATGTTACTACTCCGAATCCTTGTAGCACTGACTTTCTGCATTTCCTGATTTGTTTTAGAAAATAGCTCAGTTATTTTAGAAAGGAATGCTTGAAAATATTTGTCGCTCAATTGTGAAATCAATAATTGGCGAGGGATGAGAAATGATTCCCTGAGACAGACGAGGTTAAAAGACAAAACAAAAAATGCTGCTGTTCATGCATACTTTCAAAATGTCAGCATTGTCGCCTCTCCGAATGATTTAATGAGTAATTGTGACTTGTTTCATTCAATGCATCAGTTCTGTCCAATTGGCTCTCAGAGCTGATGTTATTGATTTTCTTGTGAAAGTGGCATGAATTTCGTGTAATCTTTTTGCTGATTGAAGGTGCTTCTCTTATTATTTAACGTGATTCAAATAACCATTGATTAGTTATTAATTCAGCAAATACAAATGCAGGTATGCAAAAATTATTTTGACATTTCATAATTTAATATTCTACACTCCTGTCGAGCTAACCCGAGAAATTTTTCATGGATATTGAATTTGCCTCACATGAGTTGGTTTGTTTATCGATAATGTGTAAAATAAGATACCAGATCTGTGACATTATATATGTTAAATGATTATTTTACTTGTTATCCTTTTGACATCAAAAGGTTTTCGTATGAAAAACGATGATGCCGTTAAAAATAAATGCATATGATGGGGTATTCATTCATGCTTATGGACTGATTTCCAACGAAATCAAAGAATCCAAAGAAAGTGAATCGCGCCTACTCCATTGCCAAATACGACAATGTATGGCTAGCACACTGCCATTTATTCGCAAAAGTAACCATAAGCTTGGGACATGTAGCCATTTAACTGCCAGTGCAGCTTCAAGATCAGATAAACATTTCCTAGATGATGCATACGTGGGTGCTGCGGCAAATTTCAAGACATCAATGGCCTAGTGAACTATTTTATGGCATTACATTTTCTAAAGTGTGTATATTCAAGTTAGAAACAAATAGATGTGCATATAAATATGCAATGAATGATAGTTAGACAGTCTGCGTTTATCAATCAACAGTTTTGACTTACGGAAAGTGCCTTGCAGATATCAATGAATTCACTTTTTACAATTGAGAAAAAAATTCACAATGCTTGTATGCGCCATACTGGCAAAATGAAAGAAAATATATGCATGTTTTTGAAGTGACGTCCGAAGAAATCAGAAGTGAATAGCGGCTACTTCACTGCCAAATATGACAGTGGATGCAAAACTCACCCTATATTTCGCACTCAGTTGGAATGGCGCCGAACAAATTTCTTAGTTATCATGTTATGTATAAAATAAATTGTCACAAAACTCACGTCTTTTAATGCAGTTCTCATGAACGTTTTTCCTTTCCTTCGACCCAATGTCTAATGTCGAATTTATGATGCTGTCTGATCAATCATTGGCTCATCAATCTTTTGGCTTATTCTACGTATATATGGAAATCAATATAGCATAACAGTTGCAAATAATCCCTCTTTATCTCTCAATCGCTCGTACAGCTTTAATTTCAGCATCAACGTTTGTCATCAAGTGTATTTTCAAGAAGAAATCAAAAGTTTGAAATCCGGACTATTTCACGGTACTATGCAAGCACTCATGCAAAGACAAGTAGAGACAAGAATGACTGTGGAAACGTTACTTAACCCACAGACCTCTATGTTCGAAATATTCTATATTTACTTTCGAGTTTGATGTGTGTAGATATCTGGGGCGACCGCACAGAAACACAGTTAGGCTAACAAATCTCTAACAGTAAGATTCACCCATTGAAATTGCCTTGTCACTAACAACTCACCATCTAACACTGTTTCTGTGCGGTCGCCAATGGTTGACAGTAGTAGAAGTAGAGTCATCACATTTTCGACGGAGAAAGAGACATTCAAAATTCGAATGAAAGTTGTTCCGAAGACCTTTGCAGCTGATATAATGTAAAATAAAATTGACTTAGAAAACTGTCATATTGAAAGTAATGCAAATGAAAAGCATCCATAGGATCATTCCATCAGAAACTCCGAGCGATTTAATGAAGTCCTTTAGTGCTTCAAAGTTAAAGCTGCACTTTGCTATTTGCCTCATGTAACATTATTTCGTTTCTGTTGCAGAATGACAAAGTTATAACTTTGGGATTTACAGGAAACACGTTAACAGTTGCGAATTCTGAAGCACTGCAGGATTTGTTTGAGGTACGTGATAGTTACGTGTATGTGACATTTTTTCTTAAAATTTTTGTTGAGGTTTTTTCGAAGTATTTTCTCCTCGAGTATTTTTTGAATGCGCAAAAAATTTAAAATATTTGTGAAAGGAACCACGGAGAACAATATGCATTTGATACGCTAGAATTCGGTTGAAATGTTTTTCGGTCAACATCGAATGATTCAGAAGTTACTAAATTGAAATAAAGTTGACAAAAAACAATTTCATAGACTAAATTACTGTTCAGACAGCTCTCAATACTTGCTATTCCTCTTTTTTCATCTGAATTTGGAAGCTTCGTTACGCCTCTTGATCGGAAATGTTACCTTGCTCTTTTTTCATTGCTTTATTTCCCGAGATCTTTCATTTTCCTATTTGTATAACAATAAATGCCAAAAAGTTTTATATTTTTATCTTATGAGGTAAATAGATCGAAGGTAGAAATATATCTCTTTAGAAAAAACGAAAACCCTCAGAAACTTAGAACCCTTCATACATTATGTTGCACGTTTAGGTTTCCTAGAAGAAAAGTGAACTCTATAACTGTAAAAATTGTACCTCGTAGTAATAGTATAACAAGATTGCGATTTCCGGTAAGAAACTACAATCAAGTAAACTGAATTGGGCATTACACTGATATAATCATAGATCCTAAAAAATATTGAATTGCATCACAATCAATTGACTGCTACTATCTAGAAGTTGCATTTTACTTATATCTGTGATTGAATAGTAACAGTTTATTGATTGGAGTCATTCAAGAAATGCAATTGAATGACTAATTGATCGATTTGTAAAAGGGAAGTTATCTAATTGATGGCTTAGCATTCAATGAGGTCACCACTCACCAATGAAGGAAGACATAGCGTCCTTAGTGATTTTTAAGACACCAAGCATATCTCATTCACAAACTGATAGATTTCTAGAAGCATCACTATTTGGTCACTGTATAACATGCATGAAATACATGTAATCTTACAATGCTACTTTTCATGACGCCTTTTAAACGCCTTTTAAAGCTCTACTTCATGCTGTGCTATCTAGGGATTTTTATGTGACTATTCATTCACTTGGTTCAATAATTGATTGCCACCGTGATCATTATAGCGAACTAAGTCGGCAATTAAATTTATCAATATTCATATGCAGTTAAGAACATATCACGTAGCAGCTCTATTCACTACCCAAGTTGATAATAAACTACTAAGCAACTTGATAAGTACACATGTATGCAGTCTACTTTGTTATAGTGAAATGTTAGTCAAAAATCCAAAACCAAGAATTAATCTATGCAAAAGGTAGCAATAAAAGCTTACAGAAGCTAGCAACAAGGTAACAAAGGGCATCCGGGTATGGCTGCACCGTTGAATAGGGAGATGTGTCGATGTTGAGAGATGTGAACTAGGCCTGTTGATGATTCCTGACATTGGATGCAATGACCGCTATTCAAGTCTGTTCCCAGTTTTCAAAAAGAGATGCAGCTCCATGTTTAAGTGTGAAACTGCCAAGTATGACAAGTGCGACTTCTTTGCAAATGCGATGCTGCACATTGAACCGATTTCTATGTAATTGCAGAAACTCTAGCTTAACAATTCAACAATGAGATCGAAAAGTGAATGAGTTTCAAACTCTCTGATGCATAACGGTAAGATGAACATTTTAAAGATAAGAAGATCCGTCTGAACTGTTGATGTGTAAGCAGAAAAGTTTTTGGAGTGCGATGTCTAAAGGGAAAGCATTTAAAGGCTTTCTCTACATGTAGTTGATCATTTTATGTCATAGAAGTCCATTTTCTCCATCATAGCAATAGCAACTGAACGTTAATCATGACGTAAGCTACAAAAATAATTGAAAACACAACAGAGAGATAGAGAACATTCGGAAAAGTTGACCAAGAATGCTTCCTACTTACGTCATGCAGCAATCTTGGGTAGGAATTCAGTCTATGAGTCTATGACAAAACCGACAAACGAATTAGATATTGAAATTCTGCTTGTCGATAGTTTAGAAACGGTTTCAGAAAACATTGTCCACGGGGTCCGACATCTATGATTCATACAGTTCATACATCGAGGACGCAATGTCAGTTTGGCAGAAAACTGTGGCGACAATTCGGCTTCACCACTCTCGAATAAACTCGTGCTTCACGCTCGTGTAAACCCTTGTGGTGCAACCTTCAATTATTCTATTTACTACGCAAAAAGGCTACTAATTGATGGTTGTCTTAAAATACATTAGTTACAATAATCCCAATTGCTTGATCACTTCCTGCTATAATTGAATTTAATTGATTGCTCAGCCCAAATTAAATACAATAAATTTTTGACAACCCATTGATGCAACGGCTGCAAGAGTTGTGATACCGTCTTTCAGATAGAGATGTGCATCTTTTTATCTTCTAGAGTTGTCGATACTCGTCTCTCGAGTTCCGAAATTCACCGAGAACTGTTATCATTAAATGAATATTGCAGATGACATCGATGTGTCAGTTAACGTGAATGAGGAAATAAACAATAATTCAAATATACACTGTAAATCGCTGGATACGAAAATTACATACAAACATATACCAAATTCACATACAATTTGAAGCTAACATCTGATGCGAGATTCTCGTATGTTTACAGAGATCTGGTATGTTTTTCATACGAAGCCTCACTTACTTTCGTATGTGATTGGTCTGTAGCGATACTAACAATTCTATCTGTGATTAGCTGTTTTACGATGAAATACGAGTTGTTGGTATGTTTTATATACGAGACTCGATGGAAATTGGTCCTCATTTGTATGTGTTTCGTATGAAGAGCTTTAAATCACATAGCAAAAGTATGTATATACAGCATTACATACTACTGTCAAATAATTTTTTCAGTAATGCCAGTCGTGAATATTTCTTTTTGATAGTTAGGTATTTAACTAGATTAGATTTATTGTGAACTTTATGTTGTATGTCGTTGTTGCTACTTGACTAGTAACATTAACAAGACGCTTGTTTGGCTCTGTATACTGATCCAAGTTGATTAACATGTGTTATTCAAACGTTATCTTTTGTTCAACCATGTTGACTTATATATCTCAAACATAGCTATATTTGCGTTCATGAATTACAATGTATTTTTATTTCGGATTGATAATATGCTTAATTTCAAAATTACATAATGCATAATTGTTGATGGTTGAATTCTTATTGATTATTTATGAAATGCCTTAGACTTACATGCATTAAAATTGAATTCAGTATTGTAAGTTAGACTCTTAAATGTCATTTTCTCACTACTTACAGAACAGTAGTAACATTAGTGTGAACTTTATTGACAATGGCCTCAAATCAACATACATTAGAAATCATTGATGCTTTCCTTTAGCATTGTGCTGGTATGGCTTTGTATGTAAAGCATGCCACACTTGAAATAACATACGAAAAGCATACAAATGTAACCGAAAATATACCAAAAGATATCTTGTCAAGCATCCTTCGCATGTGATTGGTCTCGAGCGATTTACAGTGTACTTAGAACATTCATGCATTCACTTCTGCCGTCAGCTCGTGGTAATAAGATGTCTACCTCAATAGCAAGAGCGATCAGATTCCCATAGCTGAATATTGAATCGAATTTCTATAATATTAGAATAATGAAGAGGTGGACTTAAATTATGACAATTTGAGGACTCAGGGGAAAACTTTACAAAGTTGCATTGAATCAATTGATTTTCTGGTGGGTTAACTGGTTGGCACTTTACAATGTGATACTTTCTGCACATCTGTCAAGATTAAGTTAATTTTAGGCCTATATTTATTAGTGTGATATTTCATTTTCCACTTATGCCATATTGAGTGATTCTATATATAACTTGCGTTCTATTCGTTTGTAGAATGGAAAATACACCAACCACATTCCCCAGAAAATCGATGGTGTTTATCAAAATGGAAAGAAAATCAGCCTTTTTATAGGATCAAGGTAATAAACAATACTATATGGAAATTCCAAACAGCATAGGTGACCTATCATTTGCTTTCCGCATTCTTAGATAAATGCTCAATTTTAAAAGAGCAATGAGTGTAATGCCCAGGATTGTTATCTTTTGTAAGCATCTCATATTTCTTTAATAATCTTCGCCATAAAAATGCATAAATCAATTAAGAAACTCAGGTTGATCTTCACATTGTGATCGCAGCAATGACACGATATTAGTTGTATTTAAATAAACTGACTTGGGGTTACACCGGTTAATGAGTGTTCCTGCTACAAAAATATCGGAAACATTAAATCTGTGTCAGTAAACAATGTCAAATATCTTTGCATCAGGATGTTTTACGGAGGAGCTACTCATTAATGTCATTATCCCTGTCATTATCCCCTGCTTTCAAATCATCAGGATGGATTCTATCAGAGCATCGAAATGCTTGTGGATGAACAGACATGCATCATCAATGTATGGGATGGCGCTAGACAAAAATGCACCTAGTTCGAATTTTTTGTCCCAAAGCAATGAGATCATAAAAGCAAATTGGCAGTGAAAAATTAGCAAGAAGCCAGAGTTTCCGTGAGATTGGTGAGGAAATGGGAATGGATTTTTATCTAATGGGAATTCCTGTATGTGTGTGATTCTGTAGCTCACCTATGGAATGCGACTTTTAGAATGTATGAAAAGCACGACATCTATGTCATGGCTACAGAAAGCAAATTGATGCAATCGATGGATGCGTCAAGTTTAAACATGCGAACGATATGACAATTGTCGTTCAGCTCCCCATCGCAGTGATGATCCAATCAATATTGAGAAGTGTTTTACTGATGAACATGAGCATTTTGTTGCCTGGTGCAGCAATTAGAGTTAAAACGATATCGATACCGATACGATAATATCGATATTATCGGTATTTTTCCGATACCAATAATATCGATATTTCTAAAAATAATACCGATAAAAATATCGATAATGATATCGATAAAAATATCGATAATATTATCGATAATAATATCGATAATGATATCGATAATGATATCGATAATGATGTCGACAACAATTTCGATAATAATATCGATAATGATATTGAAAACAATATCGATGATAATATTGATAATTTTATCTATACAAATATCGATAATTATATCGATAACAATAACGATGTGAATGTCAATATCATCACCGATGATGACATCGGCATTATTTTTAACAATGCTATCGATCTTGATAAATCTTGAAATTGGTGTCAAATGATCATATTGGCTCTAATATCGATATATACGCATATGTTGATGACAAGATCAATATTTAGGCATACACTAGTGGTATTACCGACATAATCAGTGATAATGATATCGTTATAAGTATTGGTGAAATATTGATGATAAGTTGCTATCGATAATACAGGTATCGATATAGTATATATTAAAGAATGTATGTCGATGTCAAATATTGTTTAGAATTTTGATTTTCCCTACCGTACTTTTCATAAAAATGTCGATATTGCACCTATATTTTACACACTCCTATGTACACATGTACTTATACATTATATTCGGTAGCTCATAGTAGGAGACCGCAGCCTCAGAGATTAATTTCTGTCTTTAGAGATGAATGCTCTCAACAAAATAAGCACATAACGATGGGATTCGTCGGAGTAAACGGCAGTAGCCCATTGTTTCACGGCGCACACATAACGACTGCTGACGATAGGCAATGTAAATGACCTTTTATCAATCATCGTTCGTTACTCAGTCTCCCCCGTGAACAATAGGTCAGCTGATCCAAACATCAACAGACGACATAAGCTTGCGCAGCCTGCTATTGATCGAGCAAATTTCCCAAGGCGACGCACTGTCTTGGTTACACATTGACTAAGCGAGACCATCCTACTTTCTCTCGTCATATTAGTGACAGACAACCACTTGATCTCACTCATTTCGAATACTTCACACCATGGGACGAGTGAAGACTCGGGACAAGTGAAAAGTCCGGTGTGGACACACTTTGATTTGTCCTCGCGTGAGAGGAAGGGGAAATGTAGATATTGTACTACCTCAACTTTTATAGGCACAGCTTCAACAACAAACTTGCTTTATCATATGAAGAAACATCATCCTCTAATAAACATTTCATCTGAAAGTGCAAGTGGTGCTTCTAGCGGTACATCGAGAAATACGGATTAAAGTAATATCGCAAGTAATATCGCATCATCGAATCGTCCTTTACGTCACACTCAGGAAACTTTACACGGTGCAATCAGAAAACGCTCAATAATGAAATCAACGGATTCAAGGGCTCAAGAAATATCCAGATTGATCGCTTTATACATAGCACAGAATGGACAATCTTTGAATATCGTAAATCATGCTGGCTTTAGGAGAATACTACATTTTTTCGAACCCCGATATGAAGTTGTATCCACTACACACATTGCACAAGCTGTCTTACCAAAATTGGAAAAGGAAGTGGACAAGTTGATTTTAGATATTCTCGAAGAAATACCATTCTTATCTATAACTACAGGTAAGCAATTTTACCTATTTACTTTTATTAATGCTAATATCCGCACCATACATAATCTATTATACGCCTGCTTGTACTCGCTAGTATGCGATAGGTTTAAATCTGTTGAGGAGACAATTCGACCTTTATACAATTCCGAATCGTCGATATTGATGTCAATAATTGTCGCCATAAATGTCGATATTAATATCAATAGAAATATCGATACTAATATCGATAGAAATATCGATAATAATATCAATAGAAATATCGATATTAATATCAATAGAAATATCGATATTAATATCGATAGTATCGATAATGAAAATTTCACTATCGTTTTAACCCTAGCAGTGACAGTGAATAATGGCCTGACAGTGAATAATGAAAAATGTTGCTTCTTAATGAACACACGCCGAAATATTGCTCCGCCACTAACAATGCCTCTGAAGCAACTTGACGCTATCAAAGCTCAGGAGTATATTCACTTATCCAGTGCGCTACTGCAGCTGAAACTTTACTATCAAATTTGATTGAGTAGTAGAATACAACAAAATATGTGCTTGGCACTTGTTAGCAATGTATGTAAACAAATTAGAATCCATAATAAATTGGAATACTATAAGTAAAAAACTCAGCTCTCGTAAGAGAATATTGCCAGAATGAATTATTCATTCCTTCATTGTCTTCTTATTCTACTTTCAGTGTGATTGAAGCTTTTGAACAAGAAAATGGTCGGTATTTAATATCAGCGGAAGGATCAAAACCATTTATGACAAGGGAAGTGAAATGTATCCAAACATAATGGCAATATAGTGAAACATATAGTGAAATAACTCATTTACCGCTGTTTGACGCATTCATATACTGTGAAGCACAAATAATATTCATACATGCACTTGCGATTGTTTTTCTGGTTTTGAATTGTGCTCTAGTGCTTTGGCAAGCTTTGGTCGCATTTTGTGATAGTTAACGCGCGATTCGAGACCGCGAAGCAATCGAGACGTGCAGCAGTTAACTTAATGCTTAGATAACTTCACGACACTGTCTTGAGTTTTGACTAAAGAATGACAGCAAAATGACAAACTTATCAAAATCATGCGCCAGCTCATACACTCAACTTAATAATGTAGTAGATTAGAAAGTACTTAGCATCGTACACCCAACGCAGCATTGGATGAACAGTTGCCCATATCGCCTCCGCACGATATTTGACTGTTTTATCTTTTCAATCAAGATTTTAGAATTACAAAGTGCTTGACTTCATTGCATGATTGAAGGGAACAGCAGACGAAATAAGGAAGTTCCGAATATTGGTAGATCAATCGATCTATGAATGCAATGCATGACCAGATCTACCACTCATGCGCGGGACATGGGAAAAAATGACTTGAATTACTGCGAAATATTTTAGTAAAGAAATGATGCGACTCCATTATTTCAAATCAAGGCAAAAAATCCTTAATATATTTATGTCTACGTTGGCTTGGGATAAGAAATCAAGGTTTACAGCAACGCACAGTTTCCTCTTCCTAATGACGAGAAAATTCTTCCAATTTTTTATCAATTCGACCAATTTTTCATTTTGCACAGTCATCGGTATCTCTTCAACAACTATGATTACATAAGCAGATGTATCAAGAAAAATGACCAAAGAGCTAAATTTTCTCGATAAGAGATAACAAGTCTCTTAATCTTTAGATCTTTACAGAATTGTAATGTTAGGATCGTTCTCAACCGTCTGGAAGCGAGCGATGCTAGCATTAACTCCAATTTTATTTGGTCCCTATAACGATCCGAAGTGTCTTACCAAGGCTGAAACTTAATCGCCAAACTTCTTTACAAATAAAGCAATTTGGATAGAGAAACGAGTATTTCTATTTCTGCCTTTACACGCTTAGAGAAAGAAAGAAAGAGTGCAACGATGACAAGTATCAGAAGCTTGCACAAGGACGAAGTCTCCGTTAAATCGGAGTGTAATGCACGAAGCTCGAAGCTCGGCGACACTCACCAGAAATATAAGAGACAAGGTCACTAGGTTCCGTGCACAATTTCGATCGGATGGTTGTCTTCGATGATTCTTGTCGTGTCCTTTTATAGCTCCTTCATCACTATGGCCGAATGTTTCTTCAACTTGTCGTCGAATAGGAGTTGGTCGTCGTGGATCACTTGCATCGTTACGGTCCATATATGGCGATTTGACACTGCACGACATATCATCTCCACCGTGATATAGTGTTGACAATTGTTTTGCTCTCTCCGATGACCATTTTTGGTGGTGATTACGCATGTTGTCCATCGCCTTTGTGTGGTTGAACGCACTGTTTGACCGTGATTCTGTTGTGTAATTTAGCATCTATTAGTTTGAGTCCAACGTTGCATTCTTCTATTATTTATGTAACGCGACAACGACTAATCCTTACGTCATGCCTCGACACCAAAACAAAAGAAAACAAGTTAAGGAATAACTAGTTAATGTATTGAATCTAATTACTCAATTTAATGTCTACAGTATCTTATTTTCATGTCTGAACAGGACCCAAACCCCGGGATGTGCGTTACGACTTCACATTGTATTCTAAATTTAATCGCAATAATTTGTGATGTATTACAGAATGTTCCTAGCAAGGTTTTCCTACAGTTAATTCATAAAATTGCTGCAGAACTTCAGAAACGCATAAACAAGTAATTTCTCTATCATGTCACGACGAATACAGAGAAAATTTGAAGGCGCAAATGCTACAACAGTTCCGTTAACTTTTCTACTTTTTATTAAACAGCTTAATATACAGTGTTCGGAAATAATGAAACTTTTACAGTGATGAAAGCCATCAGGCAAAAAATTATCACTGCAACACAGTGACGGGCACAATTCGATTTCCTCGCGATTCCACATCGTGCGACTCAGGTCGCGATTAATCGAACATTGCGCGATTCTGAATATTTTAAAATTTCTCAAATTCAGTGATTAGAAGCTTACAGCTGGTACAGCGTGCATTACAACTATGCTTCTTATTAATGGACCATTAGCTTTATAATGATTTTGAAAATTTTCATTGAAATGGAGACTATGCGACACTTGCTCTAGTTGGACATCAAACTTTTTGCTACCCAGTTAAATAACTTCACACTCCATTCGTAAATGTTTGGGAATACAGCATCGTTAATCAAAACACATGAGAAGTCGTGAACAGGACATAAAAAGTCTTGAGAATCTATTTCTAGGAATTAAAGAAATTCATAAAATTAAATTTAGGCCTACTATGAAATATACAGTAAACATGTATTATTATTTCCTATTTTTGATTCTTTTTGTCTTCATCAACCATATTTTATCGAACATAGATGCAGGCATTTAGCTTTTCTTCCATCAATCTTGTAATAAGCATAATTATACATCAATTGATTTAAACTGCTAGATCAAGAATGTTAGCAAGTCTTTATACTTGTAGTGCAGGCTACATGAGAATGTAATTATTACATGTTTAAGTTGATAATGCGCATGTGAAATGTAAATCAGGCATTGATATCCAAACTTCACATGCTTTCAATACGGAGATGTGATATCGTAGGGCCCCACTGAAACTTGACAGCATGTATAATTCTTGTAAACCGTGTAGGCCTATTATGTGAACATGCCTAATGCTATTGTAGATAATAATGCATTTCTGCGATGTGTGGGCAGACCCACATGATTCCCATAGAGATTTACAATGGTGTGAGACTGAAAATTGCGCTACGCAGTAACTTTTGTCTTACTCTAGCCATAGAGGGTCGGCAAAAATAAGTGGGACACGTATTTTTCAGTGTCATTTCTTCCATCAAATGACTTTAGAATGTTGTGCATCTAATTGATCGGTATTATTCTCGTTAAGTAACCACCATTAGTGATCAATTTTCCACTAGCACTTCATTATAAGTTTACTTCATGTCATTCAGGTAAAATTTAGGCCCACTCAAGTCATTGAATGCCCAATAGGCACAGAAAGGCAAAAACACAATTTCGGAAACCCTCCCACTTTATAAGTTATTTAGCTTCAAAATCATCATGCCTTATTAATAGTGACAAATATTCAATTGAAACATTCGACATTTCATAATTTTGTGATTAATGATTTGTCTTGAATGTCTGTCAGTAAGCCATAGTAGGCCTATCGATCTTCTGTCATCATCACTGAAAAAAAAACAATTTTGTCGTAGAATAACTTTATTGAAAGGCAAATAAACTGATCCAAAGCTCATCAATACCTGATGTGTCCTTCTCTTGCTGCAATACACCTCTCGATTCGATCAGGCATGGAATCGACGAGATTTTCACAGATTGTGATGACATCATCACAGTGGTGGGCAGTGTTCAAAAACCATCGGATTGCCTCTGATTTCTGCTGAATTCCCAGCTTACGAAATTGATTTTTGAGGCAACCCCACAGGTTCTCAATGGCGTTTAAATCAGGACTATTTCCTGGCCATTGCAATACTTCAAACCCTTTCGAAATCATGATCGATTTCACCCTCATTGCAGTGTGGCATAGGGCCAAATCGTGCTGGTATACCCAATCAGTTCCTTCGTACCATTCTGCTGACTGGGGCACAACACGATGCTGCAGTGCGGTCAGATACTGGTCAGCGTTCATTGAGCCCTCGCAAAGGTGGGGTCGTCCCATTCCTTGGAAGCTCATGCAGCCCCAGAACATGAGTTTTACAGGATGCTTAAACTGCTGGCGCATATGGACCTCTGACACGGCTTCATTCCACGACCGACGAACGAATTGTGTCTGGGGAGGCTGCAACTCTACCATCGTCTCGTCCGAGAAAATAACCTGCAATAAAAATTGTAGTTTTACATTTTATCTGTGGATATAATTTTGACATCAACTTACTGATCTCCACATATCAATGGTCTAATCCTGGTGATCATTGCCCACTGCAGACGCTTAGCCTTCATGTTGTCAGTTAGAACTTGGCATGGTATTGGTTTACACGCACTTCGACCCGCCTCAGTCAGTCGATTCCTAACAGTTCGCTCGCTAAGGTTTGTCCCGAATGCTGACATCTCTCTTTGGATGTCCACAGAATTGGCATGAGGATTGCGTTTGCTGATCCGGACAATCATTCGGTCTTCAGCTTCAGTTGTTGCTGGATGACGACCACACAAAGACTTTTGCGATTCATGCGAACCAGTTTCTTCGTACGATTTCACTACTCTCCCAACAGCACTCTTTGTAACATTCAAGTCATCGGCAATTTCACGTATGGATTTGAAGGTATTCTTTCTCAAAGTAATAATTTTGTCAGGTTGCTCATTATTGGAGGTGTCTCAAAGATTCAATTGACTTCAATAGCGCGATAATGACTTAATCTTGCTTGCTTTTCATTGTTATCAGTACAGATTGACCCCAGCTTGTCCATAGAAATACATTGTTTGTCCATAAATGAAGTAACTAAGTCGATAACATCAGCTGCTTTGGTGGTCGTAATGAGTGGTTTGCAAAAAAGAAATTCTTCTTTTATATCGGACTCATGAAAATAACGTACAAATGCAATCAACTGGCTGCATTGGGAACAGTCTGTAGACTCGTCTAATTGCATACTGATTCTAAATGGGCTAGCTTTGATTTCTGAAACCACCTGATTGAGTATGTCGGTCGCTATGTCGTCGATCCGGCGTTTAATGACGTTATCCGACAGTGGAATGGTTTCCAGAGTTTTACGATGCTGCTCGCCGCCCATAAGTTGAACCATTTCTAGTGCACAAGGTTTGATTAAACTTTCTCCGATTGTGTGTGGCTTTTTCGCTGTGGCTATTCGATAGGCGACACGATACGACTCTTCAAGTGCTGGCTTTTTGGTAGGCATGAACCCGTGGTTCGTCAGCTTACCACCAGTCTGAAACCTGGCCTTCTTCAGACGGAACTGATCGGTCGAATCATTAACGTGAAGAGGGTGGTCGTTCTGGAGATGAGATTTCATTCTCGTTGGCTTTATATAATCGTTACAAAATGTCTTTCCACATAAGAAACACTGCGGCTTGTCGAAACCATCACTGCCCAGTATGCTTGTAAATCCGAAATTTGTATATCCAGAATTATATTTGCAGTTTTTTAGGCGGCATTGTACTCCAATAAAATGATTAATCCAAAGACAATAAAAAAAATCATTCTGTGTGTGCTGTATAATTCAGATACCGAAGTCATTCAGTGTGCAGAGGCGCGGCGTAACTACTGAAGGTGTGTAGCGTTTGCGGTTGTGTATCTAAGACCGAGCGCACGCGAAAGAAAACTAGTCATATCGCAGAACGTGAAGCCCAGTGTGTTATTCTAAGACAGCAGCGTCACAAATCCTCACAAAGGCAATACAGTTTATGGAAGAGCAGCGGCGCTCCCATGGAGAGAGAGAGAGAGAGAGAGAAAAAGTCAAAGCGCACCTGTGATCACGTGACACGGCGACCGCAGTAGCCAGCGATAAAACTTAACACTCAACTGTCTGGCAAAGCACTTAAAGGGTCACTGCCGTGTAACACTAGAAAGCACTACTCCTTTTTCAAAATGTTTGAGAGCTTATTCTGATACCCCTTTTGGCGTTCGTTGGTACCCCTTAGGGGTACTAGTAACCCCCGGTTGGGAACCTGTGTTCTGTGGAGTCCGTTTCAGGTGCATAATCTGATGACTTACAGCATGGGCACTCAGAGGAAGACTTTTGGCACGGAACACAGGTTGGCCCAATCAATTATGTTTTTGTTGTCTGCACTCAGATTAACACCTTTCGAAATTGCTTTAAGCGGCATCCGTTGCTGAGCAACTGGTTGTGTGCACTGAAAAATCAAAATAGTGATGTTCTACAGGCAAATCATCATTACTTCCAGGCTGGTGAAATGCATGTAGGTCGTAACCATCTATTATATCGTTTTTGGTCTAAAGACAAATAGGAAACAAGTGTTGCTTTAATTTTATCATTTTATTACTTATAAAAAGATGCAGAATGAATAGTGTTTTGTAAAACAATAAAACATTACACATTCTAGTTGTGGCGGCGATTCTGCATTATTTTTCGTTGAAAGTAAAGCTGTCATTTTAGCATGTTTTTGAAATCCTTTAGAACTACTCAAACCTACCATATTGATGGAAATAGCTTGTCAAATATAGTGAAATATTGATTCAAATAGCCCATGCTCTATCTGCAGTATTTCATTTATGCAATTTTAATGATATCCATTAGGCAAACTTAGCATGACAGATTAATAAAGCTACACCCACTAATTTTGCAATTAACTATTCGGAAATTTCTGGAACTAGCTGAACTAGCCTGCCTATAGGAGGGATTATAATCTCAATACTGGTTAATTCATGCGGAGTTTGATTAAAAGCAACGCTAGAAATTTTGAACAATTTTTTTCAAAAAATAAAAAGGATAATTCATAATACTTCTTCATGCTCCATGTTTTTTGCTATTCCATATTCTGAGTTGATGAACACCAAGTCCTTGCTTCCTATTCTTGATGCGACAACGTACAACATCCCATGTGGGAAACCAGGTCTCATGTTGTAAAGATGCAAGCCTACGATGCTAAATGCTTGACCCTGAGCGAGGCTTTTTAAATTATTTGTTGCTGCAAAGCATGGTCTAACAAGAAATTGGAATAGGAAACGATTGCCTGGTCGGATGATGAAATGATAGCGATATCTGCTAGAATTTTTCGCGTCCGTCTGACGGCAAAACAGATCCAATTAAAGGGCAAACCTGACTTTGACTACGAAAATTTGCAGCGAAAAGCACAGTTCTACTTCCGAATGCTGCTCATCGATAGCCCAGTTGGGCAGAGCGTTGGCCAAGAATGCCAGACGTCGGTGGTTCAAATCCACCAAGACGTGCTTTCCGTCTATGAAATTATCATCACAGCTATTGTTGTTTGCTGTGTGGACTAAGTTCCCGCTTCAAAATATAGTGCTGCCTATGGATTACTGATATCTTGATGTTAGTAGTTTAACTTGACGGTTAATGCTATGTTGTCTTGGGGGATGAAGTCATCTGAATGGATTGCGCAGAATCTTGAATTGAGTGCATCTACCCCGTCGTCGTTCTGTCAATGGCTCTGTAGGTAGAGCGGTGGCATAGAACATCAACGGTCAGTAGCTGCAATCCATCGAGACGCGCAATTATTTTTCGTCTGTGAAATTCAGAAAATGCTTGCAGTGACTGGTTAATCAATTCTGGTGGCTACGGAAAGTCGTCAACTTTATGCGTACCTCGAACGAATTTTTGTCACGGGTAAACTTTGTTGCCTGGTAAACTGCATATTATCCACGCTACCCATCGATGTCTGAGACATTAAATTTCCTATGTGATATCGTAGTGCTATTGGCAAGTCTGAATTTCAAGCAATTGTAGGTGCTTCTTCATATAGATCCTGAGTTGATCAATTTCGCGTTGCTTTCACACACTGCCTGGGATATCGTCCTAAACGTGTTGTTCTCTTTAGCATTTTCCCAAAAATGATGTATCAAAAATGTAATTCGATTATATCATTACTTCAATGCGCATAATATCAAGAACTGAGAAAAATATTTTGAATTTGAAGACACAACTGTCTTTTTCTAAAATGTTGGAAAAAGTATTTCAATATCATGTTTTTTTAAAAAGTTACAGGGCGAATGCGTGGACAAATAATACATTTCGAAAATTTGTCAAGCAGTTTTGAAGAATTTCACAATTGTTGTTTGACAACTGATTTTGAATGCACACTGAAAAGTTAATATCAGGGCTAGATTTTTTAAACAAATATTCAATTATCATATTTTTAGAGTCAAAATTGAATCTGAAAATTCACTAAATTTTTTTCTAGAAGATTGATATGCAATATTAGCGTCGTTGCTATCCGGCATTGTGAGAGTTTTGAATATAATGTTTTAATTCAAACAAAAATTTTATTGTGTCAACGGAATACCTTGTATGCTTATGGTCAATTGCCATTACCAGTAGTAGTAGGCGAAATGACTGCACTTGCTGTCACCTTGAATAACAAGCTACCGTGGGATAATCATGTTGCAAATGTGGTCAAGAAATGCAACCGCTGATTCTTCATCTTGCGTACACTGAAGCATTTTATGAGTGTGAATGATTGAAATCTTGTGTATACTGGCATCATTCAATCGATATTAGAATATTCTTGTACGATTGTGCGCTTACCTAAGCGGCTTAGTAAAAAGATACAAAGTATTGATTATGGGGCCTTCAAGCTTACATGTATATATGGAAATCGTATGGAAAATAATAGACTTTGCTACGTTAGAAATCGTCTCCAATACCGTCGCGAATTCTTCAGCCTGACTATTTAAGAATGTGGCTTTTAACAGAAACCACGTCATTCATCAATACATACCTGAGCGCTTACATCATCCCAAACATCTCCGATTCAAACTGACCGGGACTGATAAATATAAATGCTCATTCCTCTTACTTCCACGATCATGAATCACAAATATGTGTAGTAATATGTCATTGGACTTTGGATGTGTAAAATACACGGTGATGTGAGTTTCATCTCTTTCTTCTTTGGAAATGATTTTACTATTAGCAATATGTGACATTTTGTGCAATTCTTTGTAAATTATGATTTCCATTCCTTTTGACAATAACACTACTGTTATTATTTTTTTGCATTACTACCGCATTTCTTTGTTTAATCTCCCAACTTCCTACAAACGCCCACATTTAGAAGTACTTATATCCAACTTAAAACTGCCCATCCCAGTATCTAAGTCAACCATCGTCACCAGTGGCGTCGCGTGCTCCCTGACCATAGGACTTCACTCGGCATTACTATTTCTATATCTTTAGTATTTTTTTATGTTTCAACATTAATTTTCACAAAAGATGAATTTTTAATAACAATTTTCCGAACATTTTTTTAAAGTCAAGTGTAAGTGCACATGAGAAATTGATTACTCTTGTCGCTTAACCGCCTTGCTCGAGGAGCTGAGATCATTCTCCGTCCAGACCACATTTTCTGGAGAAAAAAAGGAGGCAAGGCCAACAGTTTCTTGCGTTTCTCACGGCCGGTCAGCCACTCATGTGTTTGAAATTTTGATGCATTAAAATGTCTTCTGCATTTCTTTCTCTGTGAGTACTTTCAATTTTATATCAGGTGTTGACCTACCTTGCTTGACGACTGTCATCTTTTCAGCATATTCCCTTGGGACGAACGATGTGGTTATGATCTCATCTGCAGTGCTAAACGTAGTGTCACATAAATCACCTAAAAACAAATTATGGAATTCTACCGAATCTGGGTGTTTGAGTCAGATGCATTGCTCTGCATTTATTGGAGAACGCTCGTCATCTGATCGCAGTCTTGTCTGAACGTCAGCCATCTGCTACTGCTGACGTAGTGGCCTCTCTGACATAAAGCGAATCCAGGAACAATTGGGTTGCGCTTCCCTTTTTATATTTAGGTACCGCGCCTCGATCAAGAATTGCGTAGAATTTCATTGCAAAAATTGGAGAAGGCAAAGCATAATGTCTATCGAGAAAGCCAATACTGGCGCGGGCGCGTGCGCTTACTGCCTCACATGCACACAACTCTCTTTCGCTGTCTGAACATCAATGCTCCGTCTGAACACACGACCAGCTTGTGTGTCTAATTGTTCGAAGAAAACAGCTGTGATTCAAGCACGTGCTGCAAAACTGGAGGTTGAGCGTCTGATTTTTTAGACGGAAAGCCGTGCACAGCTATCACGAGAAGCTATCGAATTTAAATGAATGATAACACTTTTCATTTTTATAAATGTTGGTAAATAATTTTTGAGGATGCGCCGAAGGCCTCGCAGGTACGTAGAAGACGCCACTGATCGTCACTTACTATCAGTTGCGGCAGCTTTCTGCGGTATGCATAAGCCAGTCAATCTCATCACACATTCTACTATAGCCTATTTATCATACTTTTCTACTCTGAATGATGCATACTCGCACACAGCGTGCTGCGTAAAATTGAGGCGTCATGGGCTGATATCATTGTTCAGTTCCTGATCGATTTTTATCATTGAACTGATTAAATGACAAGATAAGTTCGCTCAAGGTAGTGGTGGACAACTAAGTTGGGACAGAGGGCCACCAATTTTAAAAGTCAGAAATGTGATTAAAATTCCGTATTTCGTGCATTTTAGTTTCATAAGGACTGCTTCATTATAAACAGTAGTCGCATGTCATTGCATGACATAATTGCACATGAAAGTGTATACAGCAGCATGGTACGCAACTAATTTGCTCATTATGACGTAATTATAATTTTGATATTATAAAATATAGTGAGAATGGATTTCACCTAACAAAAAAACGGAAGTCTTTCCTTTGTGTTGCTAAATTATGACAATGTGAGCTAATTATGACAATGGTCAGGTGTGTCATGGATCACACATGTCAAGTTTTACTGAACCACTTCCAATGCTGGAAAACAGCAACTTAACCGGTTTTTATGCGGCTACTTGCGGGAACTTGCAAAAACAAAAATGATGTCAGTCTTTTTTTGTTGCACTGTAACAAGAGGAAGCGAAATCTTCGCATTGAAATAATTGATAATTGAAGTAACTTATTAATCGCACTACATAATTCCAGCACAATTGTTTGTTTACAAATGTTGTTTAAAAAGCCGACAATAGTTGACCCATCAGGCTAATATATCAGTCATTTTTCATGAATTTACTGTGTTTTACACAAGTTAGGGGGTTGACAAAAAATAGAAGATTTACCTATGACATATTTCAAAACCGAAGGCGGATGTGATACAAATTATTCAGACAAAGACTCATACAAAATCTGTGGAATATGCAATGCTACTGTACATGTTACTAATTTCACATGTTATTTTAGGATATAATTCCTGGTTAGATTCTACTAAACTACTATCATTATCCCCAACTCATCAATTTCATATTCACGATATTTCATTTCTTCTATTAACACATTGCGAACGCGGACAAATGCATTGATATAATGTAGACCTACTAATTCTTCCACGTAAAGATTGGTAAAACTTTCTGATCGGCGCTTCTATAGGATTAGGTAAGTATGAAATCCTCTGTAGTAAACCAACTTTCTTCGGCTAACGGCTCGGAAAATTGGTTCACGACATCAGATTTCAAATAAATGAATCCCATAGAGTTGGCGGTTAGCATAATACAAAGCTACAGGTGTGAGCTCATGATCTGAGTTCAATCTGACATGATTGATGTGAAGTGATGCCGTATATGAGCTTTCCGTGTTTGTTTTTCTTACGTGCATGTATAAATGCTCGAGTGATGGAATCAAAATGTTGTGAGCTGATTCATGTAGGCTACATGAACATTAAAGTGATAATGATTTTTTTCAAAATGTAGCAAGAAAACTTCATGCATGTTATGTTATACAAAAGCTCATTTTATACAAGAATAAAATGGCAAAACATGCATGCAGTCAATAATTTCATCTAATTTCCGGCATCCTGGCCACGGTTGGCGCAATCTCCAGGCGTGCGGAAGTCATTGAATATATGAAGCGAGAGAACTTTATGATAAATTGTCAGATGGCTGGACTTAGTGTGGATCAGTGTGTTAGGTAAAAATTAAATTTCTCACTCAATTTCAATAACTGAAAATACTAAATTTGTCTGTATTAATATTTCAAGATTTATTGGAAATGATTTGTGTATTACACCGCACTATTACTTAGAATAACTGTCTCATTTTCTAAAATATGAGTTTGTGCATTCTACTTACAAACAAAGCAAGAATCAAGACAAATTGAAAAGCAGAAGAAAGATCCTGTCAGTGTTCTATACAGAACGGATTAATTAACTTTCGAGTTTTTGCATCGCAACCTAGCTTTCTTGAATAGCAGTTTTTTAGAAATTCTTGAAAAACTCTAAGACTTTCTTATTGGAAGAACAACTCCATTGCAATTCTGTCAGTCAAAATTGCGCGTTACATTGTAGCTGAAGTCCGCTAACGTGCGAATAACACATATAATGAAATATGAAAATTATTTGTATAATATATATTTTTTATATTATATAAAAAATGTAAGATAGTCCTGAAAATGACTCATTAAGCGTTCACTGGACAGTGCGCACGTGTTCTCAAAAGTTCACACAGACAAGAATGAAAATATATAAAACTTGACAGAACAACACTAAAACAAATATATACAAGAATACATACAAGGGGCTCATCAGCAAGATGACCAACTGCTTTCGTCTTGTTTCGGGTCCTTCAACATCTTGGACGAATAAGCAGTGGCGGACCCACGCCATAGGCGTATCCCATAAAACAAAAATAAAATGCACAGAAATAACGGTGCTCAAAATACTGTGGATGCACTCAAATTATACCACATTGGACGGACCATTTTCTGCTTGAAAACAAGCCAAACTTTAGCAGGAGTGAAAAATGCTTACGTAGAAGTTTTTCCCTGCATCTTCTTAAATCACATAAAAGATAGTCTCTTCTTGTAAACAATTGGCATGTGATTTTAATCTTATCAACAGCATAGCATAAATGTGAGCAGATACGTAAATATCTTAAAACTTGACCTGCAAAAATTGTACTACCCATATAAGAAGGAAGAAGACATTCTGGAAAGATGAACAATACAACTTCAAAAGGGAAATCATCAATCTTGTGATACACTGATGAGTGGACTCCATCTTTAAAATCACTGATATGTTCATCTAAATAAGCTACACATTTGTTGTTTTTCCCGTTTCTTTCCGCAATCAAATCATCCGGGTAGATTTGCATTAACAAACTGTCAAAGTTTTGATAATGAGAGATGCATTAGTCATCTATATATCTCGTATTGAGTGACAATAACTTTGCAAGGCCAAATTTCTTGATTGATGCCAACTTTTTCATGAACACAAATTCACAATGGAGAAGAAAACGATCTGCCAACAAAGGGCAACAACTTCCACCCATTGGAACTCCTCGAATCTGCTTAAAAATAAGTGCGCCAAAAACCACATAAACTTCAGATATGGTGAAACCAACAGCGTCTTTAAATTGTGCAAGATCAAAACCATGATAGCCATTATACATTCTCCTAGAGAAAAAACTGCGATTCCATCCGACACACAAATATTTTCCCGAAGCAGAATCGAAAACTAAATCAAACAGTAGGAACAGGTGACAAACAATATCAGTTTGTCCAATATTAGTATACAGCGTCGAAAAATCGTAAACTTGAAACGAAAAGAACCTTATTACTTGAATTAACAATTTCTAAAAATTCCAAAAAAGACTTAATACTCCATAAATACCGGAGACCACTATTTTTCTATCGATCTGATCGGACAGCCGGACAGTTTTGTAGGCAATAAGTGTACAGTACAATGCTGTGTGAAAGTTTCAGGTACGACTTCGTTCCCTGCCTCCCACTGTCACTGTTGATTGTTCTAAAAATTTATTTTCTTTCTTTAAAATCTTTCATAAAAAATAGATTAAAGAAAGTAGATTACACTGTAGTGCGCCTTTATGCAATGCTAATACTTTTCGTCATCTATTCAATTTATTCAAATATCAGCGCCGGACTTATGATTATATTAACTGTGGACTCGTTCGTATCCTTCAATTTTGATTATACAACTTTCCTTTGAGCAATTTTGATCATGATTTTTTACTACTTTGCTAGGAGTTGCCGAATGTCGGACCAATTTGTTGATGCAAAAATATGTCAAATACATATTTGACCTTGATCGCTAGTGCTCGTTTAGCCGCACTCGTCGGTTAGCTTCGGTAAAAGGTGTGAATTTCAAAAGCATACAAGTATAACTAGTTGTCTTGTATGAAATTGCGATGTGGAAATCATGACCTAGCAGTTAAAACTGGATGTTATAGAAATCGATTGAGCTATGACGAAAGATTGTGCAGTTTATGCGATGATAGAACAGTTGAAACTGTATACCATTTCATTTGTAAATGTGCATTGTACAATGATATCAGGGGCCTATTTCATGACGCTTACAATCATTGTAAATTGTAATTTTACGATGACAAGCCAAATTTACAATGCCAGAGGAAGACGAAAGTCAATTTCATGAGTGACAATTGATCGATTTGTGAATTGTAATCGACTGGCTTCAATTGTAAAAGACCGCAGCACGCTTGTCCTCACAGTGAATGTGCTATCGCCGCTTCATATACAGCCATCAAAATACTGACACAGGCTCAAAAATTGAAGCTCTTGACAATGCTGAATGAGCATGAAGAACAACTGACGGCGAAATTCAGCACTCCTGCTGACGGCAAGAAGAAAAACTCGCAATATGTAATGCGATATATTCTAACATGGAAGCCATTGGATATAAAGGATCAATGGAAAAATTGCGTGATGTTGAACATCAAAACATACGGAAAGCAACGATAAAGAAAAGAGATGCAGCCATGAAGTCAGGTGAAGGTAAGAAATGAACGTGCTATGATTACATAAACTAATGCATTCGGGAGCTAAGTGAATTACACACGAACAGAATTTTTTTCGTAACTTTCTTGTGAATGTTTTAATCTATATAACAAATGTGCTTTACATACATACAGAGTGTCTATTTCTATGGCAATAAAGTGCATGCTAATCAGATGCATGAATGGATAAATGCATTTATTTGAAATGTTAAACGTGCATTTCACTACTGTTTCATTTCCCTTTTCAGGGGGCGATGGAAAGTACACGGAAATAGATCAGCTAGTCCTGAATTACATTGGCATCGAATCTGCCGTGCTTGAGGGTCTCCCAGTCGCTGAAAGCAGCGTACAAAGTGGAATTCGATGTTCACTTGAAGCCTTCACCTCCTTCCTATCCATGCTCGAGGATGATGCTGACGACTGTGAACCTCATCGAAGTCAGGAGCAGCAATCCTGCAGTGTCCCCGAAAAAAGGATCCCTGAACCTGGTAAAACTGCACGAAAGCGCCGTGATTTGTTGATCGAAGAGAACTTAGAGCTTCAGAAGCTACATTTGGAAATTCTCCTGTTGGAGCATGATTGCAAGACAAGAGACATCCCCATTGATAGATGAACGTCTTATTGTGAACTCTCTTTGATTTGCATTGTAATAATATAAGCTTCATTGAATTGGATGAACTTGGTCGCTTTTGTTGATAGTGGGCATACATAACCTCGAGACCCTCTGTTTATATTATGTCAAATAGAGCACAAAAATTGCTTGCATATTTTTTATTCCAATATCAAAATAACTTGCAACAGTAAGGATGCTATATTGTACAGTAATGTTATATTGTACAACAGTATGCATGTATGAGCGTAAATTGTGATTGAAAGTAAAAAGCATCAATTGAAAAATTGAACAAGAGCAGATCTACGACTATTGTCATCAATGACTATGTGGTCTCCCGTTTCTTCGACAACTTGTTCTGCAATGGGAGCAGTGTTGTTTCTGTATCGCTCTGGCTCAAAACGTAAACATGTTGTGCAGAACAGCCGTTGCCTTGATTATTTCGC
The DNA here is from genome assembly GCA_907163375.1 of Prostheceraeus crozeri. NCBI lineage: Eukaryota > Metazoa > Platyhelminthes > Polycladida > Euryleptidae > Prostheceraeus > Prostheceraeus crozeri. Next base: position 185,133 of record CAJQUW010014303.1, read on the forward strand.
AAGCATATGCGGGCGTTTTGACCCGTATCTTTCCAAGAACTGGGAATCTGTTCTTCCAAATACCAAACGCTCGCTCCACAACTGCTCGAGTTCGCTTTAGAGCTGCATTGAATGCTGCTTCGGCATTGGTTTGAGGGCTTTGAATAGGAGGAATCAGCCAACGTTTTGTGGGATAGATAGAATCTCCCAACAATACAGCGTCTGGAAATGGTCTGTATCCGCTACTGAATGCATCGTTCAGCGAACTTCGACGCAGAACTCTGGCGTCATTGACGCTTCCGGGCCACCGCGCACTGATATAAAAGAATTCCAAGGTAGGGCCCGCAACAGCCATCACGTTAATCGAGTGTCCAATTTTGTGTCGATCAACATATTGATGTTCGTCCAAAGAAAGTGCAATGATGGGAATCAGTATACCATCTACAGCACCACACACAGATGGCATTCCTCCAATGTTGAAAAACTTTTCTGCTAAGTTATCGCAGCTAGATGGTCAGCCTATGACGTCATCGAACATGGCAGTGTTTAGCGCATTGGTCACTCTACGAATCGCTCGGCAAACGGTTGATTCGGATGGACCATGGCAATCTCTCATAACGTGATAGAAGGCATTGCTGGAATAAAAATGCAACGTCGTCAAAAGTTGCTGTTTCTCTGAAAGACTGCCAAGACGATTTTCAATTTCCAAATGCGGTCCAATTCGCTCAAGGATATACGAGATTGAGGATGCTTGCAACCGATATCTCTGCTCCCAGTCGGTAGCGTCGTCAAAGTTCCGTCGGTTATAAAAATTGCGACTCACAGGACCAACACAGTCAAGTTCGAGCATGTCGAAGATAGGATTGAATCCGTCTCGGTTCATCTTACCCACCTCACAAGCTTTGTAAATGTCTTTCTACAATTCTTACATAGTTTCACAATTCAACATTGTTCATGAAACTGAAATCAATGATTCTTCGTTACAATTTTACAAATTACAATGCCCTTTTCCAGCTTACAATTCTACCTTACTATTACAAGTCATCATGAAACAGAATATTTACAATTTTAAGCTACAATTCACAATTTACTATGATTGTAAGCGTCATGAAATAGGCCCCAGGTTGCACTTCACACCATTCTTTGTAGATATCTCGAAGCAAGATTTCTATGTAATGCTAGAAACTTTGGAAATGGGTAAAATTGTGACATTAACTAAATACATAAACAACGCAAATAGCATCAGAGCAGATAAATTGCGTCGCAGCGACCAATGACATCGTGATAAGTATTCAGATGTATTAAACTTAAAGGTTCTGATAGCGCAACATATTGTTCCATTCGAATTAGTGAGACGAACATCAAACCGAGGTCCGGAACGTATATAACAACTTCACGTTTCTCATTAATCGATCCTATTAGAGGTAAGACGATGCGAATTGCTGAATTTTTAAATGATCACAATATGATATTATTGTTTCATGCATGTATATCACCTATCGTTCCGGACCCCTTAATAAGTAGGACTTAATAATTAGGCAAGACGAATGCTGGCGTGCGTTATTAATTTTGAATACATATTCCGATCGGCTTTGATATGCCGTTTTTATCAAACCTTAACATTTTCATTGCAAAAGTATGATGGTGCATAACTTTTACAGATGAAATCATAACTGGCTTAAACATATTAATTATGAATGAAAATGTCCTCTCCTTCCAGACAGTGTCATCTCATATTTCAGTATCATTACTTAATCTCACCTCCACTTTATTGCCATTCTGTAAATTTCTCAATCGCCTTGTCATCAGTCATCTCATTCATTCTCTTTTGTATAAATGTACGTGTTTTTCAATTGAAAAAATAAACATTCTGATATTCTGATATCTTGCGTAATGGTTGTCTTCTCTTTCTGCTTTGGGAAGTAGGGCAATCTCAAAAGTATTTTACCACATGTAAGTTATTCAAAATTGAAAATCCTGTTCATATGATAGTGACCCCTCTCTACCCATTCCAGTTTGCTTATCTTGTGACAAATTAATACGCCTGGGAGGCTCGGACTAGTTTTCTCATAGACTTTCTTATTACCTAATTCTTCATTTAACGTTCGCAACATAAACTGCTGAATCACATCACCAACGTGCTGCGCGTCACGTGTTCAAATCATAAATAAATAGTTATTAAACTATTCATACCTATGATGAAGCTTCGAACACAAGAGGCAACAGTTAAACATTGAGCATATAATATTGAGCCTAAAGTGTTCAAGTTAAGCCGGATTAGTAATTAGTTTTAATATTTTCACCTACTTTTTGCGAGCTTATGTGCCGGCAACATGCAATTATGTAATAACATTTTTTGCTTTTTCGGCCCTTTTCTAACCGGTTCCGTTATCGTCTCATCAAACCCCATGCCGATTATACGTAATCATCCACTTTTTTTCAGGAAAAAACATTAGCCCTCATTTCAGGTGTAAAGAGTTCTTTTGAGGTGAAAGCATAATGCGACATCTCTGTAATGAACCCTTTTCAGCTAACGGTAAGTGATACACTGCATATAAAGTTTCTTAAGACATCCACTGAATCTAAGAGGTGAGATTAAAATTCTTCTAAAAGGAGTGAGGTTAAACACAAAAAAATCTGAAATGGTAGCATGTTGAACAAATATCTCCAACTCTTCCATCTTCGTATGCACTACGCAGCATGTAAACATGCAAAAATATCTCTAAAATTTAATAAAAAGGCTGTAGTGAAATTGCTGAAATATAACATGCTTGAGGAATGCTACAAGAACATGCGTCTCAAAAGTAAACAACCAAATGATCTGGAAGAATCTGGCACAGTCATTTTGCGCATGCAAAAAGCCAAATGTATTGGCAATTGAAGGGTTTTTGAAAGTGTTCTAAATGATGGATTCAGAAACGTCAAGTATGTATGTATGCAACATTCACATTTCATTTCGCTTTTGTTCTGAAGCATTTACAAGATTTGATTTTCTGCTGAATTTTCGATGATTACGTAATCGCTTTCTCTAATATTTTCATTTGTTTCTCATGTGTGAGCACTTCAAACAAATGTCTCTAGGGTCTTGTGTTCATTGATTTTGAGTTTTAATAAATGTATAAGTTTTCATACCTACGAGTCCAGTACTCGTATATGCTCGTAAGTACTTATATTACTCGTACAGTCCTTTTCCTAAATCGTTGCACACCACGAAAAGCCCTTTTTCATAAATTTTGATTGATACTAAATTTATTCACTACCAGTCTACTAGGTGTTAGTAAATAGTCTTCCACTAGAAACAGTGTGCTTTTCTTAATTAAATGAAGTAATTAGCGATTAGAAATCCTGCATCAAATAAAAGATATGCCAAAATAGGCTATGGAGCGTAAGGTTTCATATGGTATATCGATTATTGAAATTGAACCAGGACTTCAGCACGAAAATTACTTTTGAAAATAGATTTACTTTTCTGTGCAATTATTTATTGTAGCTGAAGTCCGCTAACTTGCGAATGACACATGGAATAAAATATAAACATTATTTGTATATAAAAAATGTAAGATAGTCCTGAAAAGGACTCATTACACTGTAAACCGTAGACCGACAATTATCCTACAAAATTACTGACAAAATCAACCGACGATTGTCACCTCCAATATCCTGTGATCTCCGACGAATTTGTAGGTTCTCCAGCGACATCGAAACAGATGCTTTGTATGCAAATTTACTAAACAAAAACTGTTGAATATTGATTGATTTTTTCGATTTGTAATTGCTTGACTTTTGGGCGATCTGTATTATTGCGTGGCAAACCCATGATTTATTTTGATATAGTCTAATCAATTACCTACATTTTTGATAAAATTCAAGCTATAATTCATCGCTATTCATTTTTTCGCTTTTCGTCAGATATTGTAGATGTTCAGTGGCAATCATCCTACAAGAACTAACAATGACCGACAAAATATATTTTGTAGGATAAATGTCTGTGAATTGTCAGTCAACGGTTTACAGTGTAGGCGTTCACTGGGCTTATGAAACGGCATGTATTGTGCACCCATAAAACATCGCACAATGATTATTGTTATTGCCGAAGCGCGCGCAGATGAATCTAATTCTGTGGTTATTGCTGAAGTTTTTATTAAAGTTAATTACTAAATCGTTTTTTGCATCTGTTGCAAATACATGTCAGTATTGACTTCGGACGTTCGTCATTAATTGAAAATTCTCTCAAACGCTTGAAACACCAACAGATGGAGTGCACTCAATGCGTATAGTCATGATAGTCAAATTAGCGCTAATTGAACAATCCTTTGTTATATGCGTAAATTAATGGCTCTGTGCAAATATAATAAGCCTTTAGTGCAATAAGATTATTACACACACAATCATTCAATGGCGGACTATATGAAATTTATTATTGCTCTATTTGGTAAGTTTGCATCTCATAAATAGAAAGAATTAAAAATGATTAAGTCTGTGCTTAAAACAATAAAGCTGAATTTTATTTCGCTTTTTACTCCAACCCTTTTTTTAGCACATTTTGCAGCCCATGGATAGGCCTACTCAGTGTAGAGGGCCTGTTTGTGGTTAGATGTACCCAAACTGCTATCTCTATCAATAAAAGCTTAAGGAGTCTATCAGCAAGCGTGTGAAAAACTTTTTGTTTACTGTTTTTTTAATCAATTAAGATATCTGTCAGTGGTTCAGTAAGCATGCTAGAAACATGCATTTTGTTGTTCCTTTCAGTGTAAGATATTCAGTTCAAATATGAGCATGAAATTTACTTGTATAAACACAAATTGAGGCAATCATGGGTTGTAAATGTAAGTAATGCTAAACAATTAGAGATCATCAGACTCATCTAGACATCAGCGAAATACATGTATACTTACGAAAGCGTGTGATGTGCTATCAAGGTCAACATTTTTTAGTTTGCATACGCAAATCTTGCACCGCATGTTATTATTTGGAAAATTCTAATAATATTTTTAACAAATCTTTAGCCCAAACTAAATGCTTGGCATTAAAGCAAGCACACTTTTTAAAACCTTATCCATGAAGGCGCGCTCACATTATGCCGATGACAATATAATGATATATTGAAATAAAATTACTCAGCATGTGCAACATAGCAGAAGTTCACAGTAGCCCGATTTTCTCCATGATAAAATTTTCAACGCAAAAGGCGGAGCTCAACGGTAAATGAAATATCGTCACGATTTTATCGCTATCGTTAGAACGCACCTTTAATCAGGTTTTGGCAGTTCTAGAGAATTTAGCAATTCCACCTCGGTTTCGCACCTCAATCATGTCATCAATTCACTAATTCCTTGTCTTTTCAATAAATTAATGTAAAATAGAAAACACAGCGTTATCAAGAGTCATCGATGGACCGAATTTTCCTGATATAAGGCGGACTAAGACCATAGAACCATGGGATCTCCACTGTACCAGAAACATCTTCCATTGAATTCTAAGACTCTTCTTCAAATATACACGAATGTTGTGAGTTTAATTCCACATTAAAAAACGTCTCTGCAATGAAATGAACTCACTTATAATATTCATAATCCACTTTAGGCAGACACTAATACAGTGTAAAGTACAATTTAATGAATTATTTTGCCATAGAAATTTAGTTTAAGATCTTTACCAATATGAAATGCCATTGAATTCATCACTGCGATATACTTTCGGTTGTCTGTCTGCCCCCCCTGTATATCAGAATATCAGAATCGTATATTTCCAATGCATGAAAACACGTTGATCAGGTTATAACAAAAGTATGACAGGTTATGCGATGACAAGTATCGAGTACATAAAATGACATGTTTGCAAGAATGACAATGAAATCAAAAGTGAGATATTTACAAATTATGATTTGAAGTGAGAATGATAGAATGATAGACGTTGAATAACTATGTCTGGAAGGAGAGGACAATTCATTTAACACTGAATATAAGTTCCTAGGTATTTTCGATTTTTGCATCAATTGGAATGACATGCATAACTAGGTTTGCAATCATTCAAGACAAAATGCACAATGTTGATGAGCGGCATTAATAAATGTTTACTTATTAATAATCTTTGACACCCTTCTCGTCTAATTAGTAAGTCCTAATATGTGAGAGGTCCGGAACAAAAACACATGAAAAAGCAAAACGTAATAATTATCAATACGCATCTGTAAATGATCCTTCAAATTGTCTTACCTGCAATAGGATCGGTTAATGAGAATGCTGCACAAGTTTGATATGCGTCCCGGACCTCTCGATCCTTGCTCGTGTTTCTAGTTCGCAGTGAATGTGATGTAGCATTTTATGAATCTTTAATAATGCGTCTGAACATAGATCACGATGCCATTGGTCATTGCTACAATCTGTCAGTTCTGATGTTAGTCGCGTTCTTCATGTATTTGCTCAGTTGCATGACTTTCCCCATTTCTAAAGTTTGTAACATAGCATAGAAATCTTGTTTCGAGATCCGTGAAAAGAAGGGTATGAAATGCAGCCTGATATTGTTGTATACTGAACATTTACAAATGAAATGAAATGCAGTTTCTATTGTTCTAGCATCGCATAAATTACATAGTCTTTCTTCATAACTAAATCGATTTCTATAGCTACCGGTTCTTACTGCCAATCATGGTTTCCGCATCTTAATTTCAATAATGGTGTTATTATTTTTAGCCTTACATTGAGGTTCAAATAGGTTTTTGGGCTGCAATCGAATTGGCATAGTTCCAGATAGTCAATCCCAGTTCTACTTTTCTTCGTATCATTTATCCATAGGACTCTGAAATGTTCAATTAATCTTGTTTTGACTATGTTTCTACATTTTTGTTTGCTTATTTCCATATTGTTTTGATTCAGCCATAAATATGATAAATTAAGTTGTTTTACAAGTTTTTCCATTCTCCAACACCAGGTGAATGAATATTTTCTATTGTATAGGTTATATAAAATATGATCATAACAACCTTTCATTATGCTAGTATTTTTCTGAAGACAATTCTAATCCATAGATTGATTGCAGCTTTATCGAAGTAATATTCAAAAGGAAATAGTCCGAACTCACCTATTAAACAATAATTTGCCGTCGTAGTCAGCAGATGATAGAAACGTTTGTATACACACCACATGTGCATATACACCACATGTATTTTAAACTCGGTTTTTCAATTTCTCAGTCACACACACATGTATATATGAGACATGTATTGCAGAAAAGCAAATCGCAATCAATTTTAGATAACTTAACGTAATATTTTTCAAATGATCGATAAATTGATTTCACTTCGGAACTAGAAAACATAAAAGCGACTTTAGAAAACCATTTCACTGCAAAAATATTTATGCCGGCGCTTCGGATATTTACACTATCCATCATCAGGGAGTGAAATAATTAGGACATAATACATTTAAGTAGGAAACAAATTTCAAACTACATATTATTAGGTACTTGAAAAATCAATGTCCTGAAATATATACAAAGATAGCTAATGATACACTACCAAAGTTAATAGGATAAGGATATCTACTAAAACTATAAAGAAATCTAAAGAAGAATAATTTACGAACATGTATATATATATATATATATATATATATATAACCAGTTGTAACTCGCGCCCCACCAAAAAATACACTTTTACATATTCGCCTAGTGAAAGCGATTGACTGAAATTCAACGCGGTTTGCGACTTGAAGCTTATGAACAGTTGCCTCAAGTATGTTTTTGCTGTATTTCCAATGGCTATTGACCTCACCAGCATGTGGAAATAAGAAAAAACCCAATTTTCCACTTTTCCATGTGACAAGTGTTAGCACTCCCCAATGCTTCCGGGGATTGTTTGACAGTCTTTCCATCTTAATTTATAGCAAAATGACATTTCCTAAGCTTTATTGAAGTCTTAAGATTCAATGTAGAAAAATACATATTTAGGAAAATATAATTAAAGTCGAAGTTTTGTAGTTGTGCAGGGCCTATGGGGTGCTATGACCACAACTTCATATTGAAGTGAGTGTTTGATTGAGAAAGTTTGGATCGATGAATTTTCAAGCAATTTTTTTGCATACCACCTTATTTTTGGTCATAAATCTCGAATCTGTCCTCAGTTTTTCCAAAATCGGTCATTAAGTAGGTCACCCAGATGACCAACTTTGACATGCAAACCTTGTATAACCCTTGTTTGCGGATATCCGTTCTCATTCATCATCATTTACCACTTTCATGAGCATCCACATATGATTTTGATGTGAACATGTATATGACATAAACATTTGCTTGATTGAAAGCCAATAAGTAGGCCAACCAGATGACCTGCTTTTATACAAAAACTGTCTTTATCCTTAATTGTCGGATATTTCATATCACAAAGTATCATTGACATCCTTGATGGGCGTAAAGCATGATTTTAAGAAAAGAAAGCTCCTAGAATATTTTTTTGCATGCTTGGAAATCAAGAAGCAAGCCAAATACTCATGTTGTTTTGCTCACAAAAACTTATCACGAAGTCCGTCATCGCTTGACGCTGTTGATGCTGCAGATTTTGTTGTTCATTAGCTGCGACATTGTGTATTGGTCTCATTTTGTACCATATTAATGTCTCGGCCGTGTATAATGGTCCTCACCATGCAAAAACCTTGAAATGGACATGAATGACGGAATATCTTGAATTCTAGGATTTATTGTTTGACAACACAACCACAGATCCATAATATGTCACGAACAACTCACACTAGAGATGTACAAAGCACAAAGCATAAAGATTATATCTTTTTATGGAACAATACTCTCTCTACACCGAAAATATGAAAATCTTTTCATGATTAAAGAACATTGTGTGAATTGTTTTACTGTACACAGGAATTGGAATGAACGTGTTTCAAAAAATGTTTTCACAGCTGGATGCTAAATACTTCATGATAGTCTGAGTCTTCTGCCTTTTGGACAAGGTCGAAATTACTTGACATATGTTATCCTCATCATCCAAGACGTCGTTAAGAAAAATGTCATGAATGAGAATATCTTACATTCCATCGAATTTCGCATTTCAAGTGTTATTTCATGAAACCTCGTTTTCATTAACCCATTAACGACAATGGCATAAATAAAGTACACCGAAAGAGTGACATATTTTTGATCGAAACCTATGCAGTTCGGCGACAATGACGTTCAAAACGATAAATTCATTTAAAATACCACTGAACCACGTGTATTTTCTCAACACTTTATTTTAGTGTTTCTTTTCCCGTGACTTTTGAAACAATTTTCTACCAAAAAACATGGCGAATGAGTAAGTGTGAAATTATCTACTTTGAATATATTGCATCATCATAACTGTCGGCAAAGTAATGAATAATGATACTATTTGAATGAATATAATGGATATTTGTTTCGTAATTAGTGTGTAGTATGAATAATTGATTATAGAAAAGTATACTTTATTTAGTACGCTGTCATTAGGGTTGGCACATGGGACAAATCAAAGTCAGCAGATGAGAATTGCAGAATGCCCTTTTCTAATGACGTCAGTTTTAGTTATGTGTAAAAGTACTTCAGGAAAGAGCAGTATCTTTATAATACAAGTTTATGGTATTACATGTACTATACAGGTTTATTGTCTATTAGCAATTTACCTTCATTAGCAATTTTTCCATAAAATCATGGATGCGCTACAATGGTAATCAATCACCGATCATTGACTTTAGCACTACAAGAAGGATGATGTATTTGTACGTTGAAAAGTATGCAAACAATGATATTGCAACAAAACAAAGTGAAAATAGTTAGTGGCGCTGGGGATCGAACCCGCGTCGCAAAGCCGTGATAGTCGTAGTTTTACCCACTAGACTGTGACACGTTGCTGACGACATGTGAATCTGCCGCTTAGTGTTCTAATAGCCTGAATTCCCCAGCTGCTTACCGGTATTTACTATTATCCTTCAGGGTCGACAAGTGCGTGAGATTGTGCGAGACGGCGACCTTGGCAGAGGCGTTAGACACCGCTGAAAGTGGGATAAGACGGATCTCCCGAATTCGCGCGATTTATGCAACGCCGCCTAATCTCAATTATGATTCAGATGAAGATAGTGCTCCAGAAGACGAGTCCGATGAAATAAGTTTGAATAACCTGGGATCGGGTTTGCTGTCTGCTCCGGCTGCAATTGAACTTATTGAAGATGAGGATAGTGATGATGAAGTAGATGAACCTGCAGCTAAATGTCCTAAAATTGAAAATTGGGAGGAATCGTCGGTTTCAAGCAGTCATTCCGTAGTCGCGAACGGAAGTCGACAATTTTGAGATCACCGATCTTGCAAAATCCATATAGGTATGATCGCAAAGATCATTGGCTGGTGACGGTCGAGACTTAGAGAAGATGTCAAGGGTGTTCTAATGGCAGATCAAAGCTCATCTGCGAAAAGTGCAACGTTGGGCTTCACACTTGGTGTTTCAAAAAAATACCACTTACTGTAACAGTGACAACTCTACCGACAATGGCATACATGTATGCCACCTCTGTAGAGAAAAGATGGCGGAACGAAATTTCTCGGAAACGATGAATTTGTAATGAGAATAGGTATTCGTGAAAAATTTCACTGATTTTTTTAAATTTTGATTGCTAAAAAAAATCCGGGCGTTAATGGGTTAATACTTCACATCGATTGAAACATTTCTTGGCTGTTATAGTCTTCGTAATAAATATAAGACAAAACAATGTCATAAGTAATTGCGAGGCCTTTCGCCGATTCTTTTCGGGCAACACTTCGGGACGCGTAGATGAAAGAAAATTAAAGTCATTATATACAGATAAAGTGAATAAAGTCAAAGAGTAAAAGTCACTGCCACGGGAGTGCGAGCGTCAACACTGTTTGCTTCTGAACGCATAAAACCGGCCGCAATGATGCTATCATTGTCGCTTCGAGAAATGGCAGCAACATTGGGTGGCGTGCACGAACCAGCTGCTTGAAGAGGGAGGTCTTCTGGTTGGCTGCGATCGAATGATGTGCACGTCATCGTGTGTTACTTCACAATACTTCACAATTTCATAGATTTGTTAGCAAAATTCGTTCGCCATAATGCTAGCTCTGCGACACTTTAGTATGAATAATGCTTATAAACATCAAGTCGAGGTCGAATATGTTGGATAATGAGTTGATTGACTAGTTCGATGATTTTAATTAGCAGTGGCTATTACACCGGCTTAGACCTAGAAAATTAAATCCATGTCCATTACCATGCCTCCTATTTCTGCGGTATAAAAATCACTCAGTTTAACTAGAAACATGAATCAGAGTGTGTCTTAACTCTCCTTGTGCGGTTGAGCCTTGGACATTCTTCGTCTTCTACATATCATGAAAAATCCAGTGACATCCTTAGCAGAGCTAGCTTGTTTCCAAGCTCCCATCGAATCCAAGATATGTAATATTCCAGAAACTCAATATACCGGAATCATCGTGCTTAGTTGTGATTGTTTTCATTTTGTTACTTATTTCAGAGGCAGTAGCATTGCTAGCTTAGCTGGTGTAGTAGCCGGAAGACCAAAATAATAGCTGCTACGCTGGTGTGATTGCCACGGCCATATATTGTCTTTTGCTAAGTGTATTTCAAAAAGTAACTGGACTGTCGAAGTCCATTGCAGCCTGATTAATAGTAGGAACCACGTAGCAGTGTCCTGAATCCATCGAAGATATCCTCAGTTCAAACATTTGATCGTAGTGGGGCTCTCGAAGGGCATCGGGCATACAGTGGCAGCGCATCTGATCGATGCCCGGTTGTCATGTTGCACTCACCTGCAGCTTCCCTCCCGCTATCAAAAAGTATTTTGTTGAACGTTTGGACAAGGCTGAAAAGTAGGCATGGGTCAAGTGATGCTCTCTTAGAAACATTTCCTGAAATCTTTTTCGCGTTGTCCATTGGATTCGCCACGCAGTAGGCCTATTGATTTTCCTGATAGTCAAACTTTTTCTATCGAAGAACTATTGCTGCATGTCTCTCATCGAAACGATGCTATATCAAGCAAACTAATGCAAAATCGACACAGCACGATTAGCACTTTTAGCTGTTATGGCAAAGGTATATAACGTAGTTTTTAGAGCAATATCAACTACATGTACTACATTATCCTATAAAAAAATAGGATCCTGCTAACTTCTCAGTCATTGTACCTGTGATAAAAATAAATTTTGAGTCTCATCCAGACTACTTCGAAGAATAGTAATAAATGTACCGAACCGAAACTCTCAAATGTGTTTTACTTAAAGTATAGGGATGTCGGGTAATTGCAAGTGAATTTGCGGATTCACAATTCCAAAACGGTTCATCGGTAGTCGGTGTTTCGGTATCGGAGTGTAAAGCTCCACTCCAGTGATTCAGGAGTAAGGATACAAACACTGACTATCTGAACACATGCATGCAACACATCCATGGACACGGACCAGGCCCTGGCAGCATCTGTTTAGGCCTATTACACCTTGAAATCATCCTACCACAGGTGTTCGCTGTCAAAATCCGTCTCCGACAAGTGGAAGTTGATGATTGGTGATGACCGGGTCCTAGGAATTGGTGCGGACAAGGCCCTGGCAGCATCTGTTTAGGCCTATTACACCTTGAAATCATCCTACCACAGGTGTTCGCTGTCAAAATCCGTCTCCGACAAGTGGAAGTTGATGATTGGTGATGACCGGGTCCTAGGAATTGGTGCGGACCAGGCCCTGGCAGCATCTGTTTAGGCCTATTACACCTTGAAATCATCCTACCACAGGTGTTCGCTGTCAAAATCCGTCTCCGACAAGTGGAAGTTGATGATTGGTGATGACCGGGTCCTAGGAATTGGTGGGGACCAGGCCCTGGCAGCATCTGTTTAGGCCTATTACACCTTGAAATCATCCTACCACAGGTGTTCGCTGTCAAAATCCGTCTCCGACAAGTGGAAGTTGATGATTGGTGATGACCGGGTCCTAGGAATTGGTGGGGACCAGGCCCTGGCAGCATCTGTTTAGGCCTATTACACCTTCAAATCATCCTACCACAGGTGTTCACGGTCAAAATCCGTCTCCGACAAGTGGAAGTTGATGATTGGTGATGACCGGGTCCTAGGAATTGGTGCGGACCAGGCCCTGACAGCATCTGTTTAGGCCTATTACACCTTCAAATCATCGTACCACAGGTGTTCGCGGTCAAAATCCGTCTCCGACAAGTGGAAGTTGATGATTGGTGATGACCGGGTCCTAGGAATTGGTGCGGACCAGGCCCTGGCAGCATCTGTTTAGGCCTATTACACCTTCAAATCATCGTACCACAGGTGTTCACGGTAAAAATCCGTCTCCGACAAGTGGAAGTTGATGATTGGTGATGACCGGGTCCTAGGAATTGGTGGGTCGGACCAGGCCCTGGCAGCATCTGTTTAGGCCTATTACACCTTGAAATCATCCTACCACAGGTGTTCGCTGTCAAAATCCGTCTCCGACAAGTGGAAGTTGATGATTGGTGATGACCGGGTCCTAGGAATTGGTGGGGACCAGGCCCTGGCAGCATCTGTTTAGGCCTATTACACCTTGAAATCATCCTACCACAGGTGTTCGCTGTCAAAATCCGTCTCCGACAAGTGGAAGTTGATGATTGGTGATGACCGGGTCCTAGGAATTGGTGCGGACCAGGCCCTGACAGCATCTGTTTAGGCCTATTACACCTTGAAATCATCCTACCACAGGTGTTCGCTGTCAAAATCCGTCTCCGACAAGTGGAAGTTGATGATTGGTGATGACCGGGTCCTAGGAATTGATGCGGACAAGGCCCTGGCAGCATCTGTTTAGGCCTATTACACCTTCAAATCATCCTACCACAGGTGTTCGCTGTCAAAATCCGTCTCCGACAAGTGGAAGTTGATGATTGGTGATGACCGGGTCCTAGGAATTGGTGCGGACCAGGCCCTGACAGCATCTGTTTAGGCCTATTACACCTTGAAATCATCCTACCACAGGTGTTCGCTGTCAAAATCCGTCTCCGACAAGTGGAAGTTGATGATTGGTGATGACCGGGTCCTAGGAATTGGTGCGGACCAGGCCCTGGCAGCATCTGTTTAGGCCTATTACACCTTGAAATCATCCTACCACAGGTGTTCGCTGTCAAAATCCGTCTCCGACAAGTGGAAGTTGATGATTGGTGATGACCGGGTCCTAGGAATTGGTGCGGACCAGGCCCTGGCAGCATCTGTTTAGGCCTATTACACCTTGAAATCATCCTACCACAGGTGTTCGCTGTCAAAATCCGTCTCCGACAAGTGGAAGTTGATGATTGGTGATGACCGGGTCCTAGGAATTGGTGCGGACCAGGCCCTGACAGCATCTGTTTAGGCCTATTACACCTTGAAATCATCCTACCACAGGTGTTCGCTGTCAAAATCCGTCTCCGACAAGTGAAAGTTGATGATTGGTGATGACCGGGTCCTAGGAATTGGTGGGTCGGGCGCAAGTGACAGAATGGGGCCCAAGTTACAGAAGTTGGGGCGCGAGTGACAAGTACATATGTATAGTGGGGCCCAAGTTACACTTATTTATTCGCATTGGGGCGCGAGTGACAGGAAGTGGGGCGCTAGTGACAGCTATTTATACGAGTTTGGGCGCGAGTGACACTTATGGGGCGCGAGTTACACTTAGGGTGGGGCGCGAGTGACAACTGGTTATATATATATATATATATATATATATATATATATATATATATATATATATATATATATATATATATAATGTAAAGTAATACGACACCCAAAAGATAAAAGAAAAACAAGCCAGATAACTCAAACAGCTCGACCGGTTTCTGCCTGTTGCAGGCTTCTCAAGGGCATAAATGATTTATTCACAGAATCAAATATCTTTCATATACGTCCAACTAATGTAACTTAGATATATAAGAAAAGGTAAAGTAATAAGATGTCAACAAAATCTCAAATTAATATCTATGTAGGCAGAGATAAATTTCTATACATGGCATTTCACATATCATGATTTTTATACATAATTTCTCTTTCTCTTCGCGGTATGTTCTTGCACAGTTAGGTGGCAATTTGAGAATTGGCATAACACGGAACTTCAACTCTGAATCATGAGCGCAATTAAAAATGTGATTACTAGCGTAAAGAGATCGGTAATTGTCGTCACGAATTTGTTGCCGATGCACCCGGACTCTTGCTCGTAATGATGGTAATAACATTGAACGCGATATATACTCGAAACCAACCGATAGTTACAACTACGTGCCATTTAATTCTGGTCATCCCAAGCACATACAACGCAACATTCCTTATGTTTTGGCTAAACGTATTAATCGCATTGTATCGAAAGAAAATTTAAAAAAGAAGCGATTGCTTGAAATGCACGTAAGACTTAAAAAGCTTGGATATCCAGACAAGTTGATAAGTGATGCGATTGCGAAATCAAAAATCGGCAACATAACTAATAACTCAGATGAAAATAAAAATGATAAAATCATTTCTTATGTAAAGACCTACAACCCAAATAACCCCAACGTATATCATGAAATAATCAAACCCTCTTTTTCAAGTTTAAAACTTACTCCTATATTTAAGAACTACACTTTACGAAATAGTTACAAACAACCCAAATCATTATTGAACATTTTAGCAAGAAGAAATCGTATTCCGTTAACTGGAGTGAAGAAATGTAGTAACAAGAGGCGTGAATGTTGTAAATCATTAATTGTTGGAACATCCTTTCATATGAAATAATGGGGGAAACAAAAACTTTTAACGTTAAACATAACATGAACTGCGAAACAAAAGAAATAATTTATGCATTGCAATGTCAGGGATGTGAAGCTACATACATCGGTCAAACTGGTGACTCATTACGAGCAAGAGTCCGGGTGCATCGGCAACAAATTCGCGACGACAATTACCGATCTCTTTACGCTAGTAATCACATTTTTAATTGCGCTCATGATTCAGAGTTGAAGTTCCGTGTTATGCCAATTCTCAAATTGCCACCTAACTGTGCAAGAACATACCGCGAAGAGAAAGAGAAATTATGTATAAAAATCATGATATGTGAAATGCCATGTATAGAAATTTATCTCTGCCTACATAGATATTAATTTGAGATTTTGTTGACATCTTATTACTTTACCTTTTCTTATATATCTAAGTTACATTAGTTGGATGTATATGAAAGATATTTGATTCTGTGAATAAATCATTTATGCCCTTGAGAAGCCTGCAACAGGCAGAAACCGGTCGAGCTGTTTGAGTTATCTGGCTTGTTTTTCTTTTATCTTTTGGGTGTCGTATTACTTTACATTATTGACTAACATTTTTGATTTAAACCTTTTGTTATATATATAATACAGTTTTGACCCGAAAATGGCCCCATCGTATGCTATCCTTGTCATGGCATTCTTAGAAGAAAAAATGTATATCATGCTTAAAGAAGTTTATGAGCCAAACACGGCAGATGCCATTATAGATAACTGGATTAGGTATATCGATGATTGTTATATAACTTGGGATGAGACTTATGGGGATTTGCATCGCTGTTTTGATATTTTGAATAGTCTTTATGATCATATTAAATTCACAATGGAGCACAGTCATCAAGCCATTAATTTTTTAGATGTTTGGGTGTACATCGACAGGACTACAAATAGGATAGAAACGGACATCTACCGTAAAATTACGGATAGTCAGAACTATGTTCCTTTCTATTCAGGTCACCCCAAACATTAAAATAAACAAATAAAACATTATAAAACATATATAAACATTATATCAAACATGTATATTAAGAAATATTCCTTTCTGTCTTGCTAATCGAATAAATAAAATCGTTTCAAAAGAAGATAGCAAACAGATTCAACTGAGTTCATTGAAAAAGGTTCTTCGAAAACTTAAATATCCCATGAATTTAATTGAAAATGCTTTTCTTCGTGCATCAAAGGATAGCATAAGTAATCGGAGATCAAATAGTACAAGTATGGATAATAATATGACGCTTATTTGCACATATAATAAGAATAGTCCAAAGGTTTATCAGAAAGTTGTTGCACCAGTGGTTAATAGCATAAAATTAATCAATCCTTTCCAAAATATTAAACTGGTTAAAGGTTTTAAACAGCCTCCATCGCTTCTGAGATTATTAAGCAAGAATAATCGTAAAACAATTGAAGGGATTTTGAAATATGGAGACTCTAAATGTAAATGTTGACCCACGTTGTTGACGGGGAAGATTATTGATTTCAAAATTGGTGATTGCACAAAAAGATTTAAGATCAACTGCAACTTAACCTGCACCTCTAAGAATGTTATTTACACCCTTCGTTGTAAGTCTTGTTACCACTTTTATATTGGGCAAAACGGGGATATGTTCCGTAATCGGCTGACTATTCATAGACAACAGATGGATAATGCCAATTACATGACTTTAGGAGTGACCAAACATATTGCTGCATGTGCTAAAGATCTACCGTTAAAATTTGAGGCTGCTCCATTCTTTCAGTTTGGGCCGAATTCTTCACGCATAGAAAGAGAGCGCAAAGAATCCATTTTCATTTCTATGCTGAAACCAACATTGAACCAGACCTCAACCACCTGAACTATGACACGTCTAGCAAAAATCGCAAGGTTTATGTCATTAATTTTTGATTTGGAAGTCTATGCTTCCAATTTTGTATTTTGCTTTCCAATGAAT
Organism: Prostheceraeus crozeri; assembly: GCA_907163375.1. Lineage (NCBI taxonomy): Eukaryota > Metazoa > Platyhelminthes > Polycladida > Euryleptidae > Prostheceraeus > Prostheceraeus crozeri. The sequence goes on from CAJQUW010014303.1 coordinate 202,821, forward strand.
TCATTCCCATGAGTAGCCTAGCCTGTCCTAGACCAGGCGAAACCGGTCGGGAATAATTGCTGACTTTTCTTTCGGGTCAAAACTGTATTATTTATTTTTATTCATTTTGATTTCAATCGTTTTTTGATATATATATATATTTGTATTTTTGAAGAGACTTTTTTGTTTTTCTATAAATTTCTTTTCCTTCAGTTGTTAAATAATTCAATTCAATTTTGGAATACCATTTTATTAAAAAATAAAGGCTCAACGTTTCGGACAGTACACTGACCATTTTCAAGAGATAAAATTTGTGAAAGTAATTGCGTATCAAAAATTCTAAATACAAAAGGAGAGATGACATCCGGAAAACTATGATATGATATAAATAGAGATATAGCATCATACCATGATGAACAATGATCGTTTGTCAAAATTTGCTTAATTTTCATTATTTCATTGTCGATAGCTGACCAAGAAGAGCAAATAGCAAGTGCTCTGTGAAGACAACTTTTGATCATAGAAGTTTCATAATTAGAAGCAGAAAACGAGTTAAAGTCAAGGTATGACCGATCAGAGATTGATTTGCGACATACAAATTGTCTTCTCCTGAAACAAAAATTAAAGTACGTGTCTTTTACAAGAACAAGAAATTGGGAAATACCATCAAAACAAATTTAGACAAGCTGACATCAGACGATCATGTTGTATACCAATTTTCATGTGACGAGGATATTTGTAACAATAATCAATACATAGGTTGTACAACAAGTCAAACAAAAACACGATCATGAAAATTGGTATACAACATGATCGCCTGATGTCAGCTTGTCTAAATTTGTTTTGATTGGATTTTCTAAATTTTAATTTTGCTTATTAAAATTTAAATTTTCTAAATTTGTTTTCATTTCCATCGGGCATGCCTGCAAGTTTTAATAGGAAGTTGTGTTGATAGGGATGTGAACTAGGCATGCTGATCAGGTAGCTATACAGGTCCGTTCCCATTTTTCGACTGAGGATGCAACTCAATATTTTACGATTCTATCTATATTTTGCTTTAAAAAATCAGCAGTTACACTGGTGTGATTAATGGAGTTACAATGAAAGGAGGAAAATAACTTGATAAGCTAACTGCGTATCTCAGAGGCATCCGTTCTTTAAGTTCAGCATGCTGCTATGGTATCACACTTTGATTGCTAAATACTAATACTTGAGCACATATCGGAAAAAGATGTTTTATCATAGATTATAGGACTTTGCATCTTATGACTTGCGGAACTACAAGGGATGGGCATTTCCATAGACATTTTACAACCTTCGACGTGCAAATTGTCCACCTTTACTTATGCAGAGATGCTGTTGCTTTGATCAGATCAATTCTTATTTACTCATTTCCATGCTTTTGTAATCTTCCACAATATTTGTTGAAAAAACTCGTTGCTACCGAAAAAACAGCTCACAGAATAATGTGTTTGTCTCACAAAGATGAAAATTCTCTTGCTGTTGTTGCAAATAAAACATGTAATAATCTATTTTCAAAAATTGTGAAACACGATAGTCATCCCTTGCGTGAATTGTTTTTGGATCGTTCTTCTCGGTCGACGAGAAGTGCATGTTTACTGCGCCGTCCACTCACCAAGACTGCGCGATATAGAAAGTCGTTCATCAAATTCTATAAATAGCCTTTGATTTTATGAAATGTCCTTTTACGACCTATTTTCTACAGTCATTTACTTTCTAAGTCTTTCTGTATTTTCTCGAAATGTGCAATGTGCTCACCTGAGACAATAAAGAAATTATTATTTAAAAGAGCCAAAATGACAACTGAGATGGAAGCATAGCTAACCTACCGTAAAATTTGTGCCGTCATCAAATACCTTCTTCCTTTACGTACCTACGATGTATAACATCATCCACATAAAAAACATGTATTCATTAAAACATGCATGCCGTATAAAATGTGATGCAATTAATAAGCTGGCGAATTCAGATTCAAACTTAATTAATTCCGTCACTTAAAAATCTGTCAATAGCATTCTGATGTCAATATTGTTCAACATGTGTAATAAAGAATTGATCATGGTTCGCAACGTGACGATGGATAGGGGTCTATGGGTGGAGATTTAGAAAAACAAGCTTATTTATTTGTCCGACATATCACACAGAAAGTTGCTTTTCCACATCGCGAACCTCTCAACGGGTGTCACCTGTAAATTCACATGGCGAGCTTTTGCTCAGGAACTGTCATATTGCGCCGATATTCTTTGATGCGAAAGAGCATGAACTTCAATAAACTATCAAATCGGAGGCATTCATCATCACCAGGGATCTGCAGCGGTCGATTTTTAGCCGCTCCGCTCCATGCCACATCTAACCGCTCCGCTCCGTCCAACCCCATATCTCACTCCACTCCGCTCCAAGGCCCTTTCCCGCTCCACTCCGCTCCGCTCCATCTCAATACCGTAGGCCCCTCTCCTACTACCTGATTAAAACATAAATTGATCGTATGGGTTAGCTTACGAATTGCGATGGTCTGAGTTTTACGTGAGGCTAGCCGTTCTACGTATCATACTGGTAGGCCTATACCCATGCATCATCAAAGTTTGTAATTTTGAAAAAATTATATGATGTAATTACTTAACATAGCTTCTAGACAATGTAAGAAAAGTAAAAAGTAATAGGAATAAGAAACAAAGTTCTTTTATGTTATTATAATATGTCACTAAAAATAGACATAGATACAAATTAATTATAAAAAACTTTTATTCTTTACTAACAGCGACACCAATAACAAACTACAGCAGTACAGTTCATCAGTATTTAGTTTCTGATATCATTATTGCGCTTTATAAAAACCTTCATATCAAGAAGATGAGGCGAAATTCGATTTCTAAGCGATGTGCTTAGATATCCTGCAGTTGAAAACATTATGAAAGTATGGCTCAGTTCCCAGAATGGGAAGCCGCGTGCATGAGTTATTGAGATAACTGATTGGCGTTTCAACAGAGATCCGTCCGTTTTATTCAACTGTATCAAACTATTATTCGGGATTTCATCAAACAAACACACGTCAACATGCAAAAAATAGTAGTAATTTGTTTTATGATTTCCAACGTATTCCATCTTTCATCAAATAAAATATCGACCACTCCGCTCCGCTCCAGCTACTACACCACTCCGCTCCACTTCCATAGCCGCTCCAGCTCCGCTCCAGATCCCTGATCATCACCTTCTGAGAATTGGTCGCAGCCCATGCATTTTATCAGAAGTTGCATTAATTTATCAACTTTGTGTTATGAATATTGCTTTCTTCATACACAGGATGTTTTGTCGCTGCATCGGCAGTTTCATGGCGATCGGAGGTTATCGAGTTTATGAAAAGAGAAAACTTTATGAAACTGTGCCAGAATTCAGGAGTTAGCGTCGATGAGTGCATCAGGTAGATATTGCATTTAATTTCCTATTTTAGCAACAATGACAATTCGCAATATAAATAAATTTGGAGGAAATTGAAGTTTTTACCTGACGATCAATGCATATACTCGTACATAAGTAATGCTATAAGCAAATGTTTAAATATGCATAATAATAAAGTCATAAGATATGTTCACTATTTCTGATGACTAGAATTTTTCAGAGATAGATGTCAATAAAGCAGCTCACAGCACTATGTTGACGATCTACGGTCTATACTGCGGTTTCACCACGGTTTCCTTTAATTCTCTCATTTCGCATAAAACAGCCTTTATACATCTTCGCAAAATAGTAGACTTTGTTCTATTTTTAAGTTAATATACAACAGATATCATAAAGGAACTTTTTGTTGCTTAGTCCCGCGATGGCTTTTTTGACTTAATCCTTACTGCTGCTTAAGTCTTATCATGTCAAGTCTTCATTACTTTTAGCGTGTAGTTCAACACAAGAACATAATTCCAATCAACACATAAGTGAAGTAAAATTCACATTATGAAATATTGCATGAACCTTTGTAAACGGCTCCATACGATATCCTGATTACCGAATGTTAATCCGCAATTACGAAGAGTCAGCCACATGACAATTCACTTTCAGACATTCAAAAAATGTGCGCATGATACGCATTCGCACAGTAAAAATACTCAACGTACTACTTACACTGAGTCTATAAGTAGTAATATACTAACATGCAGTATTGGCCAGAATGGATGACTCTGAGATGTGTATTTTATGTTATTTGTTGATAAATTTACTGTTAGGCTTGTAAGTGTACATAATTTCCGATTAAGTGAATTATAAACGGAAGTCAAATGATAATCCAAGTAATATATCTATTTAAAAATCACATGAGTGAACACCGGTCAGTATTTGATGCGCATTCCTTTTCTGAATTACCCCACAAATGCTGTCAGAGATCGAGAAGTTCAACTTTTTGCTTCCATTTATCAACTTCGTCCACACGGCCGTGATAACTTTCTTCAATTCCAATGATGATGTCTGGTTTCGTAGGTAAAGATGTCGGTCTTCGTAGGTTTGTTTCAACAAGAACCATCAATTTTCAATAGAATTGAGGTCTGGTGATGTTCGGTCATAGACTCATGGCTTCAACACTTGAATTCCAGAGCCATATCGCTTGAAATTTCCAAGAGCGACATCATGTTGTGGGTGAAAAGCACTCCCTAAATTGCTAAGAATTGCAGCACTTTCGTATTCGGAATTTATTGGCAACCAGCTTTATTGCCTATACCTTGCCAAAAGCCATAATCCATATTTTTTCAACAGCAAACATTTTTCACAAGTTTTTCTCAGAGTTGAGCCCATTTAATGAGATGCACCTCTCAATCTTGGTGATCTTCAGGCGTGTCCATAAAATGCATAGAACTGCCTCCTTTGGATTTCTGCGAGATCATAACTCGAACCCATTCATAGTATTCCAATTTCCATAGGTTTGTGGCAGTATGCCAAAAAATTAGCGTTTATCTTTTTTGGATTTTCGTGATCCGTGTGACTCCAAGCCGGCAAGCACATGCAAAACTTAGCCATGACTGCTCAGTTATCATGCAGATAGTCCTACAAGACAGCTTTAGCAAAAACATTTCCGCAGACAGGTTAGTTTGTCTGCAGAACCAACTATAACAGAAAAAAATACAAATCGATTAACTGAGTCATCCATTCTGGCCAATACTGCAAGCCATAGAAATGAGGAAGTCCTTGGAAAATCAATTTTATCGATTAGAACCTCAAAATTTTGCCTATGAAGATTTTACATGGACATCTGATACAAGCCATTCGAAATAATAAAAATAAAATTTGTATATTATAGCAAGTATTACAAGTATTCGAACAGCATTTTTTGCAGATAAGAAAGATAGAAACAGATTCTGAAAACGTGGCTCTTATTATGCGTGAATCATTATCGGGTCTCGCGGGTCGGGTCTCTGCGAGCGTACCCGTGGGTCCTGAACCCGTGTCCAACTCTAAATTGAACAATCTAGTTTTGGCTATGCACTCTACAACTTACACACAACTTTAGCTGAATTACTGACAATAATTGCTTTGATTTCAGCGACGTCAAACGATATTGCCAAATGCAAAGAACTGAAGGACCGGAAATTGACGATGAGTTGATAGCGTGTATTCGACGACCCAAATGCTCACATCCAGTCATTCCAGATCCAAGTCAGAAAACAACTTATCTGAGTAAGCAATCTTTGAAAGAGATAACTTCTCTGATTCTGTTCTTTGGATCACATGATTTTTCAAGATTTCTGGAGTCAAGATTAAATAATTATTTTGCGTTGAAACTTCAGCAGCTGACATTTGGTAAACTGCTAAGCGCTAGTCTCTGACGTAAAACAGATTTAAATAAAAGTAGATGCTCTGCCATTTTCCAAATGCTTATATCGCTCAAACTAAAATGTCCATACTGTACATGCATTACAGAGTACACTCTTCAACTTTTATGTAGCGCTGTCCATTGGATTTATATGGAAGCAAAACCATTCGCGAATTTTTCCTACCCACTATATTCAAATTTCCAAGTACTGTATAATCTAATTCATAATCGAAATAGTATCTGATTAAAGAGTAAGATTGGGAAAACGTTTAATACAACAGGAATGAAGCATGTCTTAATAATTGACACCAATAATCAAAGATGGCAATCCGAAAGTCAGTCTTTGGGTAGTCATGTAAATTTCCTTCAACCAAACGTTAAGGTCTCAATCAGATCCGGGGAGATTACTGTTTGACTAGAATTTCGCCAGCTTTTTTCATTTGGCTTATAAACGGGCGATTTAAGCATCAATCCTTTAAAGCAACTGATATGTCTGTTGCTGCTAAAATCTTGTCACGGTTTGAGGAGAATCTTTCGGTAATAATGCATTTGTGACATTTCACCAAATGCCAACGCAAGTCAATCACATAACATCATTGCACCCCATCTATGCAAATATTATCGATCTAAATTATACGTAAATGGTCACATTGTTGTAATGTAATTGTACAACACATCTTTACAGAATAAGTCGCTTAGCCTAAGAACCATTTCCGTCATAAGCATCGCTTATACATGCCGTAAAGGTGTACAGCAATTAGTGCAATAATGTCTATGAGAATCGAAAACATTCATCCTTTTCTTTATTTTACGCATTTAATGAGCAAAATTTTGTAAACCCTTGATATCAGGAGACCTTTGCTTTCAGAACAAAATGCCGCCTGAAAGTCCAGGCCTTAAATTTATCTGTGACATTGTTAAACCACATAACAATATTCTATCGAAAACAAAGTGGCATTGTCTACACTTTTTGACTTTACTTCTTTACTTTCAATCTTTACCATTACTGCAATGCAGTAGTTCATATTTGCATCAGACGAATCTCATGCCCGTTACGTGCAGCAATTGAATAAGCAAAATGAATGCACTCCAACGTTTTGAATCCATGCATTGCAGTCTACATAAATGTTATTTGTGAATATACATGAATATACAACTCCTCTCCTCCCACTTTGGTTAAGCGAACGCTCTTCAAACCAATTGTAATCAGCTATTTTGTAATATGAATGTATTGATTCTTTATTTCTGCGTTGCTACAGAAGTTTTCACTTTTATGGTTATAACTCTCCTAAAATTGGTTGAAATTTATTTTTAGACACTCGATATCGTTTTAGAAAACAACATCTAACATATTTCCTACAGAACAATGCAAGAAACACGAAGCTTACAATGGATGAGACATGGTGAGCATTTCAGTATACAATGACATGTATCAGCTCAAGGAAAATCATGTGTACTGTTTTAATTAGATTAAGACATGGCATGGTCAAAATATTCGAAGAATCCTGAAAGCGGAAGGATACAAACTAAAACAAATCTAGTGGAAAATCCTAGAACGAATTAATTTAAAGTCCAGTGAGCATGTACATAATTAATACTTGCAACATAGAGATCCATATCCTAATGCAGAGTATAAGAGTTAGTCGACCCACTTTTTACATGGAAGGGGAAAGTGAGTCAAATCTAATGATTTTTTCATAAATTAAAGGCCTGAGCTCGGCATGAAGTATAATCAAAATTGCAAATAAGGATGACCACAAATATGAAGAAACCCAGAATTATATAGCTATATACGGAATCATCAGGGAGATCTGTGGCTGCAAAAAGCAAGCATGTGGCCCCTAGACTCCAACCTGAACCAAATGGCGGGTCCAGGCCGAGAAACCTTTTTCTCTTGAAGAGGATTTGATGCAAGAATTTCCGAGATTATTAACTTTATAACCCCTATTTTTGAAAGTATTGGAGAGCCCGTTGGCAATAGACCCTTAGAACTCTAGAGAACCTTAGAAACTCTAGTATTTGAGAAATTCTAGCAAAAGTGATAAGTTTGGCAGCAAAGATGCTCAAGCCAGTATTCATTAGCATATTACTTGCCGGAAAAGATAGAGAATCTCTGGAAAACTGAACTCGTCAACCTTATGGTACACCTCCATGTTGCGAAGGCTACTTCCTTGGATATCAATTTAAACGTCCAAATAGCTCAAGCATTTGTTGAAAAATGGGTCCTTTATCATCAGCTTCAGTGCTGCGTGCAATTATTCGATTATGAGATCCATGTTCCCCAATGTTTCATGACAACATAAGAATCCGATACTCAATGTTATTAAAGAACTAGAGCATACATGCACACTGAAAGCAATGAATGCTTTGGATCATTGATTTTGTTGTAAAACATCCAAGTTTGTATCATTTACGAGTATAACTATTGCATGCCTAACTAATTTGAGCATTCTTTATATCTGGAAAAATCGACAAGATTGGTAAATTTGACCATCAAACACAGTGGGTTTCTATATGTCAGATTTCTATGAAGGTCTCAATTAATCGCTTGATTCAACGTCCGCGTTTAATAAGTTCTGCATTTTACATTATTTCCTTTCGAATTCATGACAATGCTCATGGCTCTGCGCTGTCGCATGAATGAAAGTTCTGTAAAAATGCTCGTCATCAAATCTAGAAATTATGCTTTGAATTGTTGAGCTAAGCACTTATCACGCTGCAGCTAAAAACGAAAAATTTTTAGACGCATTCTTAAATATGTAAAGACACGCATGGCCCATATTGAATAATGCATATTTCATTACGTTCGTTAAATTACAAACTATGCGTCTTTCTTTATGACAGGGTTGAAATATATTTTACTGTAGATGCATATTTGGAAAAAGGAAACTGGAAATTAAAAATACTGTCATTGTAACATAGAAATTAGTAGTTATCGTAGTGAGAGGTCATTCATTCCTGATTATTACTATCATTAATGATGCTAGCTTAATCATGTATTCGATGAAATGAATGATTGTGAAGTTCATAATCAGTTCATTGATTGGAATTTTACAATCTTCCCAACAGTGGTCAAACTGTGCTGCAACAGCAGAAATACAGCAATATTTTCATATATTAATCTGCTGCTCAAATTGTCATATGTAAAAATGCAGCGAATTGAATTTTGTAGAATTGTAGTTGACCAACAAGCGTAGCTTGATCAGAAAGCCAATATGAAATACGAAATAAATAGAATGAAGCAAGAGAAAAAGACAACGATGACTAGAATGTCAAGTCATTTACATTCTACATGCCTACAAAATGGCCGAGAGCTTTTATTTGAACTTGTGAATACTTTGTATATTATTGAATGCTTGAGCTTGAAGTATATGAAAACAAATGTCTTTATTATGGCATCATCACTTATCGTATACAGACTGATTAACTCCAGTCTGTCTTCTGGTCAAGTACCTTCTTGCTCTAAAGCGGCGAACATCACCCCTGTACCCAAAGTCTCTAACCCCCTGTCTGTATCCTTGCACTTTGTGCGGCATGGTGACGGAGACTATTTGTAGAAGGAGATGGACAACATCGTATCTTGGTCTGCGGCATCGGGTCTTCCTCTCAATATCTCAAAGGGCTGTGTGATTGATATTGTTACTAAGTAGGACCTCACTTTGAATCGAATTCTGATCGGTTCTGAAAGTATACCATCCGTTAACTCGGGCAATATTCTAGGAGTGACTTTCTCAAGTTCTCTTACTTGGAGCAATCATATTTCCAAAATATGTCAGAAGTGCTCCAAAAGATTATTCGTTCTAAGGAATCTGAGACGTGCAAATGCAGACGCGACGTACTGATACATGTATACAATTCCCTGATCCGCTCAATTATGACCTATGCCTTCCCGTGTTTCGCGAATGCCAGCAAGCGTCACCTAAACCGTTTATTGCGTGTCGAAAGGAGGGCATACAGGATCATGACCGGGTCTTCCTCGATGCCCGAGAATTGCATCGCAGCTGGGGATCGAATATGCAATAAACTCTTCAGCAAGATCGCCTCCAGTCAAAACCATCCATTACAAGCATTGTTCGACAAAAGGCATCCTACATCACGTAACTCCTGTCCGCTCAGGAAACCGCGAGCGTTTACCAAACGTCATGCTAATTCGTTCATTAGATTTTGCCGTCAACTTTTAGACTTTCTTCACAATATCTTGTTCTGAATTACATGTAATGCGCGTACCGCCTTTTGTATGCCAATAAATAATTTATTATTATTATCGTATTCCAATTAGGAAATCACAATGATTTTGTAACTCTCTTGTTCACCTATTTTTATCGGCTTGCTGAATTGTGACGAAAAGCAACTTGAAACTATACCCAACAACCGTCCTAAGACAAAGCATGAATTATTCCTTCCAAACTTATCAAACTAGAAACAAATCATAACTAGAAATTGTTTCCACTAAATCTTTTCACATTTTTTTGTCTTGTGAAACGAATAACTTGGAATTTGTTAGACAACCAGTTCTGCCGTTTTGTAGAGCAATTTCAAAAAAGGAGTGGTGAATACTGGAAAGAATAAATGGCGGAGGCACACAAGATAAGCCATGCAGATGGATACAATTTATTTAAGCATTCACGCACAAACTGAGTTGTGTGATTTACCAATTTTAAAGACGAGTTTTAGCTTGTGCACTGTCATGGTTGCTCCTTGTGTACGCAGAACTTCCTATAATCCTTATCCATAAAGATATCGAGAGTATTACAAATTCTGTTGAATTAATGTGATAATAACATAATGAATGGAACCGACTCGGATGTCAACCCTAGATGTCAACTGCAAATAACTTGTAGTCGCTTATCAGTTGTACAATCAATGTCTGTTGAATTTACAATAATTTCGATAATGTTCTTCCACAAAATTAGATTCATCTGCGCGCGCTTCGGTTTACTAGAAAGGAAGAATTGTATGTAACTTTAATATCGAAATGACACATCACAGAATTAGGGTTAATGATCTTTTACTATAGAGCCAAAATAAATAACATCACGAAAAAAAGAACACATCGATCCAAAACTTCTACACATCTTTGCGGAAAACGCAATAGAGCCAAACTTAAGCTCTACACTACCTCACTCACCTTCAAGCAAAGTTTCATCAAAATCCATCCAATACTCTGTCCTACACAGCCTTCACAAGCTTGAAAATATGGCCTATTCAGCGACATTTCAAACTTTCAAACACACATCCAGCCACAACTTGCTCTTGTTATTACAGCTTGAATAATTAGAACAATCATGTTTCTGTGTAGCAGGTATATTAATCATTTGTATAAAGAGAGCATAAAAAAATTGAGTGTTTCACAAAATTGTTTTCGTTTCTTGATTTGTAGGAATTACATTGGCAGTCGTGGATAAAACTGATGATAATTAATGGTGAAAAACAATATGCTTCGTTCTATGCATCACGGATGCTGACGGTTGTCAGAGAATACAAAAGCATTGTATGTTGCTGTGCAACGGGAGATCATCAGATCATTTCATGACGACGGTTGATATTAAATGATATGATTTAAGATAAATTATATTGATTTTTTATCAATTTTCACCATTAATTATTTCAAAGAACAGTGATTACTAAAAAGATGACCGAAGCATGCTGGATTACTTTGATCACGCCAAAAATAAAGCGTCGTCATGAATTGAAGTGATGAGCTCCCGTTACACATCAACATACAATACTTTTGTATTATTTTGTATTATTGCAAAAAAATAACTAAACGTTAGGGCTAAATGTCACTTTCTTTTTTGAAAGCCGACAAAGTCGGGAACGCTTTTTGGTACCCCTACGATCCCTGAAGGGGCGAAAGGGGTCCATTCTTTAGTGGGTTTTACTGCTGTTCGCAGAGAGGAAATATGAGCCTTCTGAGCAGATGCCGACATCTCTGCCCAAGTGGAGGAGTGCACCTCAAATTTGATGAAAGCTGGTGCCAGTCGAAAAGAACCCTGACCAATGACAGCGTCCGCTTCTGCTTGTAATTGGTTGGCAATGAGAGCTTTCAGCTCTTCCAGGAGGTCGCATGGATTCCGTCGGAGTATCTTCTGTCGCATGCTTTTGAGAGTCCTGTTCATTCGCTCCTGAGATTGTTGCCACGCCACATCCACGCCCGCCATTGCCCTCGCCCAATGGGAGGATTCTGGAAAAATATCAAGTTTGTGTACATAATCTTCTAAAGATGAAAAAAGAAGCTGAGGAAATATCTATCGAAGCTTGTAAACACTAAGAATGGGGGAAATCGGGACAATGATAATATAATAATCTCATATAATAATTTAATGTAAGCACGCGGGTTCCATATCTCTGTAGGCAAAATCCAGCAAAAGTGGTCCGCTTTTTTGTCCACTGAAAAAAACAATCAAAGATTTCATTTCTTTTGCGTCCGGTGGTAGTATTACGGTCTCCGAAGGTATGTGTGTTATGTGTGCTATACCACAATATAAATGCTATTCGGAGATCTGCAGCCGAGTTTCTGATGTGAGGCCGTTGATGTGCTCGCCGAAAATTGATGTTCATCTTTAAATGTATATACTTTTTACTTTTTTACATCAGTAGTATGCTGAGGAGACGCACTCACATTTTTACATCTCGCAGTACTTATATATATATATAAGGTGTAGTATAAAAAGGCCTAAATCTTATGACGACACAATTCCAATTATATATTTCAAAATTGCTTCTCAATGTCATACTGATTTAGTTACTGAAAACAGGATGAATGTAATTACCTACATGCCCTTATGATTGGATACTCATATACAATGACATCATGGCAGCATCAGAAGTTGAATCATAAGGCTTCTTGAAATTAAACCAGTTTGGCATGAATGGTAAAGAAAGGGTGCACAATTATTTCCATTAGTTCCAAAATTTATACTAGCATACGAGTATCTATTTATCCTTGTTGCGAATAGTTAGTTTTATCATATGTCAAGGATCACATTGTGATGTGCCCGCTTTATTATATGGATTTGTTAAGCAACTGCAAGAGGCAACTGCAGAAAAATTCAACACATACAATTCAGTTAAGTTCTGCCGTTAAAATTATCACCAATTTCTTTAATTATGAAGTACCATATCAATAAAGAGTTGAGTAGTGCATTTGATGAGACATCTGTTGCCATTGTATAGGCTGCAAGGACTTCTCTACAAAAAGAAATACGGAAGGCATGTCACAGACCTACAAAGGAAAAGAATAATCAAAAATACTATTCATTAGCAAAATATGCCATAATACACAGTTCCATTCCAGATCAAGGTTGCCACACGACATTTCATTTTTTTGTGCGACCACACTAAATTTGCACAGCTGCACTGACGTTACATAAACCAAACAATTTAAGAATATATAGTTAGTAAAACGTACACCCAAGTACCGGAAATTAAACATACACGTCCTCGTTTCTGGGGCTGTCAATATGAGTAGCGTTCTGTCAATAGGAGAGCCCTCGCAGCGGCAATCGAAGCGAAAGTACGACAATAATGATGAAGATGAAAGGTAATAACACAATTTTCTTGAAAGATACGATGTCGAAGCATGCGGCAAAACTTATACATGTTCAATTGAATTCAACGGTTGTTTTTGATTTTGTAGACGATGAGAAGTACAATTACAGTACTATGTTTTCCAGTCTTCCTTTGATGCCACTTTCATCCTAAGACGGCTACAAGAAAAATCCCTGGCTTATGACAGATATGTCTCCTATGGATTCATAGACTTGGAAAAGTATTTTGATCATGTCCCGCCCGCACAGTTAGGTTGAACTGCTGAATGGTAAATTGCATAGCATGGTATTCAGCTTCCTTTTCAATGATGGATTCCATCGAGGTCCTGTTCTCAATTCATTGTTGTTCGTCTTGATGCGCAGAAGTTGTGGCTCGATGTATGTTTGAAAATTTGAAATGTCGCTGAATAGGCCATATTTTCAAGCTTGTGAAGGCTGTGTAGGACAGAGTATTGGATGGCTTTTGATGAAACTTTACTTGAAGGTGAGTGAGGTAGTGTAGAGCTTAAGTTTGGCTCTATTGCGTTTTCCGCAAAGATGCGCAGAAGTTGTGGCTCGATGTGTGTTTGAAAGTTTGAAATGTCGCTGAATAGGCCATATTTTCAAGCTTGTGAAGGCTGTGTAGGACAGAGTATTGGATGGATTTTGATGAAACTTTACTTGAAGGTGAGTGAGGTAGTGTAGAGCTTAAGTTTGGCTCTATTGAGTTTTCCGCAAAGATGCGCAGAAGTTTTGGCTAGTTGTGTGTTTTAAGGATTGAATTTTTGTCGTTTTCGTCATATTGTGAAGGCTGTGTAGGACAGACTATTGGATGGATTTTGATGAAACTTTACTTGAAGGTGAGTGAGGTAGTGTAGAGCTTAAGTTTGGCTCTATTGCGTTTTCCGCAAAGATGTGTAGAAGTTTTGGATCGATGTGTTCTTTTTTTCGTGTTGTTATTTATTTTGGCTCTATAGTAAAAAATCATTAACCAGAATTAGGCAACTTGCACCTTCTCGAATGGATAATTCGTGCATCGCTTGCTATTGGAAATGGCAAACAATAAGCTGTCAACCGAGGACACCAGAGCCAGTGAGAGATGCGTGCGTGCTGTGATATTACGTTGCACACACCAAAACACACATCGATGCCTGGCTTCGATTCAATGTATGCACTATACAGTGAGCAATGCCGAGGAGAGGATCATCAAGTGAACTAATTTTCGTACGCCTGCTACTTTCTTTAATAATGATCGGAAGGGTCAACATTATGGAGAAAACTTGTGGGCCATGATCTGAATTCTTCGAATCTGAAGGAATTTTGGCATTCGAAGCACTTTGCTCATATCGACTGAGAAGGATGTCTTTAAACTTGAAGAGTTTAAGCAGCAATAAAGTCCTTGGTGCCAGTAAACATGTATTCCTTTCGAGGACTCGTCAATATGCCTCAGTTGGCTCGAAAGTAAATTATGGCATCTACAAGAATTGAGCATGTTAAAATACTGTATGGCAGACTGTCTTGTCATCAATTGTCGCAAAGTGCCGCTTCGTCTGAGAGAATAAGTAGTTTTGAATGATTTCCGCAGACTTGAGTAGCTTAAAATTCATATTCTTTGTCATCTGTAAACGCGCATTTAACCTTAAAATACAATCCTCGCATTTCATGTGCATGGAGCTATCACAATGATGCCCACCCCATGCAGAAAAATATTCCATTCAGAAAATATGAGCGTACGCTCGAATCAGCAGATAGCGCATTATCTTGAGTATCGAAACAATGAAGATTACTGAGATTTAGCAACATTGTAACACTGTTAACTTGAGTAATTCAGAAAATATAAAAATCCGAATCTGATTTGGTACTTGTGACGTGTTATACTTTGTAGGAATCTTTTCAATACACATTAGTAAGGATTATTACCACTATTGACATCACAAAACAGTTTAGATACGCGCAGGGTAATATGAGCTAATAAACTCAAAACTTCGTGTGTTGAATTCCTTATTACGAAGCACAGCAGAGATGCGTACGTCATTCTTAGATTGATCAAAGCGATTTATTGGCGGCTCAGATATCCTTTTTCAACTCCGACTATCACGATATGATAGATCCAAAGTTTTCACACGCGTTTATGTCGCTTGAATTACCAGCCATTACCAAGTAAATCGATATTCTTCGGATGGATTTTTTGAAGCCTTCATGCAGGATGTCTTGTTCATAGGTTAAGGCATTGTCTTGCCACACTTTTAGCCCATGTCCTCGACGATCCAACCGAATAACCTAACCCAGGTTTTCCCAAGCCGGCGTTGAACTTCTTTGCTAACCTGTGAACTTTTTCCTTCTGCGGCATGTCCTTTAACGCCATACATAATAACAACCACAGATATCAAAGATTTCAATTTTCGGAAGAGTTGGCACTCTTACTGATGCTAAACTCATCTTACTCGAATTAGGTGAGCTATTGATGCTTGCAGAGCAAGTGCGACGTGAATTATAGATTGAAGGATAATTTCATTCGCTAGATAGACATACAGCGATGACCATTTGGTAAATCTATGTGGTATATCCTTTGCCTAGCACAGGGTCAATCATTGTTCTGAAAGGGAATGGCTAATTTATGGAAATAATGGTTGTAATATTCTAAATGGCTGAACAATCGATTTAAGAGGACATGATATGATTTGATACATAATGGTGCAGGACAATGAAATGAGTTAATAATTGGAAATCTGGCGGATTAGTTCGGCAGCCAGAGCGATTTTTGCCGGAAACGAAGCCGAAAATGTGACCTTTACAGAAGGATGTGCATTCTATGCCTACTACGAATTGAATCAACATGTGTTTTTCTTTGATCGTATCTGACAAGAAAAGAAACCAGCTCAAACTCGGCAAGCGCGCAGATTCGTAGTAGGCATGGGATGTGCATCATTCTGTGAAAATCTTATATTCGGCCCCGTTCCTGTCAAAACTCGTTCTGGCTGCCGGACTAGGTGGACACGCTGCTGCACCAAAAGACAAGCGACATGCCGGCAGCCAGAGCGAGCTTTTGCAGGGAGCGAGACTGAAATGAGACTTTCGCAAAATGTGCAAAAAAGACTGAAAATGCGCACCCTATGCCTACTAAGAATCTGCGCGTCTGCCGAGTTCTACCTGGTTCCTTTTCCTGTAAGACAGGATCAAATTCGGCGAAGTATTTCTGTGTACACAAATCAGACATCTGGAAAAGCGAACATCTGTTATTTTGTGAGACCGTCGTGATTTTCAAAAGCTTCATTTCCAAGATACAGAAATTAAATGTCAGGAATTGGAAAGCTGCCCACGATTGAAGAATGTTCTCCTAGTTGGATTCATTATTATATTGTATGCTTTTCGCCTCAACATTTGCTGTGATTATGACCTAAGATAGAATGAACTAATCATAATTGAAACGCAGCAGCAAATTATCAAATTGTTTAAAATTCGCACATTTTCATGCACCAGTCCAAGAGCCCGCCTCCAGAAATTACTGGTGCAGCTGTACACTGCGCACAGCCCTAGTTATTTTACAACTTTATGGACATGTATGAATGCGTCATTGACCTAAGAACACTCATGCTGACTCTTTATATTCGTGGACGGCTCCAGAGAGTGTCAAGCCCCTAGCTTGTAAAATTTGGTTTTAAAATTTCTACAGGTCATTTAAATTCATATAAATTTAGCATCTAATAGAAACTAACTATATGTTTCATGTCTTTACAATAAATGGTTGATGGCAGTCATTGGAGTCTCATGGAAGCAGTTTCTAAGGCCGCTGTCACACAGAAAAAGGCGTATTCCATTTACCATCCTCCATTTAGGATTTCCCTTTAATTGCATGTAGAAAAGAATGCAACCTATCACACAGAAAAGTCATCAGCCACAAGTCATCTTCCATCGTCCATCACGCTCTCATACAGGAAAAGTAATAAGGCATCGTCCATCGGACGTAAGTCACGAAATTATGCGGCTGATGAAGTTCATTTTCACAAGTTTCAGGCGTCATATTCTAAAAATAGAACAACGTGAAGTGACGGCTGAGGGAAGATTTAGGAAGTTGTCATTTGCGAAGAGAGGCAATCAGAAAACAGCCTTTGTTTACAATGTTGAACGAGGACGAGGATTAGGACAGTAGTCATGGCAACGGTAAATAGTAAAAAATAGCGCTGAATCAATCGGAAATGGATTTCCCTAGTGTGACTGCGGCAGGTGGAAGATGCACTATGGAAGTTGGAAGACGCCTTATTCTGAGTGACAGCGGCCTAAAGGTCATGAGAAGTTCTTGTTATTACTGTATCACAGTATTCTCGTATCATAACAAACATTTCTTATGTCAAGTAAAGTGGTAATTTGATTTTCTCACTTCAATTTTGCGTTTCAGGAAGGCAGCAGAAATGTCTCTGGCAGTTTGGGAATGTTACGCAAACTTATCTTTTTCACGCGCATCGTCCATTCAAACTGCCGATTTAGTCATATCTTTCGAAACATCAACTCACGGATTCATCGATTATTACAGCAAGAAAAAATACGCGAATGACGGAAATGCATTTGACGGTCCGGGAGGTAAAGTCACCATTCACATTCATGCAAATTCGGTTTAATTTTAAGATAAAATCATTGTTCCATTGGTCATCGAGTCCATGGGGATTTTATTACACCTTGAATGATCATCATCGTATTTCTCAATCTGCCAATATCACTAGTTAGTACTCTTGGGTGACTTGCCGTCATAAATCCAACATTCTGATTGACAATTATTTCAATTATCACAGTACTTTACGGTAAAATGATGCATTTTTATAGAAGTGTAGTGTATAAGAGGAATAACATTTAGTATCATTTTAATTAAAGAAAATAAATTTATATTTATCTTTCGACGCACACATAATTTGCTTTTCTACGATATATTCCGGCGAATCGCCCTTCTCAATCAGATTTTTAATTTACAGTGAATTCATCAAACAGGAACTTTAAGAAAGTATTTAAAATCAAATCTGGAAATGTCTAGCATTAGAAATAGCATGGGTGTATTGGGAAAATAGTGAAGTCAAAGATGATAAAGTCAACATCGTACATTTCTGTGTAAACTGGTTACAATACACTTTCATGCATCCTCCTAATGTTGTAAAGTCAATGCTGGTAAATTTGATAAGAACAAGAAGTAATGAACCCATCAAACAATTATAACGATCAATCATCTTATAACAATCATATCATGATTTTGAGAACATCAATTAGTCGTACAGACGTGGCCTCAAGGTGGCCGAGGCAGAAAGAATGACTGAAAAAAACTAGGCATGATTGCTGTTGTAGTAAATGCGTGCTATGATTCATGTACATGTAGAAGTATATACAGTGTACATATATAACATACATGTGCATACAATCTACATGTAGAAGTCTGTGGAAGTTTCTGGCTACATACATGGATAATGCTCTATCATTCAGAAGCCGGCAATAATCCTATAGTTATGGCACTCTAGGATTCGTCGAGACCGAAGGTCGAGACGAAGCCTAAAATGCGATAACTACCTTATTGCTTGACAGCGCGGCGGAGACGATTTGCACGGTTTCAGCACGCTGTCATACTTTTACACTTCAATCAACCATTTAGAAAATTAAGTAGAGCGAAAGCTTCAATCTATCCATCTTGTCAAAACTGTTAATCAATCTGAAACAGAGCTACCGATAGAACGCTAAGTTAGCATCATCATAGCGTCAACCATTGATAACAATTATTCGATTTCTATGGCTTAGAATAGAAATGTAATGGTTTACCAATTGCTCCAATATAGAGTTCTAGAAGATAGCGCTATCTTAGCGTTGTCAAAGCGTTGTTTATCAAAATATCTCGCAAGTGTTTCAGATTAGCTCTATGCTTAATGCAGACATTAAATAATAGACTAGAATAACTTTTGAGATAATACTTGGGCTAACCATTGTAAATCTCACCGTCAGAACGCTAAGTTAGCGTCTTTATAGCGCAATCTTTCATGAAACGACGCTACGTAAATTGGAATGAGCGTTGCAGTAGAACTTTTTGACAATAAACAGCAGATAAAGCGATTTTCATTTATGATTTGTATGGACTGTTTTAGCTCGAATCAGGCAATTTGTTGTTTACTCAGCGTATTATGGACAATGACTTTTCATCTGATAAATAATCAATACATAAATAAGAGCTGAAAGTGCAGTTATTGAAGACTGAGCTTGTTTCTGACATTAATTTAATAAACGCATCTCATGGCCACTATGAAATGATTAGTGGCATCTATTTTAGGACAATCTATTGGAAATGGAGCGGTTTAGCTTTGTTAGTACACAAGAAATTGAGGCTAGTGTGCAGAGGTCGGTTCCCGAGAATACCCGAAGAGCAAACGTTTTTGCCCTTAGGGTGTACGAGGAATGGGTAGCTGCAAGAAATATGACTTTTGATGAGTGCCAATATCCAGATCTCTCGAGCTTGCCAAATGTGGGCACAGATCTCCTTATTCAAGTATTGTCTCATTTTGTTTATGAGATTCGCCGCAAAGACGGCAAGGAGTACCCACCATCATCTATTTATGGCATCATGTGTGGCGTCATGCGCTACCTGAGAGACGACTGCAACCGCCCTGACCTCAACTTTTTCAATCAAAGTAACAAATTCCACTATCTGCGACGCTGCATCGACTCGAGGATGCAAGAGCTGACAAGCAAAGGCGTCTGCTCAGGAACCGAACGAAACGACCAGCGGCATCTTTACAAAAAACAAATTGGTCCATTGTCAGGCTTCGGTTCTCGTCACGAGAGCTCGTCACACTTTGCTGGTGTAAAAGTAGACGGCAGACAGCAACCCTCGACTGGTTTTCGTAGAAAATACATTTGAGCGCCATAGTTTTTCTTCGTCATCAGTAGCAACAGGGTCAGCTCGCTTCTTGCAGATTCCGACGCCTTTGCTTGTCAGCTCTTGCATCCTCGAGTCGATGCAGTTTCGCAGATAGTGGAATTTGTTACTTTGATTGAAAAGTTGAGGTCAGGGCGGTTGCAGTCGTCTCTCAGGTAGCGCATGACGCCACACATGATGCCATAAATAGATGATGGTGGGTACTCCTTGCCGTCTTTGCGGCGAATCTCATAAACAAAATGAGACAATACTTGAATAAGGAGATCTGTGCCCACATTTGGCAAGCTCGAGAGATCTGGATATTGGCACTCATCAAAAGTCATATTTCTTGCAGCTACCCATTCCTCGTACACCCTAAGGGCAAAAACGTTTGCTCTTCGGGTATTCTCGGGAACCGACCTCTGCACACTAGCCTCAATTTCTTGTGTACTAACAAAGCTAAACCGCTCCATTTCCAATAGATTGTCCTAAAATAGATGCCACTAATCATTTCATAGTGGCCATGAGATGCGTTTATTAAATTAATGTCAGAAACAAGCTCAGTCTTCAATAACTGCACTTTCAGCTCTTATTTATGTATTGATTATTTATCAGATGAAAAGTCATTGTCCATAATACGCTGAGTAAACAACAAATTGCCTGATTCGAGCTAAAACAGTCCATACAAATCATAAATGAAAATCGCTTTATCTACTGTTTATTGTCAAAAAGTTCTACTGCAACGCTCATTCTAATTTACGTAGCGTCGTTTCATGAAAGATTGCGCTATAAAGACGCTAACTTAGCGTTCTGACGGTGAGATTTACAATGGTTAGCCCAAGTATTATCTCAAAAGTTATTCTAGTCTATTATTTAATGTCTGCATTAAGCATAGAGCTAATCTGAAACACTTGCGAGATATTTTGATAAACAACGCTTTGACAACGCTAAGATAGCGCTATCTTCTAGAACTCTATAATGGAGCAATTGGTAAACCATTACATTTCTATTCTAAGCCATAGAAATCGAATAATTGTTATCAATGGTTGACGCTATGATGATGCTAACTTAGCGTTTTATCGGTAGCTCTATTTCAGATTGATTAACAGTTTTGACAAGATGGATAGATTGAAGCTTTCGCTCTACTTAATTTTCTAAATGGTTGATTGAAGTGTAAAAGTATGACAGCGTGCTGAAACCGTGCAAATCGTCTCCGCCGCGCTGTCAAGCAATAAGGTAGTTATCGCACTTTAGGCTTCGTCTCGACCTTCGGTCTCGACGAATCCTAGAGTGCCATAACTATAGGATTATTGCCGGCTTCTGAATGAAAGAGCATTATCCATGTATGTAGCCAGAAACTTCCACAGACTTCTACATGCACATGAATCACAGCACGCATTCACTACAATAGTGTGAAAATCTGTACGAAATATATTTTAGAAAAACAAAAGCAAATTATCTTTACGTCGTAAGATAAATATTAATTTAGTTTCTTTAATTAAAATGTTATCTGAGTCTTTCTTTGCAAGTTCCGTTCATATTGCTGGAAAACATCTAGTATTTTGATAAAATGGAAGACCTTTTTTAATGTTTGCTTAATATTTTCGAATTCATTCATAGCAAGCATTGTCATTAGTCAAAGTAGGGCCTAAAGATGATTAGTTAATTACTTGGTCAATAAATATGTATGTCAAACCCATAGAGTAAGTATATTCGGTAAAGTGGAACTCCGCATTTATTAAATCCCCAATGTGTATACACTTTCGATTCTATTGAATGAACTCGTGGGGATACACGTTGTATTGTCACCAAATGTTAGTTATGCAAAGTTTTGCAGTTTTGCAGAAATTATAACGGAATTGACTGATCATGACAGTAATTCAAAAGGAAATGATAGCATTTTACAGATCCTCCGTGTCATGACAGCCTTGGAGAGGTAATGTTTCTTAAATTAGCAACTCGATGCCTGCTATTGCTTTCATGCTGAACCTCAAGAGCTTCTTAAGCGTGATCATGTAATAAGCAACCTGCCACTGGCAGAGCAAAATAACAGAGTCAAGGACAATGATTTCAATCAACTTTGAAAGATGTAAATGGGTCCACATCGCTATTCAGATTCTAGAAATGAAACATGAATTTAGTGAATCATTAAATCATGCCAGTGATAATTGAATTAAAACCTTGAAATTTCAGCCAAGAAAGCACAACAAGATCTCGACTTTCCATGAAGACATCCATTATAATGCAATTCATGAAATTCCCTTGCAAATTAGCTTAATTTCCGCTTAGTTAGGATGCTTATTAGAAAATATTCATTCCTTCTGATATCCAAATGTTTTATACTACTTACAAGGGTGCGTCATCTCGGTAGTATTTAAACTGCAAATTTTTGACTTTTTAAAACTACTAAAATAATCTTTTGGACCACGGGAACGTAATCTCCGCTAAAAACTAAATCTTTTGATATAAACATTTTCACTGTATACAGATACTTTTATGAGTCGACACTGTACCTATATATCCCTACTCTATGGTCAGACATATTATGGAATATATAGTTTTGAGCTGCTATTTATCAAATCAGAATGGTGATTTGATATTGCATCTGATTTGATAAGCTACGCAAAGTAATATGAACACAGCATCTTTCTTTAATAGCCTAATAATTATTCATTATGGACTGCTGCGCAATGCTATGCATGACTTATGTAGATACGAGTTAGGCTTATACTCGCATTGATCTCGTCTTTTTTGGCACTGTCTTTATTGATATTCACAGTATTAACGAAGTCAAAATTGATTTAAAAAGCTTTCTCCAGGTGTGCTTGCGCATGCTTTTTATCCTATCGGACGTACAACGGGAAATTTCCACTACGATGATGCTGAAACATATATCGAGGACCACGGTTATGGAATAAAGATTCTTCACGTAACCATTCATGAATTGGGGCACACGTTTGGAATACAGCACATAAACGTCCGCGGCAACATCATGTATCCTACATACGATCCTACTTATCATGAATCGATGCTGGACCTCGGATCTCTTGACAAATCTGAAATTCAAGGCCGATATGGCACTAAGCAATGCACCCGTAAGTGAAATTTGCATTATTATTGATAGATATGGCATGCATATTTACGTGTATAAATAGGTCTATATTCTAGAATTTTTCTGGGAAATTTTGCATCATCTTATCAGGGACCGCTGCATGTAGCAGTTAATCGTATTCTCTATGCTCCACTTCTCTCAATCTCTGTTCCATCTCTTCGTTCTACATCTTATCAGTAAATCTCTGCTATTTGCAATTACAGAATGTATAGAATCACTAAACATAAGTTTATGGCATTATGTCTTCTTTTTATATCAGTCTATTATGCACATAGTCTTAACGTTTACATAAGAAAGCATTTCAAGTTGCTTAGATGCCAGTAGTAAAGTAATCAACAATCTTAAACATTCTGTAAGAATTGAAAACATGCTAGTCTTGTTAAAGTGATCATAAACATGAGATATTTCCTCAGTAATGCAATAGAACTTATCTTAGAATAAAACATTATTGCTATCGGTTGCTTTTTACCAATGCGTGCTTCAGTCAATAAAGCCAGAAAATCGGTTTAGCCAGATTTAGCCATAAATTCGGTTATGAGGAACATCACCTACAGTAAATTACATATTGCCTATTGTGTCATACGTCTACATTTGTGCCGACTTCTGACTTTTGAAATGGCCTAAACTCACCTTCTTATATTTCATTTTGCATATAAACGTTTTAAGATGCATTTAAAGATGAAACGGTTGTTTTGTCCAACATTCATCTCCAATGCATTTATAATGCTGCAATTCATACATTGTGCTATACCCAGTGTTAAATGCTGTGTTGTAGCATTGTGCATACTATATGTTTTGTATATGCAAATGCAATTCATAAACAATATTCATCTTCATTTACACTGTAAATCGCTCAATACCAATCGCATACGAAGGATGCATACCAAAATATTTTTTTGGTATATTTCTGTATGATCTTGGTATATATTTGTATGCTTTTCGCATGTTATTTCAAGTGTGGTATGCTTTACATACTAAAGCCATACCAGCACAATGTTAAAAGAAAGCATCAATCATGTCCAAAGTATCTTGATTTAAGGACTTTTGTCAATAAAGATCACACTAATGTTACTACTGTTCTGTAAGTAGTTAGATAATGACATTCAAGAGTGATACTTTTAATGCTGAATTCGATTTTAATACACGTAAGTCTAAGGCATTTCATGAATAATCAATAAGTATTCAGCCATCAACAATTATGTATCATGTAATTTTGAAATAAGGCATATTATCAATCCGAAGTAAAAACACATTATAATTCATTAAACGCAAAAATAGTTATGTTTGAGATATATAAGTCAACATGGTTGCTGAAAAGTTATCGTTATATTGAAATGATGTTTATCAATTTAGTTCAAGGAAATGAGCTAATTATGAGTCTTGTGAATGCTATAAGACAAGTTGCGAAGATGACATGCGGCTTTAATTCCACAATAAATCTAATCTAGTTAAATACCATACTTTCACAAAGAAATATTCACGGTTGGTATTACTGGAAAAAAGTTATTTGTAAGTAGTATGTAGTATAACATATTTTTTGCCATATGACATAAAGCTATTCATACGAAAGACATACGAAACACATACCAATTTGCATCGGGTCTCGTATATAAAACATACCAAGAATTCGTATTTCAACGTAAAACAGCCAATCACAGTTAGCATAGTTCGTATCGTTTACATACCAATCACATACGAAAGTAAATGGCCATTCGTATGAAAAACATACCAGATTTCTTTATATATACCAGAATCTCGTATCAAATGTTGGTTTCAAATTGTATGTAAACTTGGTATGTGTTTGTATGTAATTTTCGTATCCAGCGATTTACAGTGTAGATGCTTGCGATATGTAGTTTACTGAACATGCCTTACCTTACCCCCGTTTAACGTCTCTTTTTCCCAGGTGTGGGGGTGAGACGGCCGTCTTGTGTCGATTCGGGTGAATTCTTCTTCTCCACTCTTCTCTATCTTGGACGACAGCAGGATTGAGTTCCATCAGCTCCAGGTCTTTCCTGATATTGTGCGACCATTTCTTTATTTGACCTCCTTTGATGTTGGGTCCAGGGATTACCAGGTCCAGGGCTTGTCTTGGCCATGCCGACGATGGCATACGCTCCAGATGACCGAACCACCGCAACCGATGCCTACGAAGCGGAGCCTCTAAGTCGTGAAGACCGAGCATCTGCCTGAGCTCATTCATAGAGCGGCGCTCACATAACTTAACTGCGCAGATCCAACGTACCATGGCGCTGTTGTTTCTAGCCAAACGAGTCATTTCTTCATTTCTGAGTGGCCATGTTTCAGCTGCATATAGCAAACACTTCTCACACTGGACTCAAAGACATGGCCTCTAAGCCGTAAAGAGATACTCTTATTTGTGAGAATGGGCAGCAAATCGTAGAAATTCTTCCATGCAGATCTTATACGGGCGGTGACAGCACCAGAGCATCCACCTGAGTTGTCTAACACATCGCCAAGGTACCAGAAAGACTCCACCACCTCGAAAGCACTATCTCCGATTATCACCTCCTGGATTTGTGGATGAATGTCAGGAAGCTCACCCTTGCAGCGACGGCATTCAAAATGTGGGTCATCGCGGAGGCTATGCAAGTTCGTACACCTGTGATGGATCCACTTACGACATTTAGAGCAGCGAATAGAATTTCTGCCAACTCCTGTTCTGCACACTCCACAAGGGTACCTTCCACTTTCAATGCAAGCGATATTTTGTATTTCGTAAATGTTGTTCATTTAATTGAAATCAGAATATCTACGGAATACAAACCATCCCGAAATGTCAACTAAAAATGACAGTTTGAAATTAAATTTTAATTGCTTGTCAGAAGTGATGTCATATTCATTCGCATCTTAGGCATTGGTTTTGGCAAATTTGGGACTGTAGTTGACAGATTAATGTAGAAGTAAGCAACCGAGATTTGAAAACTTATTAAATGTTTGGGGATGATCCCGATAAACTCTTGAAAAATGCGCAACAGAAACTGACAATACTCCAATCGCAACTGCGTTTGTGCCATGACATTATTCCAGTACTTGATAAATTGCATCTGCTTTTGTATCTTTAAAAGTGGTCTTTTAGATAATTGAGAAGATAGAATGAAGTGACTTAACATCATTGAATATCAATTTAACATTTTTTACTTCTACTATCTTTATAAAATCAGTATCTCTATCACTAGTATAATCTATTACTTCTATATTTCGGAGTCGTTTTCTCTGTCTGACTGCGACAAGACCTTAGCTTTGAGCCTATTCGTTCATCAGAGTTTATAATGTGAATATGTTTCTATGTACTGTATTTCTAAGATGTTTTGCAATGTCAATAATTGTTTCCACGAATCCATTAACTCACTTGATTTCTGATAAATATACCAACTC
This sequence comes from Prostheceraeus crozeri, assembly GCA_907163375.1. Lineage (NCBI taxonomy): Eukaryota > Metazoa > Platyhelminthes > Polycladida > Euryleptidae > Prostheceraeus > Prostheceraeus crozeri. The sequence continues at coordinate 229,532 of CAJQUW010014303.1, forward strand.
ACTTTAGTGAAACAAATAAACGTAACGTGCATTGTTATAGATTTGTTCAGCGTTACATCACATGCTGATCATTGACTTCAAAATATTTTTGTTTGTTCTCCACACAGCAAAAAAGACAGAAATATCTGTAAAGTAGCCCCACTTTCTCAACAAATATTCTCAAATGCCTCCATACTCTCAAAGACTTTCTATTTTGAGGCCGAGATGCAACTGCAATATATACACTGTAGATACCAGGCCACGAAATCCGCCACGAATTTGCCACGAGATGAAAATTTTGTTCAAGCTCGTAGTGAAAAGCTTGTCACCACTAGAGGCCACGGAATGAACCAACATTTCACTACCAACAGCCGGTTCCAATCAGAGAGCAGTTTGAAGATCACTGAACCAATCATTATTTTGATGATCACAAAATTTTGTAGTTTGCATGGGTCCTTTTTGTTGCCATGTTTCCTGGCGATTTTCGTGGCCTGGCATTTGCCTTGTATAAATTACCTTTGACTGCATTTCCAAAAATGTCGCTTTTAAGCCAACAAATTATTTGATAACAATTCCCTGATGCTTAGTCATTGGATGCATATTTAGTGTGTAAAATAGCATTCATGATTTTACCAAACGGATGGAAACGAATTATTTGCAGGTAAAGTGTGGCAAGAATATTACAAAACCAAATTCAACAAAGGAGGAGCCGCAGCTAGAATTATGGATGGCGGTGAGTAACATTATCCACGTAAACATATCTACTAAGTTATTTGAGGAAACTAAATTTTTCTTTAAAAATGAAATCTTATTCTTCTTTTCATCTATGTTGAATTAGTTTCGAGTAAAGCCTGATTATTCATAATGAATAAGATGGCCTTTAGAAAGAATAGTCACAGTCAGTGTCAGAAATTAGTTTGAAAGGTTGTTTGGATATCTATCAGAATCCCATCAGGTCGAACTGAACTTACAAGGTTGAAACCACAAAGTTGGCCTTTACCACAGAGTGGTTCCAACTTACTTCTTGTACTTGTACTTTCATGTGCTTGGTCACAGATACGGACACAGCGATGAGATTGTCAAAGGCCTAGCGGTTCTGGGCGCGGGCTCGAAGGTGATTCTGTCCCGATTTATGGACAATAATGTTTCAATTGACGAACGATGATGTGACAAGATGTTAAATCGATGCAGCAACGTAAGATGTTCAATAGACTATCTATTTGAAAAAGTTTATATGAAAAATCAATCATTTTCTGATAAGATTTCAATTGTATTGTGTTGTAATTGACAGCAAATATACTTTTGTTGTCAATTAAAAATGGTTGTTACTAGCTGTTGTTATTGAACTTGAATTACTCTTCACTGCGAGAAAATCTAATGCAAGTGCCCACGTGTGCGGGGTCCCAGTGAAAGTCAATCATAATCTCCTGTGCGGATGCTGGAAAGAACCTCTTTAAAGTCAATCACAGCGTCCTATACGGATGCAGAAAGGGCCCCGACGATGCCAGGTTTAGCGCATGAACAAACATACCACCGAGACAGCGAGCGCACGACGTGAATCATAATCGAACTTGCAAAATCAAGCCGCATAGTTACATACATCTGTCTTTTCGAAGCTCCTGCATCGACAGCGAAGTTTAATCATACCACCTTTTCATATTGCTGTACTTTATAATAACCTTATGAAATACACAATAATAGTGCTACTTTATGATATGATGTGGCAGCGACGTTGGAAACCATTGCATGCACTAAAATGATAAATAGGATATATATGACTAACCTTATTTGCTCGAATAAATCCCAGCAGGGTGTTTAATTGACTTCCTCGTTCAACATTGGAGGGGGCAGATCCTTCAAACTTAAGGTTGGCGTTTAAAATTTTCATGCACCGGGTATTTTTGCTGTATAAACTTTCTCATTTTCATGCACCTGTAGCTTGATGCTATACAGTATTCGTTTTACTGATTCCAAATTTTATTCAAAGTTGAAAACTCTGATTTGTAAAGGTATTTATAGCAGAATTACAGTGCATTTACCTAATTACCAATCCAATTTTAGTAATAAATCCTAGACTCTCTATCTAACATCTGCAAATTTTTCAATCTTCATATCATCTCATCTCTGCTCTGTATCATATATCGATTGTCATTTTGAAAATGAAGACACTTTATTATTACAGCAACTACCTGAGTTTTCATATTGAATTAAATAATGCAACATTATTCACATGAATTGTTTTGAGCAAATTTTGAAGGCTGATTAAATATTGCAATTTCGATGAAGGTTCAACAAAAACACAGTTTTCTGTTATACGTGTCTCAACGACAGATGATTCCGATCTGAAGCCTAAATCTGGAAAAACCTACTTTTCTGTCTATAACTGCAAGCGATTTATAAAGATAGGCTGATTTTTTCAGCTGTTGCATGTAAAGATTCGACCTCAACTTCTGTCATTATTTCTCTCGAATTTGCATGTAGATGACAAAGGCCGCTGTCACACAGGAAAAGGCGTCTTCCATCTTCCATTTGGGATTTCCCTTTAATTGCATGTAGAAAAGAAAACAACCTATCACACAGAAAAAGTCATCAGCCATAAGGCTGGAGGCACACAGGAAAAGCTGCGGACATAAGCCGCCAGCTGTTTGGGAATTCCAAAGAAATGAACACATATAAATGAATGAGAGCAGGTACACAAGAACAGCCGCTGACAAAAGCCGCCAGCCATCAGCCGTGTTCCGCGGATATTTACTGGGCACACAGGAAAAGCCGTTGTTCACCAACCGCTGACGTTTGAAGACGCCTTTTTATGAAATGAACATGTTCATTCTGCGGCTTGCCCTTGGCAAGTGTGAGAGAAGAATTTATAAATAGATGTATGCTGTTGAGGTGACGAACGTGAAAGAGCCAATCAGGTAACAAGTAATTGTCAATGTCAAATGCCTAGCTACTACGTCATACTCATTCTTGCTTCCAACTGTTTATAAATAACCGCTGTCGTGACGGGAAGTCTCTACACGGCTTAAGTACTATTCAACAATGCTTCAACCGCAGTCGACTGCAGAACACGGCTTGTGGAACAAAGCTTGTGTCAGACGGAATTGTATTTGCGGCTGAACCGCACTTTTCGGTTAGTGTCCGCGGCTTTTCCTGTGTGCCTGTAGCCTAAGTCATCTTCCATCTTCCATCGTCCGTCACGCTGTCATACAGGAAAAGTTATAAGGTGTCGTCCATCGGACATAAAGCACGAAATTATGCGGCTGGTGAAGTTCATTTTCATGAGCCATCTGGCATCAACCGCGAGACTGCTCTAAAAATAGAACAACGTGAAGTGACGTCTGAGGGAAGAGATAGGAAGCTCTGATTTGCAACGAGAAGCAATGTATCAGAAAACGGCTCTTTGTTCACCATGTCGGAATAGGATCAAGACAGCAGCCATAGCAACGGTAAACAGTAAAAAATAACGATGACTGTATCGGAAATGGATTTCCCTAGTGTCACATGCTGCAATTTACTATGGGGGGATTAATTCAGTAGGCCCCTATACTTATGGTGAGGGTGCACGAGAAAAGTAATGACGACCATTGGTGCAAAATGTGTATAAAACAGCACTTAAAACAGGCACTTTGCGCAATAGTTGCGAGAAAACGGCGTTTCATACACATTGGAAAGTTGTAATACGTACATGTATTACTACACTACTACAGTGGACTGCTATTGTACTATACAGGTTGTTGGCAGAAGGTAGGATTACTGTACATGCAAAATTTGTCTTATTGCTCACAACTGCTTGATGAGATCAGCATTTACAAAATGAAGTTCAGGTTCATGAAGAGTGCAGAATAAACCTGGGGAAGTAATGTACATGTACATAATTCTCTTGCGTAAATAGCACCAAACGCCCTTATTACTATTGTCACTGTGACAAAGATCACTTCATTAATCAACAATGTTACGCAAATAGCACAAGCTGGCACTGACTATTTTACCCAAAAGTGTAAAGGAAGTAAAAAATAATTCTATTAGGAATGCGCATTCTAACTTCCAGTTTGAAATATAGTGCTGTTGCAAATAATTGTACCCTAAATTCATTGGTTCCAAAAATGGATAATATTTTCCGATCGTAGAGATCTATATATTTACGGAATCCTTCAATTTTGGGTTTGAGCGCAGATTTTTGGACAACACTTTCTTTGCGCCGGTCATGCTGAAATTATTTTATTTTATTAATTGACAAGGCAAGTGCTCATTTGTATGAAATTCCATGATGTCCTACAACTATTCCATTTACGTTTGGAAACGATTTTGCTTTTTGTTAGAAGATTCGACTGGACTGGAATGGTCTTCTATCAAAAACCGAGGCCTGATGTACAATCGTAGACAATGCACTCCAAATTATATTCGCACCCTGTTTATGGCGCAGACTATTTTCTCATAAACAAGAGTGCGTTAGAGAAAACTCCCCAAGTTTAGGTCGATGATTTCTTAAAAGTTAAGTAAAAAGTTTGACAGGTCAGACGGGCCTTCGGCGTCCAGCGCCTTCGAAACGGTCGATGGTAACAGACGGGATGCAACTGTGTGAAGTATTTATGTGAAGATATGAGTTCTGTTAAGAAGTGTGTTGGCGGTTTGCATGATTATCGAATTGTGAAGAGAGATTGTAGTCTGGAAGTTCGTGTTTCCTGTTGATCTGTGGTTTAAGCTGTGTTATTGCTTTGGCCTCTGCTATTGTTGTGTCTCGAGTGTTGTGCAGTTTGCGAATAAGACCGACCTGAAAATTACCGATGCCGCCTATCCCTCTATGCTTATCTTGCAAGTGGTTATAAAGAGCACTGCTATTACTTTTATTATCAATCGCCTTCCTATGCTCTTGGTGCCTGGTTTTTAGCATGCGGGCAGTTTTTCCTATATAAAATTCTCCGCATTGAACACACGTGTATTGATATACGATATGCTCTTGAAAAATTTGCAGTGATTTTAAGAACAATAAGTACTCGTGCCGAGACAGATACGTCGTATATCAATACACGTGTGCTCAATGCGGAGAATTTTATATAGGAAAAACTGCCCGCATGCTAAAAACCAGGCACCAAGAGCATAGGAAGGCGATTGATAATAAAAGTAATAGCAGTGCTCTTTATAACCACTTGCAAGATAAGCATAGAGGGATAGGCGGCATCGGTAATTTTCAGGTCGGTCTTATTCGCAAACTGCACAGCACTCGAGACACAACAATAGCAGAGGCCAAAGCAATAACACAGCTTAAACCACAGATCAACAGGAAACACGAACTTCCAGACTACAATCTCTCTTCACAATTCGATAATCATGCAAACCGCCAACACACTTCTTAACAGAACTCATATCTTCACATAAATACTTCACACAGTTGCATCCCGTCTGTTACCATCGACCGTTTCGAAGGCGCTGGACGCCGAAGGCCCGTCTGACCTGTCAAACGTTTTACTTAACTTTTAAGAAATCATCGACCTAAACTTGGGGAGTTTTCTCTAACGCACTCTTGTTAATCAAAATGATCTCCCGACGACTGGTCAACTATGTATTTTCTCATAAGTCGTCATTATAACTGTTTATGGCACCAAATAACTAATTAGCTGGCAAGGTGCACATATCTTCCATACACAAATCTTCTAAGTATGTAGGCTTGAGCGATGAAAAATATGAAAAATGGTCTGTGTTCATTGTAAGTAAGGGAATAATGCTTATTAGACTGAATGAGAGGAAAAGTTGCTACTAAATGGTTTCAATTATATTTCCTCCAAACTGTGTCCCTCATCCAATGAAAACTTTAAATCCACAGATGTCTGAAGAAATATGAAAGCCAAAATCAATGGCCACATTTCAGTCACAGTCCATACGATCCAGGGATGTGAGAAACAGTAATCTGTTCTCTAAGCGGCAATGACATCAGCAATTGCTCAATATTCAGTTTTAGCGGTTGATTTATCCAAATAGTTATCAGCTTTCATGTACTTTCTCAATTCCGACATAATCGACAAAGTTTCACTGCCTCTCTTCATGCTTCCTTCCCCTGGCCATTCACGAAGACTTTCCATGTCACAATTTTAAGAATATCACTAAGAACACACTGCCTTTCTAGAGCTTACTGTGCGTATGTGACACAAATCTCATACCTTGCTTTCCATTCACCATGTGTACATTGAACTCTCAATGAATGGGATGCTCATGTACAGTAGCTCTTGACTATGCTAGGAATTAAGCAGGGGTGGGATTGGCCCCATGATCTTGATGCGCGTCAGACAGAGCCTTGTGTGGATGAAGGGTTAAGGAAGAGCTGAGATGAGACTTCTTTTTCAAAATTCTAATTACAATGTCAATAAAAGTTCATTACCCATAATTACATGGCGAACTGAGACCTCAAACTACATCTTTGTCATTTCAGATACATACAAAATGAAAGCATCGGGTAAGTTTAAATGAAAAATATTTTGATAAAGAAGTCATAATAAGGAATCCTAGGAATACATGTATTCCATCATGCGTTGGTCTACACGGGATAGAGTAGAGAGCTCTATGAAACAATTTTGCTTCAATAGTGTGATCAGACCCTAGCGGAAATGAATGAAGAAAGCAAAACTGCTGTGTCAACAGAAGAGTAAATTTACAAAAGAAACTTTATTCAAATATGTTTCTTAAAAAGCGCATACATTCAACTTGAAATTGAAAAGGCAACTAGTTGTCGGATGATGGAGCTTGATTATACTATTTTATGACGAAACTATCTATTTATTCAACGAAAAGATTAAAGTGACGTTTGTGGCCGCAGACTTCAAAGGGCACCTTTAACATACAAACGTCAGAAGTCAGCCGACATAGGAGGATAAGAGTAGATATGACAGCTATTGAAGGTGGGCATTGCTCAGGAGGTCTGCTGTCTGGACTCTTTTGAACGAGGCAATCGAACACAGGTCTTTGATCGAACAAGCTGCCTTGAGTCTTGTCGGCAAATTGTTCCAATAGGAAGGGGTGGTCTCTTACGGTCTTCAGGCGGATTCGTACGTGATAGGTTGGTGGGCACTCTCCCATAGCGACATTTAAATGCCATGACGGCCAAGCGAAAGGTATTGAGATCACGGATCCGCAGCCACTGAAGAGAACGGAGCAGTGACGTCAAATGATTACGGGTGCGCTGAGGACGGATTGTCAGGCTAAGGGCCTAAGTTTAGAGAGGATATTGTCAGGTAGGACGTATAGCAGACTGGAACAGTAATCAAGCTGAGAGTGAAATCAGAATAGTTTTTAGAATCGACTGGGACTGAATGGATGGATTGATCAGAGCTGCCGGAGGGCACGGAATTATTAGGAAGCCGCTCCTGAATTGTGGGGTTGCATCTATAGATAGGGATGAAAAATTACACCAAGATTGCGGACATTGTTAGTCGGGGTGGTGAAGTCCAAATTATTGAGAACTTCGGTACGAGATGACGGCCTTTCCCTGAAGTGAGCCAGATCGCTTGTATCTTCCAGAGATTATGCAACAGGCGATTGCTAGCCAGCTAGTTATGAGCAGAAGAGAAACAGTTGTTATATAACATGCGGTACTTACTTGTATATGGGACTGAAATGAAAAGGAATCTTTCTCTTTTCAGAGTCTTACAGAGAAGCTATCTGTTCAGCAACAAAAATTGACGGCGTTTTCAGAAGTGAGTGGTTTCATAAAATAATGTTATCACTGTCAGCGCAGCCCTATTCATGCTGGGGCGAATTTAGCTCCCTATCGCATTTTTGCTGAGGACGCTTTGAAATCATGAAGATATTTGTGACTTTCATATTTAGCGCAATTTTAATTCATCTTAAACCGTTGGATTTGGCCCTTTCAAATTTGAGATCTAGCATACACTTGTTCTAAAGTTAACAATTTATTGTAACCTTTCGAACTTTCTGTATGAAAACTGTCAAACAAGCTCAACAATTTTTAAGAGTGTGCATTATTTGATATATATCTGCTGCTGCTGACTTGTATTTCGTCACGATCGTGCATTGCACAAGTCATCGAAAGTTTTGAATTCCTAATGTTGTCATAAACATCCTGCGTGTTGAAATTGTTCCAGTAATGATACATGTAGACTTTCAATTACCGTAGGGTCGCTATCGATCCCAAAGCTTAATTTCTTGTTATAGACGAGACGGTAGCGGCCAATAAAAAAGCTTGGCGCATTCTCTATAACAAAGCATTGACATTCTTAAAAACGGTGAAATTATATAATCAAAAATGCAGCATTGCTTCCCTTGGTGTCACCAGTGACCCCAAAGTTAAATAAAGCTTTTCTCTTCTTATAATGATGTATATCATGCAGATTTTTGTGTTCAATCTAAGCTACTGGTTAACTGTACTGGTTAAGTGAAAGCAATATCGGCTGATGTAAAGTGGTTGATCTGCAACAGGGCCTACTTGTTGACCAGCCGCTAGCAAAGGCTTCAAGGCTTAGATTATCCGTGGTTTATTGTGATTGACGAACAACCACTATGGAGCGAGGTAGCCATAATGTGACACTTAGATATTGGCTTTCATTTCAATAGACAATTGAGAGGCATCAGGTCATGATAAGAATTTACACTTCATGCCGATGAACTCCTTCTTTCACTGCTTTCAATAAAATTGATGACGCCAACCGCGAAAACCCTATTATTCAGAGAAACAATATTTTATCCAGAAATGAAAGCTTGCTGTACATTGCGCGTCTCAAACTGATTCGCCTCAAACTGAATTATGAACTCGCTCATAATTAATTTCAAAATGATGTCGAGCTGTAGAAACCAACAGACTGGAGGAACAATAAGAAGATCAGCAATGAAAAAGTTCGGTATTTCTATTCTCCCCCCCCCACATTTCTGCTGTTGACACCCGGGAGTGTTGCATTGTCAACGATCTTCTCTTACTCCTAAGGGCAGTTGCACTACCGTCACAAAAGCGGAGTGTGTAAAATTCCTGTGGCTTGTAGAACATCAACAGCACTTGCTTTGCTGTTCACTGTAGCTGCAGTGTAGACAACAATCCCACGAAGCCACGAATCCACCACAGCTGTACCTTGTATTCTAACTGGGTATTCAAGGGAACAATCCTTCCTCCCAGGGGTCAAGTAAGACTTCTCAGTGGTGTTGTGCTATCACTCAGTGACAGATAAAGTCTATCGTATTTTCTCGAATACAACCCGCGGGTTATACGATTTTTTTAGTGATTCAGGTGCGGGTTCTATTTGAGGGCGGGTTATATGAAAAAATGTACTAACTCGCATTACGTTGAATCACAATTTCGCTTTGTTAGTGTGTGGGAGTGATAAAGAAGATTTCTCTTTTGCGACTCATTTAAGTGCCATATTTCTGATCAAGCGAAGTCGGCATTTGCCCGCCGAAATACCGTCATGGGAGTCATTCCTGGAGGATGTACTAAGATACTTCACCCTGTTGATGTCTCGATGAATAAAATCGTAAAAGAAGGATATCGCGAATGCTATGATAAATGGTTTTCTGAAGGAGTTTACGAATATACGAAAGGTGACCCAATCAAAGCACCAGCACTTAAGTTGCAAATCACACGGGTCCTTGAAGCATGGAAAAGAGTATCTTCTGAAATTATTCGCAAGAGTTTTCAGACATGCGGCATCACAAGCGATGATCTCAGTCAGACTCACTGTTTGAAACCAGGCCAACCAGCCGAAGACGCAATGGAAGTCCTTCTCTGTCGAGGCGAAGAAGATGAGAAACAGGAATCGGAAATCGAAGGAGAAGAGGACCATGACAGCGAAGATAAACTGCAAGAACAGCAGTTGAATGAGGACGAGCTATCCGCTGTCATTGGTTGATTTGACAGTTTATTGTTAGTGACAATTGTTTTGCTTATCGTATACTTAATATTATCAATTTCTTTGATAGACGCCCTTTTTCCATCTGATCATTTCACAATGCAATTTTTCAAGAAGAATAAATGTGCCTATTCCTTAAAGAAGCAATCTTATTTTAAGACCATGATGACCCAATAGACAAGTCACATACCATATAGCCTAATTTATGAAACCAAGTCAACGCGAGCAGTATAAAGTCGCTATACTTACATGTAGTCACATTGTTATCATAGTGCTTGCAAAACAATACAGTGAAAACCTCCTTAATTGATGATTTTAGGTGCGGTTTCTATTCGAGGCGGGTTATATTCGAAGGCGGGTTGTATTTGAGAAAATACGGTATTCTAAATCAAATGTGATTAAGTTTGATGAAATTTGATGAATTTGGAAAACTTGAAAAATGTGGGGGAAAGAATAGAAGCACCAAAAGTTCTACTAAAAGTGGTTGGACCGATTTTCCCATCTAGGAATGCTCTGCAGCAGTTATTTCAACTCCTTTTCCTTCTTCATTACGAATGAAACTCTGGACAATTATGTGTTTACAGGTGCATAAGGTGATTTTGCTTGCAGTTACTTCCCAAAAAGCGAACACACTTCCACTCACTTCGTGAATAAGAAAGCAGAATGGCACAGGCGTGTTACGGCGATCTGCAAAGATGATGTAAAGAATAAGTTATGTGTACCTATACAAGTGGTGACGCATTTCAAAAGCCCATTCTCGATAGTTATTGGTCCAAATATCGTTGTTTAGCCTATTTCCATCAGCATTGCCCTCACGAAAATTCCTCATGATTTTTATGAGATTTTTACTCATATATATCTCATGAAATTTAATGGGATTTGGAACGTTTTCGCATGAAATATATCATCAAATTTCTTGAGCTTTCTCATGAAAATCTCATTAATAAATTAACAATCGCTTCTTCATACTTCTGAATTTATTTTTCTCGCATATAATTATTGAAGCTATCTTGGCCTTGCTACATTGCCCCAAAGCATTGCCACGCCATGTCTATAATGCTATTTCAGAAATCGCATACATAGACCACTAATTATCATGATCTTAAGCTTAACTATGATTGTATATATGTCTATTTTCAACTTCTTGCATAGTAATGATAGTTGTAAAGTCAAATTATATATGCATCATTTCGAAAATGCTGTTGCACATCGCCATGATACATCCTATATATTTTTATTTTTATCTTTTATAGACTAACTTTGAAGATCTTAATCGATTGAATAAGCTTTCTAATGGTTATTTCCTTTCGATGCTAGCATTCATAACTTACTACTTATAAGCTAATTTTCACGAAGACCACATAAATTCTCATGATTTTCTCATGTACGCGATCAAAGCATCATGAGAACATCATGAGTTAAATATTTTCTTGTGAGAACATCATGAGGCTCATAATAATCTCATGAGTTCTCATGAAAAATTTTCGTGAGGGTGAGTACCTGTATAGGCGTCTAACCTGTGTTGGTCAAGACTGTGTGCTTAACATACTTCTTAGAGACAACAGCGATAATAAAAGTTATTTTCGCATTACTCAGAAGGAGTTAGACATTATTGTCGGGGGATGCTTATGTCTGTGCAATACTTTTAATCACTGAAGGCTTCGGGACCTCGATTCTCGATGCCCACCGGATCCCGGTGTCGGCAGGGTTAAGTTACAATGTCAAAGTTCTTATCACTGCCATTCAATCATTCATTTTAGAAACTGATGGCTTCGTATACTTCGTCGTTGATGGTTTTATTTATCGACAAGATCCAGCCACAAAGAGCATCGATGCTGAATTCAAGATTGATGTTTCATCCTTCGGAGAAGGATTGTATAAACCAACTGCTGTGACTTACAGTCCGGCGACAGCTCGTCTCTTCTTCTTCCAAGGTGATGATGACTCATATTTGACTTTCAAAATGTCGAAGATCCCCTTTTTGAATGGAATAATATTCATCCTGTTTTCGTTTTCAGGAAATACCCTGTTCGTGCTCTCTGACTTATACCTCCCCAGCGTCCTTAAGAAATATACTTTGCCACAAGCTGTCAGTTATCCAGACGGTGCATTTATCAAAGGTCAAGGCATTGGTGAGGAACTACGAGTAATCAAAGTGAGTCATCAACCATCAGCAAAACTATAGTAAATTAATCTATTGTATGCCTATTATGAGCTCATAGTTAAATATAACCAACCTTTCCTGGGATTCTGTATTTATATCTTGCCATTGAAATGTCTTTGTAGCACATAATGCTTGCATTGTGTTTATAGGTAGTTATATGTGCCTTGAAAACAAAAAAGGTCAAGCTAAAATAATCTATTGAAGTCAGTTAGAAAATTACAAAGCTTAATTTTTTTGTATACACGAACCAAAATTGCAGTAGGCTATTTCATCTTCTATATATGGTTTTATATAAAAATAGGAGTGTGACAGATGCGAATGTGTAGAGAGGGGGCATTACACCATTTTATGTGCGTTTGTCCAACCAGGCTCAGTGGTGGAATGTACACTTGGAGGCACAACAAAGAGCTGGAAGTGCTGCACAGTGCTGTACACGACAATAGGGAGAGCGGTGCAGAAGAACAAAAGACAAGTGAAGACCCAATAAATTGAATTTGCTAAGGAGGGCGAAAAACAGTATTGAGTTCAAGTCGGCTGAGTGTTGCAAAAGACTGGATCGTGTCTTGCGAGGTGGCCGGTGGCTTCAAATTTCCGGCGGAGGTGCGAGTATAGTAGTGACAAAAATACGTTCAGCTCTGATCGTGTGGTCAACATGCATGTTTGTGGAGCTGACAGTGCCATGAGAGGATCGAATGGAAGAGTCGTACAAGGATATGAAGAGTTGATGGAAGAGGAAACGAAAGACGGTCAACTTGTGACCGGTGGAGGTTGGTTGCCGCGGCTTTGTCGAACACTCGATGATGCGGTTATTTTGAAGAGGTTAGGATTAAGGAGAGAGGTCACGAAAGCAGAGAAAGAGTTGAACAGCGATGAGAGCGTCTGCATGGATATGGAGCCGCGCATAGCTTTCACTCATGTGCAGCTAAGGATCAATCATCCTTAGTGGACCCCGGCACCCAGGCCAGTGGGTTCCGAAGAAGGGGTCGGAACTCGCGACGACGTTGTTGAGATGCATTCTATTGAATGCTTTAGTGTTATTTGCTGTTTTTTTGTTGTTTTTATAATGCTGAATTTTTGGTTTGTAATAGTTCATTGTTCGAATAGCAATGAGCATCCATCGTCACAAACTGCTTGTATCATACATCAGAACGCATAATTAATGGCCAAACACGGTTCGTGGATTGGAAGTAGGACGCTACTGAAGGATTTGAAAGTTTATAAGATCTTCATAAAAATAGTAAATTCGTAGAGTGAGAAACGGATTATTCTATATATTTTGCCACTGTGTGCCACAAAATAACCTAAAGTTTCATCATGATCACAAACTTCCAGGTGTGGGACGGCGAAGTCTCTATCTCACTCTCGCAGTTTGCCATGTGTTCACTTTTCTTGTCAATGCTTGTGGCGTCTTTCGAGGTCAGGTAATTACGAGCCACGATTTAGTCATGCTCTGAATTCCCTGTCACTTCCTGGCTCAGCCTTGAAAAAGACCAGATGAAACTAAATTCAGCTGCTAATTTTATTTAGTAGCAATGGAGTTACATATTTTCATGCATTGTGCTCAAGCACGCTATTTCATGAACAAGACATTCTATTAACAGGTATTGGGCATGTTCTGGTTTATAAGACATTGTCTATTCACTTTTTCAACTTAAGTATTGCATGCAGATATGTAGATTCATCAATTTGCAGTTTTGCATTACAACAGCTTCAAGAAAGCAAATAGATTTTTGTATCACTCTGAATGTCATTTTCTTACAAATCATCTGAATTTTCATCCTCTCAGCTTAGATTCTAACATTTTGATCAATATGCGATTCCAATTTTCTGAAAGACTTAATTCATTTGACTGATAGGAGAATATGTAAAGTTAGTTTGAAATTTTGCTATTGCATGTTAGATTTTCAAAGAAAATTCTAACATAAACGCTTTCAAGAATTATGAGAAGAGGCTACGACCTTTTTTCATATGATCATTCCTAACACGCAACTCCACTGCGAATATGTTTTATCATTTCTGCAAGCTGAGAGAAGTGAAAAAGTAATTGAATAATCTCCACATCTCCACCATGGGAAGCCACAATGATTGCTTTATGGATAATTAGAAAATTTTTCCGAGTTCGTCTTCTATTTAAATAAATACTCGGTGCCTCATATTTCAGTCGTTTATGTTCACATGTATTTTACTTTTATTTGTAGATTAAGTAAGAAAGTAATACAAAAAATGCAAGTTGTGCAAACATATTTTAACGAATAAGGTTTCTTCATCACACTACATAAGTTGATCTTCAATATTTTCATTTTTTCTGTGTATTATGCTCATTACGTTTCAATCTTATAAGGACGTCATGAGTGCATCGAAGGTCTTAGATTCGAGTCCCTATGAATGATACCACCACCTCTTGAATGCATGATTCTATTTAGGAGAGAAAAGGCCTCAAGAAGCAAATTTGTCATCCTTAATGTCGTCCCCTCCTTGTTGAACAGCGTTAAAGTAGGCTTGAAGGGCTTTGCAGTGTGATGATTATGGCTTGAAGTTTATGGAGTTCTTGCTCTCTTAAGCGTGTTTCCATTAGCATCTTTTCGAAGATCGGTCTCACTGTCGTCCTTTAGTTCTTTCACTGATTGGTCAACTCGCTACATTGCACGAGATGTCATCAATCACTCTCCACGTCGCTTGACAACTGGAGAAAATGCTTCCGTCAATCGCTCCAATGAGGCACACTTATACCTCCCCCAAGAAGTGTAGCTGTACTCGTACCTATTACTGCAGCGGTTGAGTCGTCAATGATAGCTGAATCGCGTATAGACTAGAGGTGTGCGAATCCGAACCACACTCCGACAAGACCCGAATTCGTGTTCGGGTTGTGTGCGATCGAATTTGTTTGGTTTTTCGATTAATTTTTTCGGATTGTGTTCGGGTATTTTAGTATCGGTAAAATTATCTGGTCGGGTTGAGTCGGGTTCAAAATTATGTTTCGGGCTCGGATTTGAGTAGAAGGTGGTCGGGTAGGGCTCAGATTTCAATACATAGCTGTTCCACATTATTGGCTCAGACAACAGCCATCTGTTGTTATTGCTCAGTCTGTTTGCACGATCAGCATATTGCGCAATATAACATTAACATGGATTTTTTGGGCAAAAATATAAGACATTTGAGGGCGCGGACCGCCTGAAAATGCCCTACATTGTTGTCCGAAAAAGTCTATATCTATGATACTAATTGTACGTAATTGGAATTGACTCGGCATCAATGCTATTATTACACATGTAGATATACACTGAAGCTTCTAAAATATCTTTCTTATGCATAGATGCAGATATCATCATTGCGAGATACATTACTGCCTACTTTCTTCCACATTGTACCATAGCCAAGTTGCGCAATATATGTGAATGGATTACAATGACCGAGACAATCTCATACACGACCTAGATGTCTCAAAATTGTATCTTCAGATTGAGTCTTACCAGATAGTCCTTATGTGCCCTTCTTTTAACCAGAAACAGGCAAGATAGGCAAATTAAAGCATTTATCACCTGAACGTTTCACTCCTAATCTTCACATTCATTTTGCCATGAAGCGAGACGTTATGGAAATAACAGAGCATGTGAGGCGGACGCACTTATCGCTTGACGATAGCGCGACCGAGCGACGAAGCAGTGTTGATGGAAACCAGGACTATTTACCTGGTTTACCTGTTTTACCTGTTTGTTAACTTAATTTCGCCAAATTTGTATTGATCTAATTCTCTTTTTGTTAATGGTACAATCGAAATCATATTCAGATAGTAGAGGATGTATGTGCATGCATTTCTATATGAATGATAATAAACGTTTTATCTTTTAGTGTTAGTTTTTTCAGATTTTTAAAGATTGCAGAGCGCCAGTTCGCCAGGGCATAGAATGATATGATGTCCTCAAACTTGAAGAATTTTGGACATTTTAATCTACAGTAGTTTGGGCAATTCCGAGCCGTGCTGACGAGCAACGTCTACGGCTGTCAGGGAAATTCTTGTGCCTACAAGTAGACTGTTCAAGTCTGAGGATATCTTACTATTTTAGATTTATACAAACCATGAAAGGTTTTTATTGGGACCTGAATTATTTAGCCTCGAGATTGCAGAGGCATAAGCCTACAGGTGCTACAATCACGACTTGTTATAAATAGCACTGAAAGAAGGATCAGTCAATAAATACCATTCAAGTAAAACAAAAAAATAGATACGCATGAAATTATATTGATACAACAAGCATGAATGCAATATCAAAATTGACAATCAAATAAGAAGACCTGTCAGGGAGTCTTCTGTGTGCCTGGAAGTGAAATCATGTGGAGATGTTTTGCACCTAAAAATTTAACAGAAATACAGACCAATCAATACAACATCTTTAATGAAGCACCAAGATCAAATACCACAGAAGAAATTCGTAGACAACAGTAACACATCAGTAAAAGTTATGATATAATGATTTAATATCATTGAATAATAGCTATAAATTAATTAGTCCACCATTTTCATGTGACAGAGAAATACAGGAAATTGGTTAAGCAATAAAATAACGTCTCTTCAAACTGAGAAATGATTTGGGGTAAGCCTACCCTGTTGTGAATTTCTGTTGGAACATGCTTTTATAAAATAGTCACGTGGGCATCATTAACAATGCCGCAATTCACTCTAAGTTCTTCCTGCTTTGGCGCAGCGGCACTACGTGTTCTATATGAAGAATTTACTGCAGAAAACGTTAGCCCAGAGGTGGGATCTAGACTAAATAGTCGAATTATCCGATCATCCGAACATTCGGACTTAATTCAATTCGGATATTCGAATCGGAAGTTTTTCTGTCAACGATTCGGAATGCCGAAGATTTTAAAGCGATTGTCCGATTCGGTGTTAACCATCCAATTTGTATGAAATTGATGTAATCTGATTTTGGTTTGACGCACGTTTGATCCACATCTTACTTTGTGCTTCACAATGGTGGTCTTAGCGTGTTATTCACGTCTTGCATTGTCGCTTTTTTGTGTTTCAAGTATTGTGTGTTTCATGATCCCATTTTACATGAGTTTATATACAGGACTTGAGACCCAAATGTGAGCACCTGTAAATCAAAATGCGACATAACAAATGCAAATGCATCATTGATATAGAAGTGTGAATTGAATGCAATGGAGAAAATGCTATTCCAAACCAGATACAAGCTTTGACTATTTTGAATCGAAATTGATTACGACACAGTGTAAGGCCCATTCCTAAGTAAATGGACAAAATCTTTACAAGAAACCGGTCTTCACTTACAACACTTTATTGTTTTTGCCTCTTGCATTAGTGGGGCGGAGTAACGGGTCAACAGGCTTTTTGTCTTGCTTTTCAACTTATACCTTTCCCAGACTAAAAACACTGAGCCAAAAGTGTCACGTCCAAGCGTTCTTATTTACTCGTACATTGTCAGACTAACGCAAGCATAGAGAAATGCACCAGAGAGATATTTGGGTTTCGCTATGGCAATGTCTCAGCTTCTATTACCATTCTGATAGGTAGCAATGAGGCGCTCTTTGGTGGCACTGGATATACGTAACTACGGCATAATTTCATCTGACACCTTAATATACATTCGCTTCTTGAATGCAGCGATCAATCTATCTATGGTAATTGACTGTTTTTCTATGGCTATGATCTCGAGGTCTATTTGAATCACATGTTGAATACCTCATTAGGTTTGGAATAGCGCATTTGGTCTGAGATCATAGGTGTCAGATATGGTTTGGAAGGGTCACATTGGGTTTGGCACACTTGGCTTGGAATGAGGATATTTGCTTTTACAGTGTCGAATTTAGATTTACAACGTTCACACTTGGGTCGGAAATCCTCTAGCATCGAATTTTTTTCTACGAATTACAAGAGTTTTTAGCATGGATGCATTGCTGTCATTTTTGAAATATGAGGTTTTAGTATGCACAAGTGCTTCGTTATATGGGTAATTTTTTAGGCAAGCAGAGGAAGATGCAATTTTGTCACCGCAAATTACACAAAATGTAAGTGCGGAATGCGTTCTTTGTACTGTGCGAAGAAACAATCAAGGATCAAATGCTAAAATGTCTGTTTCATCTTTCTATCCCTGTTCCTGATGTTTATCGATAATGTGTAAAATAATATACCAGATCTGTGACATTATATATGTTAAATGAATATTTTACTTGTTATCCTTTTGACATCAAAAGGCTTTCGTATGAAAGACAATGATGCTGCTAAAAATAAATGCATATGATGGGGTATTCATTCATGCTTATGGACTGATTTCCAACGAAATCAATGAATCCAAAGAAAGTGAATGGCGCCTACTCCATTGCCAAATATGACAGTGTATGGCTAGCACACTGCCATTTATTCGCAAAAGTAGCAGTAAGATGTAGCCATTTAACTGCCAGTACAGCTTCAAGATCAAATAAACATTTCCTAGATGATGCATACGTGGGTGCTGTAGCAAATTTCAAGACATCAATGGCCCAATGAACTATTTTATGGCATTAGATTTTCTAAAGTGTGTGTATTCAAGTTAGAAACAAATAGATGTGCATATTGATATGCAATGAATGATAGTTTGAATTTAAGGTGCAAGGACAGTCCGCTTTATCAATCAACAGTTTTGACTTACAGAAAGTGCAAAGATATCAATAAATTCACTTCTTACGTTTGAGAAAAAAATTTCACAATGCTTGTATGCGTCATACTGACAAAATGTAAGAAAATACATTCATGCTTATGCACTGACTTCCAAAGAAATCAGAAGTGAATAGCGGCTACTTCACTGCCAAATATGACAGTGGATGCAAAACTCGCCCTACATTTCGCGCTCAGTTGGAATGGCGCTGAACAAATTTCTTAGTTATCACGTTATGTATAAAATAAATTGTCACAACACTCACGTCTTTTAATGCAGTTCTCATAAACGTTTTTCCTTTGACCCATTGTCCAACGTCGACTTTATGATGCTGTCTGATCAATCATTGGTTCATCAATCTTTTGACTTATTCTATATTGGAAATCAATATAGCATAACCTCTTTATCTCTCAATCGCTCGTACAGCTTTCATTTCAGCATCAACGTTTGTCATCAAGTGTATTTTCAAGAAGAAATCAAAAGTTTGAAATTCGGACTAATTCACGGTAATATGCAAGCACTCATGCAAAGACAAGTAGAGCCAAGAATGACTGTGGAAACGTGAGTCAACCCACAGACCTCTATGTTCGAAATATTCTATATTTACTTTCGAGCTTGATGTGTGTAGATATCTGGTTGACAGTAGTAGAAGTAGAGTTCTCACATTTTCGACGGAGAAAGAGACATTCAAAATTCGAATGAACGTTGTTCCGAAGACTTTTGCAGCTGATATAATATAAAATAAAATTGGCTTAGAAAACTGTCATATTGAAAATAATGCAAATGAAAAACATCCATAGGATCATTCCATCAGAAACTCCGAGCGATTTAATGAAGTCCTTTAGTGCTTCAAAGTTAAAGTTGCACTTTGTTATTTGTCTCATGTAACATTATTTCGCTTCTGTTGCAGAATGACAAAGTTATAACTTTGGGATTTACAGGAAACACATTGACAGTTGCGAATTCTGAAGCACTGCAGGATTTGTTTGAGGTAAGTGATAGCTACGTGTATGTGACATTTTTTCTTAAAATTTTTGTTGATGTTTTTTCGAAGTATTTTCTCCTCGAGTACTTTTTGAATGTGCAAATCATTTAAAATATTTGTGAAAGGAACCATGGAGAACAATATGCATTTGATACGCTAGAATTCGGTTGAAATGTTTTTCGGTCAACATCGAATGATTCAGAAGTTACTAAATTGAAATGAAGTTGACAAAAAACAATTTCATAGACTAAATTACTGTTTAGACAGCTCTCAATACTTGCTATTCCTCTTTTTTCACCTGAATTGGGAAGCTTCGTTACGCCTCTTGATCGGAAATGCTACCTTGTTCTTTTTTCATTGCTTTATTTCCCGAGATCTTTCATTTTCCTATTTGTATAACAATAAATGCCAAAAAGTTTTATATTTTTATCTTTTGAGGTAAATAGATCGAAGGTAGAAATATTTACGAAATGTTTACGAAAACCTTCGGAAACTTAGAGCCCTTCATACATTATGTTGCACGTTTAGGTTTCCTAGAAGGAAACTCAACTCTATAACTGTAAAAATGTACCTCGTAGTAATAGCATAACAATATTACGATTTCCGATAAGAAACTACAATCATGTAAACTGAATTGGGCATTACAGTGATATAATCATGGATCTTAAAAAATATTGAATTGCATCACAATTAATTGACTGCTACTATCTAAAAGTTGCATTTTACTTGTATCTGTGATTGAATAATAACAGTTTATTGATTGGCGTGATTCGAGAAATTCAATTAAATGACTAATTAATCGATTTGTAAAGGGGAAGTTATCTAATTGATGGCTTAACATTCAATGAGGTCACCACTCACCAATGAAGGAAGACATAGCGCCTTCAGTGATATTTTTAAGATACCAAGCATATCTCATTCACAAACTGATGGATTTCAAGAATCACACTAGGTGACATGCAACCCGTAATTCACTCGTAATTACGGAACACCCCAAACATCCGTAGTTAAAGATTCTTCTAAATATTCTTCTAAGCGCGTACATACACGATGCACTAAGAATTAGAAATCACTTGATCTGATGCGGTTAAAACATGGGGAATGTTTATGAATACAGTATGCAGTCTACTTTGTTATAATAAAATGTGAGTCAAAAATCCAAAACCAAGAATTAGCCTATGCAAAAGGTAGCAATAAAAGCTAACAGAAACTAGCAACAGGGTAACAAAGGGCATCCAGGTATGGCTGCACCGTTGAATAGGGAGATGTGTCGATGCTGAGAGATGTGAACTAGGCCTGTTGATGATTCCTGATATTGGATGCAATGACAGCTATTCAGGTCTGTTCCCAGTTTTCAAAAAGAGATGCAGCTCCATATTTAAGTGTGAGACTGCCAAGTATGACAAGTGCGACTTCTTTGCAAATGTGATGCTGCACATTGAACCGATTTCTATGCAATTGCAGAAACTCTAGCTTAACAATTCAACTATTAGATCGGAAAGTGAATGAGTTTCAAACTCTCTGATGCATAACGGTAAGATGAACATTTCAAAGATAAGAAGATCCGTCTGAACTGTTGATGTGTAAGCAGAAAAGTTTTTGGAGTGTGATGTCCAAAGGGAAAGCATTTTAAGGCTTTCTCTACATGTAGTTGATCATTTTATGTCATAGAAGTCCATTTTCTCCATCATAGCAATAGCAACTGAACGTTAATCATGACGTAAGCTACAAAAATAATTGAAAGCACAACAGAGAGATAGAGAACATTCGGAAAAGTTGACCAAGAATGCTTCCTACTTACGTCATAGATTTCTGCCCAAATGCAGCAATCTTGGGTAGAAATTCAGTCTATGAGTCTATGACAAAACCGACAAACGAATTAGACATTGAAATTCTGCCTGTCGATAGTTTAGAAACGGTTTCAGATAACATTGTCCACGGGGTCCGATATCTATGATTCATACAGTTCATACATCGAGGACGCAATGTCAGTTTGGCAGAAAACTATGGCGACAATTCGGTTTCACCACTCTCGAATAAACTCGTGCTTCACGCTCGTGTAAACCCTTGTGGTCATAGAAATTGACAACAATAAAACCTCTAGAATGGAAATTAAGTTTCGGGCAATGCACAATAACGGCACATAAATCGCACGCATTTTCACTTAGATGCACCTGCCAACGTCTGTATCATTGGGTTAGAATCAGTCACATGAGTAAATCGAAGGTTTTAATTGGTTCTTCATGTCCCAACTTAGTTCCCTCGGATGTGCCGCGACCTTGAGTCAATTTCCATTCTAGCGAACTTCAGATAAACAGTTTATTTCTATGCTTGTGGTGCAACCCTCAATTATTCTATTTACTACACAAAAAGGCTATTAATTGACAGTTGTCTTAAATTACAATAATTCCAATTGCTTGATTACTTCCTGCTATAATTGAATTTAATTGATTGCTCAGCCCAAATTAAATACAATAAATTTTTTGACAACCCATTGATGCAACTGCTGCAAGAGTTGTGATACCGTCTTTCAGAAAGAGATGTGCATCTTTTTATCTTCTAGAGTTGTCGATACTCGTCTCTCGAGTTCGGAAATTCACCCAGAACTGTTATCATTAAATGAATATTGCAGATGACATCGATGTGTCAGTTGACGTGAATGAGGAAATAAACAATAATTCAAATATACACTGTAAATCGCTGGATACGAAAATTACATACAAACATATACCAAATTCACATACAATTTGAAGCTAACATCTGATGCGAGATTCTCGTATGTTTACAGAGATCTGGTATGTTTTTCATACGAAGCCTCACTTACTTTCGTATGTGATTGGTATGTAGCGATACTAACAATTCTATCTGTGATTGGCTGTTTTACGATGAAATACGAGTTGTTGGTATGTTTTATATACGAGACTCGATGGAAATTGGTCCTCATTCGTATGTGTTTCGTATGAAGAGCTTTAAGTCACATAGCAAAAAATATGTACTGTATATACAGCATTACATACTACTTTCAAATAATAATAATAAGTATTTTTCATACGAAGCCTCACTTACTTTCGTATGTGATTGGTATGTAGCGATACTAACAATTCTATCTGTGATTGGCTGTTTTACGATGAAATACGAGTTGTTGGTATGTTTTATATTCGTTTTTATATGTTTTGGCACTAGCTACTGCTGTCGAGGCGAGCGGTCGGTTTTCGGAAGAGCTCCTGCTGCTGAAAACGTTTTTCGCCTCTTGCTCCGGACCCAGGCCACGTACGACCTTCTACCTGGTACCATTCGACGCGTCTCGCTGCGAGCTTTTGTTTGGTACCGTGTTTGCCTGGGTTCGGTGGGGAACGTGAGCTGTGGGAGCGGTTGACCTACTTCCACTGCTCAAGGTCACTCCTCAGCCTCCCAAACGCTGGTTCCCGGGCATCTACGACCGCCCCACCTCGGCCACAACTCCGGGGACGGACATCACTCTTCTAGCTGCGTCGCGTACCGGGCAGGAGAGCCCCATCACCCACGAGGGCCCAGGGAACGGGGATCTAGATCCAAGGTCGCGGATCACGCCACCACAGATCCGCGATCTAGATCCCTCTCCTCCTGTCTCCCCAGCGATCCCAGGAGCCACGGTGACAGGATTTTATTGCAAGTCGACCCTCCCGCGTCGATTGGGACCGGTCCCGAAGCCATCTGGTGCCTCCTTCTTGGGGTTGATATCCCCGGGTAAGCTCAATCCATCTCGTGACTCTGTGTGGTTGCTGCGAAAGCGTGGTGCGTGCTGCCGACGCTCCGAGTGAACTACTGGTGACGTCACACCTCGTCGGCGCACGTGCCAGTCAAGAACAAGAGGGTGTGGCGCGACTGACATCGCTACCAGCTCAGTGGTCAGGTGGACACGACGCCTGGCAGTGTCGCCGACGGTGCTGGGGTCGAACCCCACTCGCAGCAACTGTTTTCTGTTTCTGTTTTTTGTTTTTTGTTTTTGTTTTTTTGTGTTTCCAGTACAAGAGTGTTCGAAGGAAGGCGGCGAAGGAAGGAGTATTATTGTCTGATATTGTGTCAACATGTGTAATACGAAATTTCCATCCGATGTTTTGAAGATTTTTAGCTTCAATGCTACCAGTATTCGCGGTAAATTGCCTCAATTCAACAGTTACTTTGATATCAACAGCTCTGTTAAAGACTTTCATGCAATTTGTCTAACTGAAACTTGGCTAAATGATGGTGTGTTTGACAATGAAATATTGAATAACTCTTGTTATAACATCTACAGAAGGGATCGTACCGGTGAAGTCAGTAGTAAAAAGGATGGTGGCGGAGTAATGATAGCCATAAACAACAGAATTCTGTGTAAACGCCGTTGTGATCTCGAAACTGACATCGAAATTATCTGGGTCGAATGCAAAGTTGCCAACAGTCGTAATCTTTTCCTTGGCACTGTATATCTTCCTCCTGATTCCAGTGTGTCGGTTCTCTCTCGCTTGGATGATTCCTTGGAGAAGGTTCGCCATTGTTCCAGACCCACGGATTCCATCATCCTCCTGGGTGACTTCAATATGCGTGACGCTGTGTGGAACTTCGATGAGTACCAAAATTGTGCTTCCTGCGTCAATTCCTTTGGCCTCTCGCATAAATCCACTTTGGTGTTGGAGGCTTTCATGAGCAATGAGCTTACTCAACACAACGTCCTTCCTACTTGCAATAATAAACCGCTGGACTTGGTACTCACAAGCAATCTGAATACTTCAGTTCAATACGCTCCGAATCCAGTTTCTTCAACCCATCAAGCCTTGGATGTACAAGTCAAGATTCAATGTTTGTCACAAATATCGGATCCCCCTCGTGTCGCCTACAATTTCCGAAAAGCCGATTTTGACGTTATTCGTAAACTTTTTGCATGTGCTCTCTGGAGCCATATTCTTAGTGTGATCTCTCCAAATCAAGCTCTGTCAAACTTCTACGATGTTATTTTTGCCGTTCTGACGACTTGTGTCCCGACTGTCAAAATCAGTCATTCTAAATTCCCCTATTGGTATAGTAAGGAGTTGATTGTTCTTATTAAAGAAAAAGAACGTGCGCGTATTGCTTTCATGAAGAGTGGTTCTAATAAAGATTCTGTGGAGTATAATAATTTTTCGAAGTTGCGTGCTGATGTTAAGGCTTCACAAAAATCTTGTCATTTTGATTTTGTGAGTCAAATTGGGGAAAATATAAAAAACGATCCCAAGCGATTCTGGGCCTTTGTGAAACACCAGAAATGTTCCTCTAACATTCCTAATGTAATTTACTATAAAGGTCGCGATCATTCAACTTTGAGTGACATTGCAAAAGCTTTTTGTCAGTATTTCGAGTCTGTCTTTTGTACTAGGAACGATGTTAGTGTTCCTACATGCTCTGTTATTGACGTTCCAGTTTTTCGTATGCCTCGTGTAACTCCTAATGAGATGAAGGAAGCTATTTTATCGATTAACAAAAATACTGGTGCTGGTTATGATAGTCTACCTGCTCGTTTCTTTGTTGAATGCGCTATGGAGCTGTCTACTCCTTTAGCTGTTATTTTCAACTTATGTGTTGATCACGGTGTTTATCCAACACTGTTGAAGTATAATAATGTTATCCCTGTTTATAAAGGGAAAGGTGACAAGTCTAATGTTGAGTCCTACAGGCCTATATCTATTCAGCCTGTACTGAGCAAAGTTTTTGAAAGAATTGTTAATTCGGCTCTACGAAGTCACCTGCATCAACTGATTACTGATCACCAGCATGGTTTTTCGCCTAAAAGTTCCACTTTAACCAATTTGTTATGCTATAAAGATTTTATTTCATCAGCTTTTGATGATGGTTTACAAGTTCACTCAGTTTACACCGATTTTCACAAAGCGTTTGATACTGTATCTCATGATCTTTTGCTTATGAAGATGGAGAATCATTTTGGTATTACCGGTACTGCACTCTCTTGGTTCCGTAGCTATCTTTGTGATCGCTATCAACGTGTAGCCGTAAGTGGAACTGTAACGGATTGGGTTCCTGTTAGCTCTGGTGTTCCTCAGGGATCAATTTTAGGGCCGTCCTTGTTCATAATGTTTGTAAATGACCTTCCAAGCTGTTTTCAGTCGAGTGACTGTTTGATTTTTGCTGACGATGTTAAGGTCTTTAAACGTGTTTCTTGTGTTCAAGATTGCTTGGAGCTTCAAAATGATTTAGATTCATTGTCATTATGGTGCCACATGTGGAATTTGAAACTCAATCTCACTAAATGCGTTTTTATGAATTTTTCTTTGAAGCGAGTTTTCAACATAACTTTTGATTACTCCTTAAACGGTGTTATTTTACAGTCTGTTACAACTGTAAAAGATCTAGGTGTTTATTTCACATCGACCTTGTCATTTGATTTACACATCTCCAAAGTTGTCAACAAATCATATCGTATGCTTGGTTTTATCAAAAGGATCATGAAACCCATTAAAAATGTAGCTGTTTTTAAAACTCTATACAACGCTTATATACGGTCTGGTTTAGACTACTGCTCTTCTGTGTGGTCCCCCAGTACCCATTGTCACATTGATAAGCTAGAACGTGTACAGAAACGTTTCGTCAAGCACTTATGTTATTTGACTCGCAAGAAATATGAAAGTTGTAATTATGTTCCCTTATGTGAAGTGTTTCAGTTAACCACTCTTGTTCATCGTCGCAAATTATCTGACACAGTATTATTTCATAAGATACTTCACAATCGTGTAAACTGTTCTTACCTTTTATCTTTGATTTTATTTAATTTACCGACTAGGCGGACTCGCCACACAAAGGTCTTTGCTGTCAAAAAGTGTCGTCTCAAATTACGTAATTCGGATTTCATGCCTCGTACAGTCGGTTTTGTTAATAGCTTACCTGACGTTGATTTTTTCGACAGATCACTCAGCAAATGTTCCATTTCACGTGGATTTTTCGATATTGAATAATTTGTATAGTTTTCTTTTAATGCATTTATTCTGTATTCTGTAAAAACATTCCTGTATTATTCGACTGTTGACTGTAATTGGCATCTTTTGCTGTAGTCAGCTTGAAATATATTCATATTCATATTCATAAGTACCAGCCGTGAATATCTCTTTTTGATAGTGTGGTATTTAACTAGATTAGATTTATTGTGAACTTTATGCTGTATATCATCGTTGCTACTCGCCTAGCAACATTAACAGGACGCTTGATTGGCTCTATATACTGAACCAAATTGATTAACATCAATTCATTCAAACGTTATCTTTCGTGCAACCATGTTGATTTATATATCTCAAACATAACTATATTTGCGTTCATGAATTATAATGTGTTTTTATTTCGGATTGATAGTATGCTTAATTTCAAAATTACATAATACATAATTGTTGATGGTTTAATTCTAATTTATTATTTATGAAATGCCTCAGATTTACATGTAATAAAATTGAATTCAGTATTGTAAGTTAGACTCTTAAATGTCATACTCTCACTACTTACAGAACAGTAGTAACATTAGTGTCAGCTTTATTGACAATGGCCTTAAATCAACATATATTAGAAATCATTGATACTTTCCTTTAACATTGTGCTGGTATGGCATTGTATGTAAAGCATGCCACACTTGAAATAACATGCGAAAAGCATACAAATGTATACGAAAATATACCAAAAGATATCTTGGTATGCATCCTTCGTATGTGATTGGTATCGAGCGATTTGCAGTGCACTTAGAACATTCATGCATTCACTTCTGCCGTCATCTCGTGATAATAAGATGTCTACCTCAATAGCAAGAGCGATCAGATTTCCATAGTTGAATATTGAATCAAATTTCTGCAATATTAGAATAATGATCATTAGATGTGGACTTTAATTATGACAATTTGAGGACTCAGGGGAAAAACTTCACAAAGTTGCATTGAATCAATTGATTTTCTGGTGGGTCAATTGGTTGGCACTTTACAATGTGATACTTTCTGCACATCTGTCAAGATTAAGTCAATTTTAGGCCTATATTTATTAGTGTGTTATTTCATTTTCCACTTATGCCATATTGAGTGATTCTATATATAACTTGCGTTCTATTCGTTTGTAGAATGGAAAATACACCAACCACATTCCCCAGAAAATCGATGGTGTTTATCAAAATGGAAAGAAAATCAGCCTTTTTATAGGATCAAGGTAATAAACAATACTATATGAAAATTCCAAACAGTATAGGTGACCTATCATTTGCTTTCCGCATTCTTAGATAAATGCTCAATTTTAAAAGAGCAATGAGTGTAATGCGCAGGATTGTTATCTTTTGTAAGCATCTCATATTTCTTTAATAATCTTCGCCATGAAACTGCATAAATCATTTAAGAAAAACTCAGGTTGATGTGCAATGATTGCGATCTTCACATTGTGATCGCAGCAATGACACGATATCAGTTGTATTTAAATGAACTGACTTGGAGTTACACTGGTTAGTGAGTGTTCCTGCTACAAAAATATCGGAAGCATTAAATCTGTATCAGTAAACAATGTCAAATATCTTTGCATCAGGATGTTTTACGGAGGAGCTACTCATTTATGTCATTATCCCTGTCATTATCCCCTGCTTGCAAATCATCAGGATGGATTCTATGAGAGCATCGAAATGCTTGTGGATGAACAGACATGCATCATCAATGTATGGGATGGCGCTAGACAAAAATGAACCTAGTTCGAATTTTTTGTCCCAAAGCAATGAGATCATAAAAACAAATTGGCAGTGAAAAATTAGCAAGAAGCCAGAGTTTCCGTGTGATTGGTGTGGAAATGGGAATGGATTTTTATTTAATGGGAATTCCTGTATGTGTGTGATTCTGTAGCTCACCTATGGAATACGACTTTTAAAATGTATGAAAAGCACGACATATATGTTATGGCCACAGAAAGCAAGCAATCGATGGATCAAGTTTAAGCATGCAAGCGATATGACAATTGTTGCTCAACTCCCCATCCCAGTGATGATCCAATCATTATTCAGAAGTGTTTTACTGATGAACATGAGCATTTTGTTGCCTGGTGCAGCAATAATTAGGGTTAAAACGATATCGATACCGATACGATAATATCGATATTATCGGTATTTTTCCGATACCAATAATATCGATATTTCTAAAAATAATACCGATAAAAATATCGATAAAAATATCTATAATAATATCGATAAAAATATCGATAATAATATCGATAATGATATCGATAAAAATATCGATAATAATATCGATAATAATATCGATAAAAATATCGATAAAAATATCGATAAAAATATCGATAATAATATCGATAATGATATCGATAAAAATATCGATAATAATATCGATAATTTTATCTATACAAATATCGATAATTATATCGATAACAATAACGATGTGAATGTCAATATCATCACCGATGATGACATCGGTGTTATTTTTAACAATGCTATCGATCTTGATAAATCTTGAAATTGGTGTCAAATGATCATATTGGCTCTAATATCGATATATACGCGTATGTTGATGACAAGATCAATATTTAGGCATACACTAGTAGTATTACCGACATAATCAGTGATATCGTTATAAGTATTGGTGAAATATTGATGATAAGTTGCTATCGATAATACAGGTATCGATATAGTATATATTAAAGAATGTATGTCGATGTCAGATATTGTTTAGAATACTGATTTTCCCTACCGTACTTTTCATAAAAATATCGATATCGCACCTATATTTTACACACTCCTATGTACACATGTGCTTATACATTATATTCGGTAGCTCATAGTAGGAGACCGCAGCCTCAGAGATTAATTTCTGTCCTTAGAGATGAATGCTCTCAAGAAAATAAGCACATAACGATGGGATTCGTCGGAGTAAACGGCAGTAGCCCATTGTTTCATGGGGCACACATAACGACTGCTGGCGATAGGCAATGTAAATGACCTTTTATCAATCATCGTTCGTTACTCAGTCTCCCCCGTGAACAATAGGTCAGCTGATCCAAACATCAACAGACGACATAAGCTTGCGCAGCCTGCTATCGATCGAGCAAATTTCCCAAGGCGACGCACACTGTCTTGGTTACACATTGACTAAGCGAGACCATCCTACTTTCTCTTGTCATATTAGTATATACAGACAACCACTTGATGTCACTCATTTCGAATACTTCATACCATGGGACGAGTGAAGACTCGGGACAAGTGAAAAGTCCGGTGTGGACACACTTTGATTTGTCCTCGCGTGAGAGGAAGGGGAAATGTAGACATTGTACTACCTCAACTTTTATAGGCACAGCTTCAACAACAAACTTGCTTTATCATATGAAGAAACATCATCCTCTAATAAACATTTCATCTGAAAGTGCAAGTGGTGCTTCTAGCGGTACATCGAGAAATACGGATTAAAGTAATATCGCATCATCGAATCGTCCTTTACGTCACACTCAGGAAACTTTACACGGTGCAATCAGAAAACGCTCAATAATGAAATCAACGGATTCAAGGGCTCAAGAAATATCCAGATTGATCGCTTTATACATAGCACAGAATGGACAATCTTTGAATATCGTAAATCATGCTGGCTTTAGGAGAATACTACATTTTTTCGAACCCCGATATGAAGTTGTATCCACTACACACATTGCACAAGCTGTCTTACCAAAATTGGAAAAGGAAGTGGACAAGTTGATGTTAGATATTCTCGAAGAAATACCATTCTTATCTATAACTACAGGTAAGCAATTTTACTTTATTTACTTTTATTAATGCTAATATCCGCACCATACATAGTCTATTATAGGCCTGCTTGTACTCGCTAGTATGCGATAGGTTTAAATCTGTTGAGGAGACAATTCGACCTTTACACAATTCCGAATCGTCGATATTGATGTCAATAATTGTCGTCATAAATGTCGATATTAATATCAATAGAAATATCGATATTAATATCAATAGAAATATCGATATTAATATCAATAGAAATATCGATATTAATATCAATAGAAATATCGATATTAATATCAATAGAAATATCGATATTAATATCAATAGAAATATCGATATTAATATCAATAGAAATATCGATAATAATATCAATAGAAATATCGATATTAATATCAATAGAAATATCGATAATAATATCAATAGAAATATCGATATTAATATCGATAGTATGATAAAGAATTTTGAAGTATCGATAATGAAAATTTCACTATCGTTTTAACCCTAGCAATAATGGCCTGACAGTGAATAATGAAAAGTGTTGCTTCTTAATGAACACACGCCGAAATATCGCTCCGCCACTAACAATGCCTCTGAAGCAACTTGACGCTATCAAAGCTCTAGGAGTATATTCACTTATCCAGTGCACTACTGCAGCTGAAACTTTAATATCAAATTTGGTTGAGTAGTAGAATACAACAAAATATGTGCTTGACACTTGTTAGCAATGTATGTAAAATAATTGGAATCTATAATAAATTGGAATACTATAAGTAAAAAACTCAGCTCTCGTAAGAGAATCTTGCCAGAATGAATTATTCATTCCTTCATTGCCTTCTTATTCTACTTTCAGTGTGATTGAAGCTTTTGAACAAGAAAATGGTCGGTATTTGATATCAGCAGAAGGATCAAAACCATTTATGACAAGGGAAGTGAAATGTATCCAAACATAATGGCAATATAGTGAAACATATAGTGAAATAACTCATTTACCGCTGTTTGACGCATTCATATACTGTGAAGCGCAAATAATATTCATACATGCACTTGCGATTGTTTTTCTGATTTTGAATTGTGTTTTAGTGCTTTCACAAGCTTTGGTCGCATTTAGTGATAGTTAACACGCGATTCGAGACCGCGAAGTAATCGAGACGCGCAGTCGTGCAGCTGCTAACTGAATGCTTAGATAACTTCACGCACTGTTTTGAGTTTTGACTAAAGAATGACAGCAAAATGACAAACTTATCAAAATCATACGCCAGCTCTGTGTGGTACACCCAACTTAGTAAGCTTAGTAAGTACAGTGTGTGCCAAAAGTTTTTCATTTTGTCATCATATTGACAAAACTTGCTCAAATATCGAGACATTTATATTTATTTGATCAGATATGACCCGTGGTTTGTGAAAAGTGTAAAATTTGTTTCTTATTCACTGAATTATTTCTTTCAGTCAGAGTACAAAACAAGTTATGTTTCCATAAAAATCATGTAATTTTTGATAACTTCTTATCACGGAATTAACTGGTATTTCAAGAAATTTGAGAAATCAGGAATCATAACAAATGTTCAAATGGTCCACCATCTTGATCAATAACACATTCTAGTCTATGTGGAAGATGATGAACTGCACGCTGTAGCTCATCTTGACCGATGCCTCTTGCGATTTCTTTGATTCGTTCTATCAATTGGTTCAAGTTGCTTGGAACGAAATTGTGAAACACGATCGACTTTTCATTGTACCCTACAGGTAATAATCCAGAGGTGATAAATCTGGTGAGCGGGGCTTGGGGAAATCCTCGAGATATTATTCGTGTATCGGGTAGTTCAGCGGACAAGAAATCCCTAGCCGCTTTCGAGAAATGAGGCGGCGTGCCATCTTGCTGGAATATCACCTGTTTAATCAGATGTCCTCGACGCAGTTCGGGAAAAACGTGGTTCTCCAACATGTAGCGATAGTTGTCACCTGTCACTGTTCCAGTGAAGAAGTAAGGAGGAAGCATTGTGTTCGCAGTAAATCCAATCCAAACACACACCTGTGGAGAGTAGAGTGCTGACTGAACAGTCAATTAGGGTCTTTCTGCACCCCAAATAACACAATTCTTTCGCTGCACATACCCATTTACGGAAAACTAGGCTTCATCGGTCCACATAATGGAGGCCAAAATGTCAATTCGGTTCAATAAGAATTGTGCGTATTGAACTCGTTTAAGATGATCATATTCACTCATCATTTGAGTTAGCTGCAGCTTGTATGGATAGAACTGTAATTCTTCACGTAGGATGCGACACACACTTCGTTTTGGGATGCCATTTGCTGCAGACACCTGGGCTGTGGAAGCCACGCCAAAGACGTTCTCTTTCTGTAAATGCTGCAACGTCTCGCATACTTCATCTTTTCTATCTTCAGTAAGACTGGGTCGCCCAGATTTCGGCAAGTCAAGGACTGACCCAGTATCTTCGAATCTTTTAATCAGACGACTAATTGTTGTGGCACTAAAGGGATCAGCTCTAAGTCCATGTGCAGTTTTGTAAGCCATTAAGGTTACAGCTGAGCTACAATAATTAGAATAATAAAGTTTGACACATTCGATTCTCTGCTGTAAATCCATGTTCACCTAACCACACTCAAAAAACGATATTCTGAAATTCTGTTCAATTGTTATGTTCACAGCTGATGAGTCACGCATAGCTTTATCCATAGAAATTGACAACAATAAAACCTCTAGAATGGAAATTTAGCTTCATGCA
This sequence comes from Prostheceraeus crozeri, assembly GCA_907163375.1. Lineage (NCBI taxonomy): Eukaryota > Metazoa > Platyhelminthes > Polycladida > Euryleptidae > Prostheceraeus > Prostheceraeus crozeri. The sequence goes on from CAJQUW010014303.1 coordinate 262,655, forward strand.
ATGCACAATAACGGCACATAAATCGCACGCATTTTCACTTAGATGCACCTGCCAACGTCTGTATCATTGGGTTAGAATCAGTCACATGAGTAAATCGAAGCTTTCAATTGGTTCTTCATGCCCCAACTTAGTTCCCCCGGATGTGCCGCGACCTTGAGTCAATTTCCATTCTAGTCAACTTCAGATAAACAGTTTATTTCTATGGCTTTATCAGATGTGCAACATTCGCTCAGTTTGCTGAGTCACCATTCCTCAATATCAATCACAATTTTTCCGAACCTTTGTCGTAATCTTCTGCTCTTAATGGCATAGATATCTTGAGCTTCTATCGCATGATCTGGATGACTTAAGTTGATTCCTCGGATGGATGCTGTTTCAATTGCACACTGCAGCAATTTTGCTGTGATCAAAGCTAACACATGTGTTTATCTCTGATTTTAAGAAAAATTTCTATGAATAAGAAACTAATTTTACACTTTTCACAAACCACGGGTCATATCTGATCAAATAAATATAAATGGCACGATATTTGAGCAAGTTTTGTCAATATGATGACATAATGAAAAACTGCGTGACTTTTGGCACACACTGTACTTAGCATCGTACACCCAACGCAGCATTGGATGAACAGTTGCCCATATCGCCTCCGCACGATATTTGACTGTTTTATCTTTTAAGTCAAGATTTTAGAATTACAAAGTGCTTGACTTCATTGCATGATTCAAGGGAACAGCAGACGAAATAAGGAAGTTCCAAATATTGGTAGATCAATCGATCTACATGTATGAATGCAATGCATGACCAGATCTAGCACTAAAAAATGCTAGAGACATGGGAAAAAATGACTTAAATTACTGTGAAATATTTTATTTAAGAAAAGATGCGACACCATTATCTCAAATCAAGGCAAAAAATCTTTTATATCTACGTTGGCTTGGGATAAGAAATCAAGGTTTACAGCAACGCACAGTTTCCTCTGCCTAATGACGAGAAACTTCTTTCAATTTTTTATCAATTCGACGAAATTTTCATCTAGCACAGACATCGGTATCTCTTCAACAACTACGAGTATGATGACATAAGCAGATGTATCAAGAAAGATGACTAAAGAGCTAAAGTTCCTCTTGAGATCTTTAGAGAATGCTCCTTGCAAAGTTTTGGTCTTCATCAACCATATTGAATCGAACACATATGCAGGCATTTACCGTTTCTTCCATCAATCTTGTAATAAGCATAATTATACATCAATTGATTTAAACTACTAGATCAATAACGCTTACAGAATGTTAGCAAGTCTTTATATTTGTAGTGCAGGTTACATGAGAATGTAATTATTACATGTTCAAGTTGATAGTGCGCATGTGAAATGTAAATCAGGCACTGATAGCTAAAATTCACATGCTTTCAATAAGGAGATGTGATATCGTAGGGCCCCACTGAAACTTGACAGCATGTTCTTGTAAACCGTGTAGGCCTACTATGTGAACATGCCTAGTGCTATTGTAGATGATAATGCATTTCTGCGATGTGTGGGTATATGCACAGGATTCCCATAGAGATTTACTATGGTGTGGGACTGAAAATCGCGTCACGCAGTAACTCTTGTCTTACTCTAGCCGTACATGATCTCAGGGAAGAGCACCCGCGCATAGGTGTGTCTGCGTCGTTGTCAGCTTTAGATCCAGCGCAATTATCTCAATCGTTGAAAGAGTGGATAGGAAAATAGCCTTATTTTTCCTCATCAAGCAAATTTCATTCAGAAGTCACATTCCTAAAAGAAACCGTGCGATTGATTCCGTCGCACAATTAATCAAGCGGAATCGATTTACTGCTCCCGTTATTACTGCAACATTTGAAACGACAAAAGGTCGAGCAGGCGAATGGTCAGACAGTTTCCGCGCACCGCAATGGGCGTCGGAGATCCGTCCACCAACAAGCCGAAGAAATTTGAGCGTCGAAGGAGTTTAGCGTGCTTAGTTAGAAAGTGACATCTGATGCCATAGTGCGACGGAGGCGGCCACGTCCCATGCTTGGTTCACGTATTTCAAGCATATGTTCATAAGCATACTTTCAAAGTTTTCATGAAAAGCATCAACGGGATAGTGCTTCGGTTTCACGATGGTGCTTAAAACACGTTTGAAATGCGAAGCTTTCAGAAATGACGCCAAGAAAGCAAGGGACACCAAATGATTTGAATAATCGGTTCACAAATCGTGAAATCTCTGTCTGGCCTATTGATGCACAATAAGTACTTCTGTACCGCGACAAGAAGGGTCCGTTACAGGTGCATAATCTGATGACTTGCAGTATGGGCACTCAGAGGAAGACTTTTGCTTTGTTTGGCACGCAACACAGGTTGGCCCAATCAATTATGTTTTTGTTCTCTGCACTCAGATTAACCCTTTCTAAATTGCTTAAAACAGCATCCCCTTGCTAAGCAACTGTTTGTGTGCACTGAAAAATCAAAGTAGTGATGTTTTACATGCAAATTCGCATTACTTCCAGACTAACGCGACAGGCGGAATAGGTCGTAACCATCCATTATATCGTTTTTGGTCTAAAGACAAATAGACAAATAAGAAACAGGTGTTGCTTTCATTTTATCATTTTATTGCTTATAAAAAGATGCAGGTTGAATTGTGGTTTGTAAAGCAGTAAAACATTAGACATTCTAGTTGTGGCGGTGACTCCGCATTATTTTTCGTTGAAAGGAAAGCTGTCATTTTAGCATGTTTTTGAAATCCTTTCGAACTACTAAAGCCTACCATATTGATGGAAATAGCTTGTCAAATATAGTGAAATATTGATTCAAATAGCCCATGCTCTATCTGCAGTATTTCATTTATACAATTTTAATGATATCTATTGGGCAAACTTAGTATTATAGCTTAATAAAGATACACCCACTATTCTTGCAATTAACTATTCGGAAATTTAGAGAATTAGCCGAACCCCCCCTCCGCCTATAGGAGGGATTATTATCTCAATACTGGTTAATTCATGCGGAGTTTGATTAAAAGCAACGCTAGAAATTTTGAACAATTTTGTTCAAAAAATAAAAAGGATAATTCATAATACTTCTTCATGCTCCATGTTTTTTGCTTTCCCATATTCTGAGTTGATGAACACCAAGTCCTTGCTTCCTATTCTTGATGCGACAACGTACAACATCCCATGTGAGAAACCAAGTCCCATGTTGGAAAGATGAAGGCCTACCATGATAAATGCTTGACCCTGAGCGAAGCTTTTTAAATTATTTGTTGCTGCAAAGCATGGTCCAATAGGAAATTGGAATAGGAAACGATTGCTTGGTCGGATGATGAAATGATAGCGATATCTGCTAGAATTTTTCGCGTCCGTCTGACGGCAAAACAGATCCAATTAAAGGGCAAACCTGACTTTGACTACGAAAATTTGCAGCGAAAAGCACAGTTCTACTTCCGAATGCTGCTCATCGATAGCCCAGTTGGGCAGAGCGTTGGCCAAGAATGCCAGACGTCGGTGGTTCAAATCCACCAAGACGTGCTTTCCGTCTATGAAATTATCATCACAGCTATTGTTGTTTGCTGTGTGGACTAAGTTCCCGCTTCAAAATATAGTGGTGCCTATGGATTACTGATACCTTGATGTTAGTAGTTTGACTTGACGGTTAATGCTATGTTGTCTTGGGGGATGAAGTCATCTGAATGGATTGCGCAGAATCTTGAATTGAGTGCATCTACCCCGTCGTCGTTCTGTCAATGGCTCTGTAGGTAGAACGGTGGCATAGAACATCAACGGTCAGTAGCTGCAATCCATCGAGACGCGCAATTATTTTTCGTCTGTGAAATTCAGAAAATGCTTGCAGTGACTGTTTAATCAATTCTGGTGGCTACGGAAAGTCGTCAACTTTATGCGTACCTCGAACGAATTTTTGTCACGGGTAAACTTTGTTGCCTGGTAAACTGCATATTATCCACGCTACCCATCGATGTCTGAGACATTAAATTTCCTATGTGATATCGTAGTGCTATTGGCAAGTCTGAATTTCAAGCAATTGTAGGTGCTTCTTCATATAAATCCTGAGTTGATCTATTTCGCGTTGCTTTCACATACTGCCTGGGATATCGTCCTAAACGTGTTGTTCTCTTTGGCATTTTTCCAAAAATGATGTATCAGAAATGTAATTCGATTATATCATTACTTCAATGCGCATAATATCAAGAACTGAGAAAAATATTTTGAATTTGAAGACACAACTGTCTTTTTCTAAAATGTTGGAAAAAGTTTTTCAATATCATGTTTTTTTACAAAGTTATAGGGCGAATGCGTGGACAAATAATACATTTCGAAAATTTGTCAAGCAGTTTTGATGAATTTCACAATTGTTGTTTGACAACTGATTTTGAATGCACACTGAAAAGTTAATATCATGGCTAGATTTTTTAAACAAATATTCAATTATCATATTTTTAGAGTCAAAATTGAATCTGAAAATTCACTAAATTTGTTTCTAGAAGATTGATATGCAATATTAGCGTCGTTGCTATCCGGCATTGTGAGAGTTTTGAATATAATATTTTAATTCAAACAAAAATTTTATTGTGTCAACGGAATACCTTGTATGCTTATGGTCAATTGCCATTACCAGTAGTAGTAGGCGAAATGACTGCACTTGGTGTCACCTTGAATAAGAAGCTACCGTGGGATCATCATGTTGCAAATGTGGTCAAGAAATGCAACCGCTGATTCTTCATCTTGCGTACACTGAAGCATTTTATGAGTGTGAATGATTGAAATCTTGTGTATACTGGCATCATTCAATCGATATTAGAATATTCTTGTACGATTGTGCGCTTACCTAAGGGGCTTAGTAAAAAGATACAAAGTATTGATAATGGGGCCTTCAAGCTTTATATGGAAATAGTATTGAAAATAATAGACTTTGCTACATTAGAAATCGTCTCCAATACCGTCGCGAATTCATCAGCCTGACTATTTATGAATGTGGCTTTTAACATAAACCACGTCATTCATCAATACATACCTGAGCGCTTATATAATCCCAAGCATCTCCGATTCAAACTGACCCGGACTGATAAATATAAATGCTCATTCCCCTTACTTCCACGATCATGAATCACAAATACGTGTAGTAATATGTCATTGGACTTTGCATGTCTAAAATACACGGTAATGTGAGTTTCATCATTTTCTTCTTTGGAAATGATTTTGTATTTCAGTCGCATGATTTTACTATTAGCAATATGTGACATTTTGTGCAATTCTTTGTAAATTATGATTTCCATTCCTTTTGACAATAACACTACTGTTATCCCCCCACTGGAATCTCCCAACTTCCTACAAACGCCCACATTTACAAGTACTTATAACTAACTTAAAACTGTCCATCCCAGGATCTAAGTCAACCATCGTCACATACTATCAGTTGCGGTAGCTTTCTGCGGTATGCATAAGGCAGTAAATCTCATCACACATTCTTCTACTGCAGTCTATTTATCATACATTTCTACTCTGAATGATTCATACTCGCAGACAGCGTGCTGCGTAAAATTGAGGCGTCATGGGCTGATATCATTGTTCAGTTCCTTATCGATTTTATTCATTGAACTGATTAAATGACAAGATAAGTTCGCTCAAGGTAGTGGTGGACAACTAAGTTGGGACAGAGAACCACCAATTTTAAAAGTCAGAAATGTGATTAAAATTCCGTATTTCGTGCATTTTAGTTTCATAAGGACTGCTTTACTATAAACAGTAGTCGCATGTCATTGCATGACATAATTCCACATGGAAGTGCATACAGTAGCATGGTACGCAACTAATTTGCTCACTATGACGTAATTATAATTTTTACATTACAAAATATAGTGAAAATAAATTTAACCCAACAAAAAATGGAAGTCTTTCCTTTGTGCTACTAAATTATGACAATGTGATCTTGTTACATTGAAAATGACGGTGCAATCTAGCAATGTGTCGCTCAAGCATGAACGGGATTCAAATGCTACGCATATGCTCCAATAACGTTACTACCTACATTGCGATTTTCCTGAGATCTGGCAAAATCTAGCAAATTCCTGAAATCCCTGCATAGGCGTACTCTATCTTTAAATCGTTCCGTATGACAATATACATGCAACATTAAAACAAGATAAAGAGGCTGTGACCTATAGACAGCCATGGGTAAGATGGTTAGGCAGTTGTCGCAAATCCACTGGAAGGGACTCCCCAGTGTACAAGACTCCCTGAAAAAGAGCGCTGATAATTGGATAATTGGTGAATGATGGACATTTCCTTAGCCTTCCATTTTGTAACAGATAATTATAATGCATAGATTTGAGGTCATTATTGCTATAATTACCGACAAATAATGACTGAAGAAATCTATGCATTATCTGTTATAATACATGACTTTTTTCATAGAAGTCTTAATGATACCAGGTTAATAATTTCCAACCAGGAAAATAATTACCTGCTTCGTGGAACTTATTAACCTGTGGACATAGAAAGCCTTGCAAAATCATGCATTATACAAAATTAAACTATAGCCTAAAAAAGGTTTGACCAATTGTTCTTAGTGCAAATTGTTATGCGCCAGAAAATATTATCCAATTAAGTTTATTTTTAAAACAATGATCAGGACAATAAATGTTTATTTCCAAAGACCCTGGAGAGATATACATGAAACATACACCAATCATGATACTATGAAGCAATGTACAAAATGTGATGTGCTCGTGTACGTGTGTAAGCGTGCGGTCAATGCCAACGACAACAAAAAAATGATCAGGGAGGAGAGGAAAATAATAAGAATCTAAATTTTTCTTTCAAATTTCACTTAGCCTAAATAAGTGACATAACCAAGCAACTTTAGATTAATTCATGCACAATTATGATTATCAAGTTAGGGCCTTTGTGAAAGCATGTTGTGAGGAATGCTGATTCTAACATGTCGGAACATGAGGAAGCTATATTCTTTATATTTAGTGTGACAATAGCTTGTCTACAAATATGTTTTCCACATGCTTGAATTCAGTCTTTTTCAAAAATATTATATCTCAGCGCTTTTTTAAACCCATGCTTCGACAATGGCGTCGGATTGCATTTTGCTTGAAAGAAAATGATTTCCAAATAATCGGTAGTCGGCCGATATGATATTCTGACCCTTACCGATGATCTACAAATCATGCTGCTCGAAGGCAGTGAAAGATAATGTAATCTTTGGGGCAACTTATCGGCCGACTATTGAAAATCCTCCGTTTAATTGGTATACCAATATATTATTCAACATAATTATTTAAGGCAAACTGATACATTTTGAGATTTGCTATTATTTGGCGAAATTATTTCACATTTGTATCTGAAGAATATCATAAAATAAGTAGTGGTTTATTTTCTAAAAAATCAGATTCTGATTAGATTTTAGATTATACTGAACAAAGTTGGTATAAAATGATCACAATAATTCATGAAAAATTATAAACAGCAAAATGATGTACTATAGGTGACATGCCACACTCAATTACGCGTACTTCACGCGTAAACTACGCGTAATTACACATGACCCTAAACATCCGTGGCTATGCGTGACATTGCTACAACATCTGTCGGCAGTTTTGTTATAAAGACTTTGCTTCTCATGTGTCTGCATACATCAGATGCTAAACAATGTGATAGGATCTCAATTTCATGGTCAGGGAAGACAGAACATGCTTAGCGGTTCATCCGTGGTTCAAGCAGAAACGCAGAGAACTGTAGACGACGCGCAAACTATAAACGCTCGCTCGCGCGTATTCGTAAGCATTCCCCATGTTTTAACAGCATCAGATCAAGTGATTTCTGATTCTTAAGCCTAGTGTACATTAGATGAAGTTGGCAGTTAGCAGTTTGTCGTTTGTAGTTACTGCATTTCGTAGTTTATAAAGACGTGTACATATTGAGCGATGAGAATCAAAATGTCAGCTGCTGTGAATAGAAGACGGAAATTGCTACTCCTCCTATATATTACTACCCTTCGAAGAAATTCCCGAAGATGGTGGATCAGACCAATATTTAAACAAAGAAAATCTACGGAGAGATGCGTCTGTTAGATCAGATGGAGGAAGTTGACTCAGAATATTTCTATAAATACACACGAATGTCGCCGACCAAATTCAACAAGTTGCTAAACATTTTGAAACCAAAAATATCTCATTCAGGACCCAGAGAATCGATTTCTCCCAAGGAACGTTTAGCCATTACCTTACGGTAAGTGACATTATGTACTTACATAAAACAATTATTTCATTTTTACATTGTTTTCTTGTAGGGTGTTGTCAACAGGCGATTCTTTCCAAACCGTTGGATTTAGTTTTCGAGTTGGATTCAAAACAGTTGGAAATATTGTAAGAGAAGTGTGTGATGCCATTTGGGAAAACTTAGCACCAGAATACCTACGAGTACCGGTTGAAAGTGAATGGGTGCAAATTAGATCTGATTTTTGGAATACATGGAATGTTCGATGGCATCTAGGATCAATCGATGGCAAGCATTGTACCATCCAAGCTCCAAATAATTCTGGAACTGATTACTTTAATTATAAGAAATTTTTCAGCATCATTCTTTTAGCAGTTGTAGACGCCAATTATTGCTTTAAGATCATCGATGTAGTAGCTGCTGGCCGCTAAAGCGATGGAGGAGTCCTGAGAAACTCCCTATTCTTCCAGAAGGTCGAATCAAATGAATTGAATTTACCGAATGAGAAATGCCTCCCGAATACTTCCGTTTCATTACCTCATTATTTTCTTGGTGATGAGGCATTTCCTTTGAAAACATACATGATGCGACCATTTGGAGGGAAAGTAACATCGGAATCAAAAAAGATTTTCAACTATAGACACAGCAGAGGTCGAAGAGTTGTAGAAAATGCTTTCGGAATTTTATCCTCAAAATGGAGAATTTTTAGGTGAGTTAACTTTAAACCAAAAAGGAAAATAGTATTGTATTAGTTGTCAATATTATTTATTAAGCCTTATCAATTTGTCATCAAATACCTGTACATTCTTTCTTGCATCTCAATTAATATAATTCAACAAAATAACAATGCATAAAATATATACGTGAAACGAAAAACATTCATTTGAACTATGACTACTAAGAAAAATAGGGATTCTAAACTTCATTGCATTAGTGATGTAATGAAACTATAATAATAAATGAAAATTTGCGATTAATTATGAGTTGTAATGATTTTACGAATCATAAAATCTTAAAATATGTATTTATTTTCAAATTATGTAAAAATTTTCATTTAGATCATTACGGTTATTAATCAATAGAAAAACAATAATCTAGTTACAAAGTTAAAATCTGTGATCATGTCTAAACAAATTAAAGAGATATTGACTTGTTCAAGTGTGAAAGTATTATAATATAACTACGTGCGTACTATTAAATGGATTTTTCTATTTTAGACGTGCAATTGTCGCTAAGCCAGAGACTGCAATCAAAATAATCAAAGCGACGCGTGTGTTACATAATTTTCTTAAAATGACGGATACATCTGAGGACACTAACAGGCGTTATTGCAAGCCTGGTTTTGCTGATATGGTTGATCAGAATGGTGATGTAATTGATGGATCATGGAGACAAGAATCATCATCTGATGTTTTGGAATCTTTTACAGAGAAAAACTCGGACAAATCATCGAAAAATGCGATGCAAAATCGGGAACTGTTATGTGACTTTTACAATTCTCCAGAAGGAAAAGTTTCATGGCAATACGCTTACATTCGACGTGGACTTTGAACCGTGTAAAAATCATTTAGGAAACTTTCGACAGCATTTTGGAAGATGAAATAAAGACTTGAAGTAATTGCCTTCTTATCACCGTTATCTGCTTAATTTGGAAATTATTGCGTGATTAAGTGTTTATGTAATTTTCTTGTATGAGGAAAAATCGAATATCACCAATTTTATTCTAATTTGATGGAGTAAATCAAGTTTAAAAAAAATGATAAAAGAAAAGAGTCAGATTATGTATTGTTGGTATTGGAATTCATATATTTGTAAAATGCGAGTACTTTCGACCGTCATCCAACAGTCATCATTATTATGTACTAATCAATTTATACTAATTAGCAAAAACATAACTACAAAGACTACAATTTCCAGAATACAATGAAAATATATTAATTTTGTCAAGCACTGATAGAATGGAACTAATTCCAAAGATTATCCCACACATCAATTGTGGACTGTTCTCTCTGGTTGTTTGCTGATGTCGACGATTGCTCATTGTTCTCATTGTTCTGACGGAAATATTGAGACGAACATTGTATATTTCTTTTTGTAAACTCATACAATTTCATCTGAATCGCCATTCGCGCCTCAATTTGATCACAAACATTGAGTTTCTTCAAGCACGATGATACATATAATCCAAACATGTCATTCTCATCTTTTTCTACATCTGACTTCCGCAATTCTTTAAGTTCTTCTATGATGAAGTTCTGTAACTTCGCAGAAGATGTAAGTTTAGGAATTTTTGCAGAGGAAGCACATGTAAGTTTAGGTTTCTTCACTGGTGTTTCAGTAGATAAAATCTCCTCTCCATCACTTTCAATGTCAGACCGGTCTTTGTTCTCAATACCAATCAGACCGTTCTCGATGTCACTATCACAAGTTTCAGAAGAGACGATGTTAGAGTAAGTTATTCGATGTTTCACAGATGGTGTTAAAAAGTTTAAGTAGGGCAGCCAAGGCCATTTATCCTCCTTAGTGGCAGCGCTACCACTTCTTTCACGCAATCTCTTCTCGCGTAGTTTTCTTGAGAATGTATCTCGAAGATTCTTCCATCGTTTCTGAGAATCTTCGACGGTAAGAGAACAAGCACTACTAACCGATAGCCAAGATTTTTCTTTCAAAGTTTTATCCTTATAGTCTTTCAAAGATGTATTATACAAGTGTGGATATTTCTCCACTTCCAGAATCAGTTTCTCAGTAACCGAAGTATCACTATCCATCATGATAATATATAAAATCGTGTTGTAGCTCAACTGCACAGTCAAAAGTTGTGATTATCAAATTCTACCAACGACAGCAGTTCGGTTACCAAAACGACGCTTGACGTCATCATTTAGGAAAAATCAATGTACACGCATCAACGACGAACTGCCAACGACATGACTCAACGATTCAGCTCGGAGATGTCGTTGCATTGAACTGCGAACGACGAATGACGAACTGCGAACTGCAGCTAATGTACACTAGGCTTTAGTGCAGCGCGTATGTACGCGCGTAGAAGAATATTTAGAAGAATCTTTAACCACGGATGTTTGGGGTGCTCCGTAGTTACGCGTGAATTACGCGTGGCATGTCACCTAGTGTACTGGACAAGCTGGCGGTTGCACTGGACATCACGCATATTTATTTACAAGCTTGATTTCTCTGTGAAAATGGAAACTGGTTATTTTGGCTACAAAACCTGCGGTTGAGAATGTACATGTATTATATTCAACTACGAACAGAAATTTCTGTCAGAGTTGGAAGTGGGTCAACGAAACTTGACCCATGACCCACCTGACCCACGGCATATGTGACCCAAGACCCACCTGACCCACCAACTTTTCGGAAAAACATGACCCACGACCCACGTGACCCACGACCCACGTGACCCACGCGATTTTGTGACCCACTTGACCCATGACCCACGACCCACGACCCACTTCCAACTCTGATTTCTGTTGTGATAACATTATGAGAAAAGGTCAACATTATCAACCTCGTTGTTCATTCTCATTGACATAAATCCAGACTATGAAATCGTCGTTGACAATGTATTGCAACTCTTAAGTAAGCATTTACTCGTTAATATTCAACTTCATATCTGTGACAACTACGTGGCTCTACTAAATCAGAAAGTTTCGGAACAGTAACAGATGGAGTTGTGTAGGCCCACGCATACTCATTGATTGACCAATTAAGGATAATTGAGCAATTTTTGATCTTTTCAACAATGTATGAGCATATTTAAGCTTTGAATAAAACACAGCACGCACACTTATAAGACAGCATGGCGGATTATTTGAAGCTGATTTTGTGCATGTTTGGTAAGTTTTCTGCGACTGCAATTATGTCATAATATTCTATAAATGTGCATGAAAATCTTAGCGATGTGAGGATCTGTTTTCAAATAATTTCACAACAAACAGTCAGTTTATTAGTCTTATTTGCTTATTAACATTCATTTGGTAATGAACGCATCACCAAAATTATCAATAAGTACACACGTGTACCAAATTATGTCTATACAGATTTCTCGAATCAAAAAGTATTAATGTCACAAATTAGGAAGGTCAAAAGTAAGTTTTGTTCAACAAACTACGATAAATGTATGAAGTCAATTATGTACAGCGTTTCGCGCTCTGCTTCTGTTGGTAGAATCATAAAAGCACACGCAAAACGCTCTGCATATCTAACACTTATTTTACTTGTTCGAAAAAAGACTACGTTGCAGATATATCCCACGAACCCCCACCCAAATTTTTGGAAAAGCCATGCACAATTGCATAGAACTGATTATGATGATATAATTAAGTAATTGCAGCTACCTATTTGCGCTACATGTATGAAGCATTTATAAATGATCCCCATAAGACATAAATTGAAACATGATGTATCGCGATAACAAACAAGAGCTAAACAGATAGATATTGACAATCACAAGATGTTGTTGAGGATCAAGGCAGTTTTATCTTCAGAGCTGGACGAAATTGCCTTCTATTCATTGTGTCTCCTAGAGGGGAAACCGCGTCTTCGGAGACATTGAACCTTTGAAAAAAACACACGGTTTCCCGTCACTGACACAATGATGACTGAAGAAAGTAGTTGTAAAAAAAGAGCAATTCGAAGTCAAGATGATGGAATATCATTTATCGCATGATTTCTATGATAAAACGTCACATGAATAACAATGATTTGAATTACTTGATGATACCTCTGTATTATAATGTGACCCTGAATTATTCAGTTAATGCGGCCACGGCTATAATATAGTCACTCGCTTATCATAGTGAGATAATTTGCTTCATAGATACGTACAAGTACTAGATTGATGCGTCGGGTTTTGCGGTATGCTAAAGCTATCTGCAGCTATCGATAGATAATAATTCCGAATCTCCGTCAGCCAATGTGATTATATTAACCGAATTCTACTACAGTCCGTTTCATAAAAAGTGGATCATCCTAAAATTTGACTAAATAAAACATAAGTATGATACAGAAAGCATTTTTCATGTTATTCCATGTCCCTGATATATTTAAATGTCCTTATATAATCTGATAAGCTATGATACACTAACGGTTCTTAAGAAGCTAATATTTTGTGGCCCTACCCTTATTGTCAATGACATTACCAATTCGTCTAGGCATTGATTCGATGATATCGTTGATTTTTGACTGATCTAACTTTCTCCACTCTCTTTTTAACAGACGTAAATTGTGATACGCCATCTGTAGGTAGCAGTGAACGACGAACGTTACGTTTTAGAATACTCCATATTCAGATCAGGAGAACGAGCTGGCCAAGATAATGTCCTAAGCCCTAATTGAGACTTGCATAAGTTGACTCTACTACTCCTGTGACACGTAGCATTATCATCCATAAATAACCAAGTCGATGGATCACCAAGTTGATCTGTCATTTGGCCAATGTTCATTCGTAAAACATTCACATAGCGTTCAGAATTCATGGTTCCTTGCTGTATGTGAAGTTCAGAGCGGCCATTGGTCCAAATGCCAGCCCAAATCAGTAGAGTCGCACCACCTTGTACCCGGGGACGATGTAAATGTCTCGGAATTTCCTGATCAGATTTTATCCGTAATCTCAATCAACCATCACTATCCTTCAGGCGGACTGATGCCTCATCAGACCAGACAACCCGATCCCATTGATTTCGCCAGTGACAATGACTCATTGCCCATCTGAGACGTCTTTCTGTATGCTGATCTGATAATTCGATCTGAGAGGGCCTCTTACAGCTCTTGAAATTCGACTCAATAAGTCTTCTACGAATAGTGGACTTAGAAATAGACGAGTCTAGTGCAGCCATCTCAGTTAACGAGAGACTTGGATCAACTTTAACAAATCTCAAAATTAGGCGGTCTCTACGTTTGGATGTTTTGCGTGGACGGCCAGAGCCCTCTTTACGACAGAGTCGAAAATCATCATTATGCCATCGATGCACATTTGTGTAAGGGACATTTAGTCGCTTGCTTGTAGCTCGCACAGAAAACCCCAAAAGGCAAGGCTGACACTTTGCCTTTTGTGAATGCGATCTCGTTATTGTTCATTTGTGCTTTGTATTGTTTTCAACCGGTAAGAGATAGATTTCTAGCTGAAAGCAATCAGAAGTGCTGCCAACACCACCGCGACGAAGTCAGGAAGCTATGGAACAAAGTCCAGTTAATCACATGTAGCAGTTACATTATTGTTGATGAATAATGGTGCTATACTGGCTCTGATTGACCGATTTTCTTTATTTTTGTTTTGCTTGATAGCTTTTGGCTTGTAGAACAACATATTACATAACAAAGGAAACAAATGTAATTTTATAAGAGTGAGGTATGATTTTGTGTAACATTGCTAAATGAAGATCAAATTATCTACTGCTTATTTATCTATAACAGGAAAACAACTTAATATTCATACTTGAAATTTCCAACAATGATATTAGTAAGCACAACTGACATATCTTCCAAATTTCAGAGAAATTCGTTCAAGTTTGGCGGAGTTAGACAAAGTTGAAGTTAAGGCGATGTTAAAGGGTGATCCATTTTTTATGAAACAATCTGTATTACAAAGATGCGGTAATCGCCTAAATAAATGAACACCGTTTTATACGCAGTGTACAAAAGACCTACGGTTATACAACATTCGTCTTTTGTCAAGTCACAGAGAAATTCAAAAATATGTAATTTATGCACACGAACAGAATATGCTTGTATAGACTTTGACAAATGGATTGGAAATCAGTGTTTTCGATCTTTCTATTAGGTATAGGTTCCAAGGATCTGAATTTGTCGAAATTCGGACAATGTTGTATCAACAGGATCTCTACATTTGTCAATAGTTTGTATATAAAAATGATTAAAAGAACCGGTGTGACATTGATGTTTCTGCACCAAGTGATCAGAAAAGGCATCGACTTTGTTGCCAGCGTTAATGCTGCTGCGTCAATTTTGTCGTCGACAAACATTATCATGAATAAAAAAATATTGTGAAGAAAAAACTGAGAAGCTATTGCAAGATAGTAACAACTACAAGCTCTTGCCTTTAGCAAAAGTAATGTCATGAGCATGCATAACGTTGGTTCACAGCTGCGAATTTTTTCACTGTATAAGAGAATACATGAATAAGGTTGAAATTAAGTACCCATTCCGCCCCATAGCCTCATATTCGAAAAATTAGCCCGAGAAGTTGAACTGGTTACTCTCCAATATCCAAGTAGGCTACATGCCGTAGCACCTTAAAAATACGGATGACTTGATAAGTAAATTAAACAGTATAGATCAATGCGATGGTGGGAAAGTCTTTGTCTCTTTAGATACAAAGAATTTTTGCTCTAATATGTATCGCAAACCAGCACCTCCTAAGGCGAGCTGAATCACCTCCTAAAGCAAGACACTATTCGTAGCTTACAAAAATCCTATACCTATTCAAGAAGGTATAGATGATATTAGCCAGCTCATAGAGAATCATTGGGATCAATTAGATACTTTCGCCTTGACTCTAGATGCCATTAAAAAGACTTCATCTGTTGTCTCGTACAACTACGAAATATAATATAGGTTCAAGAATTACATGCAAATAGAAATCTGATTGCCCTATGGGAGCGCATTATAGCCAACCTTAATATTCATATCCATTATAGAGCAAGAGGCTCTAAAACTTTGTCAGAGAGATTCATCTGAACCCACGCATCAGAGATGTAACCGGTCGCCGGTAGACCGGCGCAGGTCGCCGGTCCGGTCTGAAAAATCAGACAGGCCAATACCGGCAGAGACGGTCACATCGGCATAATTTCATCCGGTATGATGTGAGGAAGTGTCCTTCATGTTGAATCCATCATGTCAATCAGTAAATTGTTAATTTTAGCAGCCGTTTTCAAGGCACATTTACATACGGTATGCGCTCTCCTCTAGGCGTGAAAACTTCTGTGCAGGCAATTCTGATATCTATCCGGTACGCACTTTCCCGTTCGATGCTTGATGACTTGATCACGTGCTTTCACCAGCAAGGCGCGCGATCTTCTCAGGTAACAGTGGCTGTTTCTCGGTGCTAGGCATCTTTTG
This sequence comes from Prostheceraeus crozeri, assembly GCA_907163375.1. Classification (NCBI taxonomy): domain Eukaryota; kingdom Metazoa; phylum Platyhelminthes; order Polycladida; family Euryleptidae; genus Prostheceraeus; species Prostheceraeus crozeri. The sequence continues at coordinate 278,990 of CAJQUW010014303.1, forward strand.
ACTTAGTTAGGCCCTTCCAGCTTATTTTTCCCATTGCACTGCCAATGAAATTCTAGAACTTTTAATTGTTGTGAAAAATTAACATATAAAAATGTAATCACCTATGTCTCTTTCCATTAGGTGTAGCGTATGGGGAACTGAAGGATTTTAATCTGATAACTAAGCTTAGACTACATTTTGCCATACGTCTATGTAAAACAAAATCATGCAGAGTAACGCCACCGTCATGTCCTTCTAAATCTCTAGCTTGTTGTCGTAAAATGTTACAAAGGTACGTTCAATAGATGATGCTGCATAAACCTAGCTCTAGACAAAATCAAATTAAGTGTTCCTAGCCTAGGCTAGGAATTGTAACATTCTAACATGTAGCTAGGGCCTGCTAAGCATATAACAGGCAGGTCTAGCCTACTATAAAGGACCTATTTGGTACAAGATGGGCCTATATATAAAGGCCTAAATATAGTGCATCGTAGGCCTGTACATTATATTAATGCCTACCTACAGCTATACATCAATCTTATGCTTAGTCTACTCTATGAGCCGATAGCCTAGTAGGCTCGAACATCAGGTTTCGGCCTACAGCCTCCATAACTGACCTCACGATAGGCCTATTCGCTTGTAATCTTATGCGGTATCAAGTTATAGGCAACAATGTTTAACTCTATATATTCATCGAAAGATCCGGTCGCCGGTCCAATGCCGGTCATCGGTCCACTGCCGGACGCCGGTATACCGGTGCCGGTCGCCGGTCCGGTCTGGAATATTCCGGACCGGTTACATCTCTGCCACGCATATGTGTCCAGTACATATTGATGACATCATTGTGGGCCCATTCATCCAAATGAAATGATTCTTTATACTAAATTGTCCGAAGTGTTTAATGGAGTTCATAATGATATCCAGTTTACTGTACAGATTACAGATGAAGTCTTAAACATTTTGGATATTCGCATTGAAGTAAAATGCAATGTAATTAGGTATGACCGGTGCCTACAGTAAGGAGCAACACTCCAGAATTTACCTAAATAAAAGTAGTCACTTGAACCTATTCATGTACAACAAAATTATATCACAAATAGAATTATGTACAAAAAAGATGCAGCGATTCGGAAAAGAAGTAACATTGCTACTGAGACTTCAAAAAAATTGCCCCAATAACGGCTTCAGTGATAAGGATTTTCTCGTAAATAAAAATGCCAAAAATATGAAAAACCTCCCAATGTTTCATAGGACTAAACAACAAAATTCGCGAGCTTATGGGCAAATGTGATATTAAGGCTAATCAACTAATTAGCAGATTAAATAAATCCCGCTCCAGTGCCTTAAATAATACAGTTTTAAATGAGAAGCATGAGGGCTGCCATCTATGTAACCTGATGAACGACTGCTGTAGGTGCAATGAGCGTTTTGCTGCTTATGAGTTTACATGCAAATTATGTAGAATTTTGCATCGGCAAAAGTAGCCGCCTTTTTTATTTGCGCTATGCTGAGCATCGCAACAGCATTTACGCTGTTTTCTGACACTGGTCATTAATTATTTTGATATACAAATAATTGACAAAGATAGAGATTCTGTTGATACTACATTGTCCGAATCTTGACAAATCAGATCTTTGGAAGTTAAACTTGATAAAAAGATCGAAATTAGTGATCTCCAATCGATTTGTCAATTGTGTATCATGAAAGTGTATTTAAGTCTGTTCGTGTGCGCATGTCAATATGTTTGAATTTCACCGTGCTTTGACAACGGACGAATGTCTGAAACATCGGCAATGTAACATGTATATAATTCGTGAAAATTGGCCATATTATTTCATATGGAGGTATCACCGGGAACTTTTATTTTCAAATTATGTATACATGTACAGTGCATTTTAGAACATGCAGAATAGCAGGAATTGCAAACTACAATTCATGTGATAAATAATTACTTTTAACCGGATTTTCAACTGAAAACAAAGTGGAAGATGGTGACTAAAACATTCTTGCAATCGGTTTCAATTCTTTAAATACTTCAAGATCAGTTATACCACCAAATGCTGGTTTTAATAGGAGCAGGGAGGACTGGAAGGTAAGATTGATGTGATAGTTTGAGGTCTGAGAATATGTATAAAATCACATGAAATGATCATCGCAAAACAGAGGGTATCCATTCTAATCTAGCTAAGTTGAACAAAATAGAAAATTGTTTCCATAATTGTGCCGATTTCACACGTTTTAATTGCTTTTTCCATCAAACGGAAAATCTTACCTTTTGCAAACAAAATGTCAACAAATGATATGAAACCAATAATGTCATGATTTTAATGAATAGCCGTTGCAACCCAGTTATATCTCCGGATGCGTAAATGTGTTGGTATGATGTTGTTGAATCTTAATAATACGCCCATGAGTTTTAGCATGGATAGATACGAAAATATGATCGCCGTGCTTTGCACAATCTGAAGGAAATTTGGTCTGCAGATGTACTGTATAGTCTAAACTGCATTAGTTTCATAAATCCGAAGCAATGTTACGGAGCTATTATTAGATGCGAAATTCACCAAAATTTCTTCGTCCACAGGATGTCTTGCCGCTGTTTCTGCAGTCTCATGGCGGTCGGAGGTTATCGACTTTATGAAGAGAGAAAACTTCATGAAATTGTGTCAGAAATCAGGAGTAAGCGTCGATGAATGCATCAGGTAGGTATCGCATCAAACCTCTTGTCTATGTTCAGTAGAAGAATAGGCGACAGGTGGATATATCGGAATATTTAATTAACATTTATTTGAATAGCTTAATAAACTTAAAGAATATTTATTCCCCTCTCTGCTATAAACGTAGTGTTGATCGGCCAAGAGCAATTTTGTAACAACTAATGATCGCATGCATTTTATTGGAGTTTCTTGACAGTTTTCAAGCATTACGACATCTATGACCACTAAGCTGATCCATGAGGGATATGACCTACTCATGGGAGCCCATAAGTCACGCAAATCGAGGTTATTTCACGCATTCCATTGCCAAGCCTCCAGCCAACTGTCTTAAAAACTGTTGTTTCCCTTCATGACATGGGAGGATGCATTGATATCTGATATATCCATCTGATTATGAAAGTGGACCACCTTGGCAGTCCTTGACATAATCGAAAACTTTCACTTAATCATCTTTTGAAAAATAGCGTGTATGCTTGTATCAATGTCAAAGCATCTTAGTTCCTAGTTACGTGGTGCAGCTCTGTGCTTTGCATTCACACGCCGTCGCGACTCCCATGCAAATTTTGGGCGTGTTTCTTCCATATTATCTCTAATCAAAGAACTGATGATGAAAGAAATAATATAGGCTGTATAATGATACTTAACGAATATTAATAGGCCCATTATCATCTAATATTATCATCTAAGTGCACGATTTTCTATGTTAATCTCAAACCCTAAAGCCTCGCCTTCGAGTCGCTTTGTAAGTTTCCTATTAATGCAACATATACTCAATGAAACCTCATGTGAACCTCTAGAGAGCTATCTATAACTGTGTATTACATGTGCAAAGTACAAATCAAGATTTGTGCAGTGCATATTTCGAAAATGCGTCAGAATGTTTTTTATAATATCATAAAAACGAGCATCTTTCAAATATTTCTACTATTGGAAAGATGTGTCAACTATAAGACGTCAGTCCGAAGTCAAACGGTCAAAATAATGTGTCAACTGTAAAGTATATATCTAACATAACTATTTCTATTCTATTACTAAATCTATTTTTGTAAGTATATATATGTACAAATATATATAATATACATACAAATAAACAGGAGGCTCTCTCAAATAAACACACGCACAAACAATTCTTATCTATATAATGGAGTAGTATGTTATAATCATAGATGCGAAACATGTGGCGATTACCCACGCTGTTGCATTTACGTTCAGTCACTCTTCTGTAGAAATATCTGGCAGCTGCCGCCTGCAATATGCGCATGTACCGGACTCACCACTCCATTAGTGAAAATTGAGCGAAGAACTTCCAATCGCCGAATGCAGCTGATTGGAGAGCCTCCAGAACAGCTGCTTTAGGTCTCAGTCACACTGCGAGCTTTTCCAAGCGTTTCCAAGCAAAGTGTTTTGCAGCAAATAGAAAGTCATCATTGCAGCAGTTGTAGACTGCCACACATCATGCAAAGCAATCAATGCTTGCCGACATACGTTTGCTCGTAACGCTCGTGTTTGCTTTGCTGTCAGTGTAGCTGAGGCCTCAGACGGAAGAAGAGGAGCGTCTTCGACCACGGAATACAGCGGATAGGAAAGCCTCCAGAACAGCTCCTTTAGACAAATGGAGCGGAGCGTCCCCAAAATGACGAGTGCAACGGATTGGAGAGCCTCCAGAACAGCTCCTTTTGACAAACGGAGCGGAGCGTCTCCAACCGGCCAATGCAGCGTCTCTAGTCGTGGAGGCAGCGCAGCTTCTTTAGACTAAGGAAGAGACCGCCTCTGGCTGATACATGGCTTGTGTCAGATGTTTAGATGACCTCAGTCCGAGGAATGGAATAGAATGAAGGAATTGCGAGGTTATCTTGGACTGATAGTTTTGCATTTCAGTCATGTTTGATTTCATTGTGAGTTCATAAGTTTGAATTTAATTTTTGATGCTTTCTCCTCGCTCAGTTGTCTATTTCATGCAGTGCAAGAAATTCCTGTGATCACCTTTTTTACTACTTGAGCCATCACTCCCCCTGTCTACGTTCATGATCAGCATGAGGAGAACAATTAATTTTGTGTTGTAAATCAATTGGCCTCCAGCTAAACATAAAATAGATAGCGAGCTACAATGTGCAAGTAGACTTTATGCACTGTATAAAAACTGTACATGTAGGGGATGCAGGTTTGGGAGAACTGTAGGAGAATCGCATCAACGATCGGAGGAAAAGAAAAGAAGCAGTGGAAAAGTGAAAGCAGAATTGCATATTGCGGTCTAATAAGCACTACCGCCCACCTCTGCATAACAGCTGACCCACTATGACAAACTAAAAAGTATAGAAATTAAATCATCGAGATATTTCTGAAAAAATAGTAAAAAATCTGAATAGTGCTGGAAGACCAATACCATTCTCTTTATGGAATGGGAATGAGTCGTAGAAAAAATCGCAATGAGGAGCTTCCTGTGTTTTACACGACTATAATATAACATCCTCATGTGTAACTTGTATTAGATTCTTCTTATAGTTTTGCTTATGATTTTTGCATCAGTTACGGTATCACTGCTGTAAGGGGGAGGAAGCAAATCAATGTTGAAGATTAGGAGGCAATAAATACAATTGAAAATCAGTGACTTTAATTATTTACATTACTTTCAGTCATATAGCTAGCTTTTGAGCTACATGCTGCTTCTATTTGATTTCTTTGTTCATAGTTTTTAGTTTAAAAGTAGCTTGTTAAATGCAAGAATAAATGAACTGCCGTGATCATGGCCAGCGCCTGTTAACAACAGCTTTTCTTGCTTCGTCAGCAGTAATGATGAATGATTAGCAAAAATGAATAATAATCTCTAGCTCATCTGTCAAAATATTCTTATGCATCAACAAATGCAACAAAGGCACACTCTAAAAATACGGAATCTCCTTGAAATGTGATAACATATCTTATTTTCAAATCTGAAGTTCGGACAATCTGATTTTGGGGGACCAGAGTCGAATAGAAAAATATAAACTTTTTTTCGCCATACGTTTATGTCTTTTTCCAACTTTCTTAGAGTTATCATAATACTGATTTTTTTGTTGTACAAATTTGTACATCACAATGGCACTTTAAGTATCAGGCAAAGCCGCGAAGAAGTCTAGCGAGGCTAAGGCCCCAAAACTGACAAGAGACGCAAGCGTAGGCGTAAGAAGAGCTATGCCATCTACATCTACAAGGCACTCCGTCAGGTGCACGCGACACTGGCATCTCCAGCAAGGCCATATTAATCATGAACAGCTTCGTGAACGACATCTTCGAGCAGCCGACTTGATCACTACAACAAGTCGACTGTCTCCAGTCGGGAGATTCAAACCGCTGTTCGCATTTTTCTGCCCGATGAACTCGCTAAGCACGCTGTGAGCGAGGGAACGAAAGCAGTCACCAAGTACACTGGCTCCAAGTAATTATCGTTGCTTCTGTGAACGCTTTTGTTATACTTTTATTAACAATAAGGGTCTGTCGCATTATATAGAATATCTATGGAGAATGACTATGAAGTCAGCAAAGACAATAAAGATATTTCTCATCCCAAATTTGTAGACGACTTTTTATTTATCAAAATAAGGATTCCGACACGTTTCGTCACACTTGACGGTTTCCAGGGGTGGACATTCTCTCATGGTAAATGCAGAATATTTTCAATGATTTTGAGCTAAGATTGATTAAAAGCCATTAAAAATCATCAAAGCTCATAGAAATATCACCGACGGAGGACAAGCTATGTTGACAATTATGTCTTCATGGCTAAAAGGACATTGGTGCAACTATAATCCTCGCACAAGTGATCAAATTGGGCATTTACTTATCTGCGATGTTTAATAACCTTCATTATTGATGATTGCTTTGATTTCAGCGACGTCAAGCGATATTGCCAGATGCAAAGAACTGAAGGACCGGAAATTGACGATGAGTTGATAGCGTGTATTCGACGACCCAAATGCTCACATCCAGTCATTCCTGATCCAGACAAGAAGAATGCTTATCTGAGTAAGTAATTTGATCAAAAATTTGCTGCGAATTTCGGTGTAGGAACATTTAATTACAAATTACATTACCTGCAACCATAACTTAAAACTTGCGAAAAGTAAATTCACAAAATTCTCTATTTGGGTCAAATACCAAAACACATAATTTCACAAGTTTTGTATACATGCAGCATGTATGATGTCGAAAACACAATACGTTATCGTAGAATGACACACACAATGATATAGCGCGTCATTCTTTCTGCTTATATTCTCACAAAAATTATGGAAATATGTCATGTATTTTCTCCCCTTAACTGCTTGCTTGTAAATTATTCGAACCGTTATGAGAAAAGATATTGTCAAAATAACGTATGGCTTGCGGCTTGTGGCTTATTCGGTTTGCCTCCGATCCAACAAGTCACTTATTCGCTATGCATGAATCATGAAAGCATTCGTTGGAATTACTTTCTGGATTACTTTCTCTTCGCGGAGGCCTGTGTGCATACAAAACTTATAATGTCAAAATAGCAGGTGGTGGTTTGCTAGGGGGTTTGTGGCTTTGCAGTATGTTAGTACTCGAATTTCCCCGTGGAGCTTCATCATTAAATAAAAGCGTTATAAAATCATCAAAGGTCTTATGAGTCTTCTTAAGAATTTGTTGGCTAAATATGTGAATTAAAACGTCTCGCGTTTCACCACTTCCGCATTCAGGACACAAAGCCGAAAAGTCAAATAGAATCGGTCTGAACAGCGTCAGAAATGTCTTGACTTTACTTTAATTTTATGCTCTGAGAAAGGAAGCGTGAAAGCGCGAAACGCTGAGAGCTTATAGGCCTGGATTTTAGCTCAAATATTTAGCCATTAAATTCTCAAGAAGATACCTCGCCTTACTTCTGATGACACAATGAAAAGTCTTCTCTGTGCGCCAGTTATGTGAGTTATAAAAATTCAATTTCTATGAGGCATAATGAATTTTGGGTTCGGCCAGGGTCTAGGTTGCTATCGAACAAGTTGAATTATCAATTATTGAAACGATTTTCATTTCAGACACTGGATTCCGTTACGGCAAAAATGATCTCACATACTTCCTTTTAAATAATGCACGAAACACGAAACTTACAAAGGATGAAACTTGGTAAGTTTTTCATTGCATGCAATACTTCTGAAACTAAAATGTGCATAGAAATGATTAATTTGCTTGTCTAAAAGCCACTCTGTAAATCAGCGTCAACCAAGCAAATAGAAAGTGCACAATCGTGGAACCCTATTTTCACCGTCATTATTTAGCAAGTTACTAAGCTCTATAGTATATTAGGAAGTTATACTGTAGGGTAACAGAAACAAATTACGGGCCTTCTTTATAAAGAAAGAAATGCTAAAAACTGGAGCAGCCACAAAAAAACTTCTAAGCATCCACTATAAGATATAGGGAGACAAAATGATCTGTGTTCTTTCTCCTTGGTGACTTCAAATTTAAACCATTCTGTTTAATGGACTCCTCAAAACTGCGTGCATGTATAAACAAAAGTAGAAAATCAATCTTAACAATCTTGATCAAGAAGATGCATCCAAAAGAAAAGTATATTCCATCTTTATTCGACCAAAGCATATAATTTCAGAATGGCAATAAAAACTATGATTTTTATTACTCATGTCATCTAAAATATTGCCCATTCGCTAATTGTATTGGTCACGTGTCATGACGACTGTCCCATTTCCTTTATCTGGCTTCAACATAACCACTCGCTTCTTCAAATCTGCCATTACTTTGACTTTCATTGACGAGAGGTCATGAGCATGTTTCTTTATAGACGCCCCCCAAGGTGGAATATTCCTCCATTTTGACAATGGTGTCTCTTTTTAAAGAGTAAAGGCCAGACATTCCATGTCTGTAAATATTTCACAGCGATCAACAAACAGTCTTTGTAGGGAAAAATTGCTTTAACCCTAGAGAAAGAACTGAAGACTGAGTCTCGCTTAAGTCAACTCAACGTCACTGATATTAAAAATTGTGTTCGAAATAAGCACATTATCATCCACAGCGGTTAAAGGTCATGTTCCACAATGCCGAAAGCCACGGATAGTATACGAGATATACTGCCCTTGTGGGTGCAAGGTACGTCGGTAGAAGTGAAAAATGTTTGGAAATCCGCCGGAAAGAGCACATCCCGAAATGGCTTTTCCGTTCAAATGTGAGACCAAATTCCACCAAACTACCTCAATCTTCAGTGACCCGCCATTTGACCTCCTGGTCAGTAAAAGCTTGCTTTAAAGTTTTCAAGGACTTGAAGACGAATTTTCAGCTTGCAGTGGCAGAGAGTGTGGCTATTAGACAACATACCAGATTTATGCGCTCGAAAAGACAGAATTTTCTTATTAAGATTGACGTAATTCACTTTCTGAAGCATTTCTGAGTGGTAACGTCTATGTACTGTGTACTAGCTATAAGTAGCATCTTTGACTCTATCTTTTGCTCTCTTACAGCTTGTTATCTGACCTATTGATCTTATTGACCTATTGTCTTTACCTATGGCTTGATTTTGACATAGTTGAAGGTTTTAATCATTTCAAGTTTTGATCATTCGTATATAATCTTTCCACCACTTGTTGTATGTTCACGCAGAGAACAAGCGAAGACCATGAACAAGCGAAGTGTTTTAACTTACACAATTAGATTTCTTTGGAAAATATCGCCGACCAAAAATCTATTTCTGAGATGAAGAAGGGGATACTCTAGCGTCTTAATGGCCATCATTGATGAAATTATGCAATTGTCCGGCAAGTTGGCATATCACAAGGAGCGGAAGGAATTTCTGGAGAGATGTCTTAATTTTCAAGTTCTTCCCCATCAGATATACAAGAGACTAGAAATGGCAAAGATTGGTATTACAAGTCAGAGTATTAAGCATAGAGTAGGCCTAGGGATATATAGGTAGAGTGTCGACTCAAAAAAGTATCTGTATACAGTGAAAATTTTGATGTGAATGGATTCAGCTTGTTGTGGAGATCACGTTCCCGTGGTCCAAAAAAATATTTGGGAAGTTTTAAAAAAGTTAAAATTTTACCAATTTGTATACTACCGAGATGACTCCCCGTTGTAAGTAGTATGAAGCAAGTTGGATATCAAAAGGAATGAATAATCATCCTAACTAAGCGGAAATTAAAGTAATTAGTAAGGAAATTTCATGATCTGTATTATAACGGAAGTCTTCATGAAAAAGTCGGGATATTATTCGTGCTTTCTTGGCTGAAATTTCAAGTTTCTGATTCTATTTTCACCGGCATGATTTTATGATTCACTAAATTCACTTCTTGAATCTGAATAGTGATGTGGACCCATTCACATCTTTCAAAGTTAATTGAAGTCATTGTCCTTGAGTATATGATTTTGCTCTGCAAGTGGCAGTTGCCTGTGATATGATCACCCTTAAGAAAATACTCTTGAGGTTGAGCATGAAAGCAATACCAGATCATCGAGTTGTCTTTACACGGAGAGTCTGTAAAAGAATATAATTTCCTTCTGCATTACAGTCAATTCCTTCGTAACTTCTTCAAAACTGCAAACGAGTTCATTTAACAAAATCGAAAGTGCATACACATTGGGGATTTAATAAATGCGGAGTTACCACTCTACCTAATATCCCTACTCTATAGTATTGAGTGTTTTCTGAAGTCCGACATTGCAGCAGCGGAGAAGAATATTCAGAAGTGGCAGTTGAACAGACCAAGACTTATTGCTCAGGTTACTTCAGAGTTGACTTTCATCGACTGTTGTAGCATGTATAAATTGATGTGGCAAATCAAAATCAAGCAAGAAGACAAACAACGTCGATCTTATGAATCAAGTCTTAGTCATCTTTTAGTGGAGAAATTTGGGAGTACCTGGATTTCGAACACAATTTTCAATATCAGTGACGTTGAGTTGAATTAAGCGAGACTCAGTCTTCAGTTCTTCCTTTAGGGTTAAAGCAGTTTATCCCTCCAAAGACTGTTGATTGCTGTGAAATATTTACAGACATGGAATGTCTGGCCTTTACTCTTTCAAAAGAGACACCATTGTCAAAATGGAGGAATATTCCACATTGGGGGCGTCTCTAAAGAAACATGCTCATGACCTCTCGTCAATTAACCCCCTGCACCCTTACCAGAAAACTTTATAATCCTTTCAATATCCACTTCACATTTCAGGAAGACTGTAGATGTGTCTCTGTCAGTTTGGGCATGTCATGCTAACCTGACATTAACCCGGGCGTCCTCAATCGAAACTGCTGATATATTTATATCCTTCGAGCAAACGTATCATGGATTCATCGATTACTACACCAAGTACAGACACAACAATGATGGAGCACCGTTTGACGGACCCGGAGGTAATGGTGGAGCTCAATAAATTGTTGCATCTCATCAATAACGAGTCTTCGCTTACTATACTTGATGTTTTTAACATCGTTTTTAAAGCCGTTTTTTAGTCCGGCAGCCAGAACGAGTTTCTGCAGGGAACGAGGCCGAAAGTGAGACTTTCACAGAATGATGTACACTCTATGCCTACTACGAATCGGCACGCCTGCCGAGTTCTAGTGAGTTCCTCTTCTTGTCAGACAGGATCAAAGAAAAACACATGTAAATCCAATGGGACGCAGATTGAAGTTTCTGGCTAAAATAAAATTTTGCATGTTTTCTCTGATTTAACGAAAAGTACTAAGCCCAGAGTCATAATTTTTGGCATGGAATGTCTTCAGGTCATTTCCTTTAATGTTCATGCACCCCTGTCTATAAAGCTAATACAAATTTGGAATTGGCAAGCCTTTTAATGTCGGCAAACACAAACATTTTGAGCAACTTTATCCACATTCAACCACATTCTCACATACATTGTCGACTAGAAGCATGATAATAACATATGCACATCATAGGAAATGACCTGAAGACATTTCATGTCAAAAATTGTGGCTCTAGACATAGTATTTTTTACCGCAATAGGCGAAAATATAGAAATTTCATTTTAGCCAGAAACTTCAATCTGCGTCCCATTAGATTTACATGTGTTTTTCTTTGATCCTATCTGACAAGAAGAGGAGCACATTAGAACTCGGTAGGTTGTACATCATTGTGTGAAAGTCCCATTTTCGGCCTCGTTCCCTGCAGAAACGTGTTGTGGCTGCCGAACTATTTCCCGTACATGAGCTCTCGTGCTTATTTCATCTTAATATACAGCATCATAGTTGTACAGCTTAATCGACAGTCATTGAATAGTGCTACTTCATATTTGCCACAGTGATTTTTTAACTTTTCGGCCCTCAGATTATCGTCATTAAATCCCTCTTCAGATGAGCACTATTGCTATATTTAGACTGTATGTAAACTTTCAAAGACTTCAATGAAAAATATTTGAGTTAGAAAAGGAAATACTGACATGTCTTCAGCGTCCAGCGCCTTTAAGCGGTCGAAGGTTGCCTTAATAGATAAAGCTGTCAATCCATAAAGGCAGATTATATCCAATGCGATAAGTGGGCCCTTGAAGTTCTCTATTTGTGCCAACTCATCAACAAATCTCGGGCAGACGCTCTCATACACAGCAAGACGCTAAGTTAGAACCCTTACGAATTGTCATTAGTTCAAACATTCGGCTGCTTTAACATGACTACGATATGAGAACATAGAAATCTAGATCACACAATCCATCATCATGAACATTTAGCAATTTAGGGATTGGGTAGGCTATTGTACATGTACATGACAAGGTAGCTTTCCATATTAATAGTTTGTTTTTCAAAATGGACGCTCTCAAGCGAAAAAGTAGGCGTTATACAAGCAAGGTCTCTGCAATTTGCGAAAATCAGTTCCAAAAATTACTGTCCACCAAATGAAATTTGAATCACTCAACTTGGAAAACATTTCAGGTACTCTTGCTCATGCATGGTATCCTAACGGATACTTCACAGGAAATTTCCACTATGATGATGCTGAAACTTATATCGAGGATAAAGGATACGGATTCAAAATATTTCACGTAACTGTTCACGAAATGGGACATATCTTTGGTTTGGATCATATCAACGTCCTCGGCAATATTATGTTTCCTTCCTATGATGACACATTTCATGAAACAGAACTTGATCTGGGACCTATGGATAAATATGAAATTCAAGGAAGATACGGCTCTAGGCAGTGCACACGTAAGTGTTTGCGGATCTTCTTATTTACTGCTTTGGCAATTGATTGATACAATCAGCATGCTTTAGACATTTTGAACTTGTGTTTACACATTTTGAGATTATGATATGTGGATAATGAGATAATATAGTTATCATCCTCGACTGCATATAAGGATGATGCTACTCAGTGCTACGTCCTCAGTGAGAATGGTCCTTAAATCATTTTCCGCACTTCTAATCATAATCCTTTTATGTGTATCAGGTTTGCCATTTCTCACTTCTCGCGTATCTTGTGTGCTTCTGGTCAAAGTGCCACAGACGGTTGTTATCAAGCTCACGACGGGTAGAGGCAAGCGATGCTGAACTAATCTCTTGCACCTAGTGCTGACCTTCAATCCGCTGAATTTGCTTCTTAAACAAAGTTTGTACAAAATGATCGTAGTATGTTGAATTGGAAGAAGTTGTGCATGGAGATGGGAGCATTTTGAAGGAATTCACAGCTATATGCAATCAATGTTTTTAAATATGTTTTCGCCATCCAATCAATGCATTAAAATCTCTTTCTGTCCACGCTAGTAAGCTCGTGGCATCTTTATACAGTCGAACGTCTACGTAGCGAATTTAGAGGGACCCGATAAAAAAATTACTATAAGGAGAGTTTACTGTGAGGATGTTTTCTAAAATTTTGCTGTAATATTGCTTTTAAATTAAGCAGATAAAGTCAAAACAATGATACAAAATAATTAAAACTAATACATGTATTTTGAAAACAAATTTATAGGGATATTTACCAGCAATATTGCATTGTATAACGATGTCATATTAAATGATAATATTGACTCAAGATGCAAAATGTAACTACTATAGAATGATCAGTACTGCATACAGTATAAGTTGCATACATCATTAATTATGAGCGATGGAAATAACTGTCAATACGAGTCTGTACAGTAGGTCACGCCGCTCGTCAACAGAAGCAATCATGCTTTCTACTCGATCAAAACTTGCTGATCAAGCTGGTCATTTTTCCTTTCAAGGAATTCCCTGAGTAGGTACGATTGAAAACGCAAAAAGCGCACGTAAACTTGAAACTATTAGATACATTAACTATTGTTTAACTAAATTTAGATTGTAGACTCATAGACGTTAATGACAGGAAACTTTGTAGCAATAAGTATCAGCGAAATACTCGAATGATAAAGGTATTACACGTACATGGGATGCGTATTAATTGCAAAGTATAATTAAAGATCAATACATAGGCCCTACTTGATGTAAAATATTTATTATGCTGAGGCTGAGACAACAAAGGGACTAAATAATATATTCAATATGAGGAGCGATTCACTTTGTAAAGGTTCGTTATACAGAGGTTCGAGTGTATTGATGTTTACAGTTCTAGTGAACAGAAGCGTGTGGAAAATCTTATTCTGTAGGTCCGCGCCTGAATTCTGATATTTCATTCTCATTCTGAACTGTCTGTTTGTTTCTTCATCAGAGGCATTATCAGAATAAGATTCTACCCTCTGCGAGTGACTGTTATAAACCTCTTAACTATAAGCAGGTGACTTGCATTCAGCAAGGATGATCAATACAGAATCTCAAGTCACATGTTTGTGAGGTTTTGTAGAGATCCGTGTTTTCAACGCTAAATAGAATGAAAAGTAAAGCAAATTAAGCAGAATTGTACGGTTTTCTCTTACATGCAAGCATCCGTCTGCGTTTATCCAAGTTGTAGCAACCTAGCGTTAATAAAGCTTTAAATGCAGTTTGTATTAAGATCGACGCAATGGTCTTGTGGTTGCGTTCGGATGATCTTGGTTGGATCAAGACAAAGACTTATAGAATAGGTAGGTCCTACACTCTGAATTCTTGCTTAGCGCTCAGCACAAAACAAAGAGAAAAAATAGTTATAATATTCGGCCAAAAATGTGGACAGATTGAATACTCGGCCATATGATAGAAAGGATCTTACTCGGATGTGCTTCCGAGTACAAAGAATATTTTTTATTTTCAATTAGTATTTCAACCTTCACATTGATATCGATTATAATGCTAATATCCTTGCTTGGCTTCAATCCTTCGTTTTTCATACATTTGGCTCTGATATCTGTTGTGAACTACATTTATCTACAGCAAAAATCTCTCCTAATCTAAATGTATTTACATGTAATAGCCTAAATTATTTTACGCTACAATCAGAAATACCATGACAAAATTACGAAGATAACACATGCAATTACAAAAAAATCATTTCCTTTGAAAAGCTGGAAAATATTGGAGAA
Source organism: Prostheceraeus crozeri (assembly GCA_907163375.1). Lineage (NCBI taxonomy): Eukaryota > Metazoa > Platyhelminthes > Polycladida > Euryleptidae > Prostheceraeus > Prostheceraeus crozeri. Next base: position 294,109 of record CAJQUW010014303.1, read on the forward strand.
ATAAAAAACAATGAAGAATGTGAAAAGAGACTGCCGATGAAGATCATGTCACATCTCTCGCATACGTTAGTTGAGAAACTATGCACTGTTTTCACTCAGTTGTGAAACCAAGACTTCCATGATTCATCGGACTGCTCTTCTAAAAATTCACTGAATGGTTGCTGTATCGAATGAGATTATCACTTACCATATAATCACTGACATTGTTGTAAATATATTCTATTGAAAATCGAATTCTGCACTGTATTACTTTAGCTTGCAAATGAGATCATTAAACAAGACAAAAAACCTGACAAAGAAGGACATAACATCAGAGGTGGAAATTCAATTAAAACCTGTGAATAATTTTTAATTGTCGTAATGATGTTTTTCCTGTCATTGTCATTCAATATAATACTCCACTTTGAATTCGATGATGGTTAGGCTACATTGCACAAGAACAGCAGTGATATTTTGAATGACTGTTTTACGATCCAAAATTACTGGTTCATAAATTGACATTCAGATCTTATAACTGTAAGTTTCAGAATTAAAAAATTGAAAAACTGAAAAATTTCTAAATCCTTTTTAGGTAAAATATGGCAGGAGTACTACAAAAACAAATTCAATAATGGAGGAACATCCACTGGAAGTGGAACTGATACCGGAAGCGGAACTGATACTGGCAGCACCGGTGGATGTAAGTTTCATGTATGCATGTGGTACAATGAATAAGATACTTCAGAGGACCTTACGGTCATCAGGGCTAGTTGAGGGCCAATTTCTTTTTTGATTTTTCTGCTTACAATTATATAATTCCAATTATGTGTACTGTCTAGCAAACAGTTCAACTCTTTTAGTCGATGAAGAGTAACTGGTTAGAATTTCAAAATCAGTTTACATTGTATATCAATTGATTTAAGCTACATTAAGAACATGTCCCACACACAGTGGAATGGTAGGAGCACAAGAAAAAGTTAGAGCAAAAGAAAGAGTTATCAGCAGTCAAGCAAAATTCGTCTTGAATGCATATCTAGCCTATCCAAAACATATCTTGAAGATACCGGGAAGAGTTACAATAGCATGATGAAGACAAATATCCTAGAGAAAAATCGGCTCGCCAGTTGATTAGGGATATCCCCAGGGCTCCGAAGTGAAATGCGCGGAAATGACCCGAACAGGACCCAAACAGGCATTCTGGAAGGACCATGACTACATTTTGCACCTCACAGTGTGTTCAAATCCCTGTATGTACTTCGCAGCGGGTCTCATCTTCCACAAAATTCAGACGAAATCGCAGACGCTGAATATTCTAAATATTCCTTTTTCTGTAGACATAAAAAACATTATTCTCGCAGTACAGTTAGAGTTTGATTAGTTTGACATTTGAGTACAGTACGCGACAGTGTCCTCTGGCATCATTCTTAGTCGGATATTCTCGATTAAATTACGTTTTGCATGATGTCCATGCGAAATCCAGATTTTCCGATCGCGATTAGAAAAATAAACCTCTGAATGATTGAATCGATGACTGTATGTGTTTACCATTGAAAATTCTCATTACTGTCATCCACTTCGTAATTAATCTTGTTTAAAACATTCCTACGGGTGTATTATTCCTAGCATATTATTAGAACACAGTTTGTTTCTCACTTTCCGGTTTCTCAATCGTAGTAAAGTTTGAATATTCAAGAAGCTACATTTAGTTACGATTTAGTAACTCCTCATTAGAGATGATATTCACCATCTAATTGTTTGACGTGTTCTTTAAACCGTGCTCTGATTTATTCATAATATATTCTATGTTCTCTCATATGATTGGAGGGCCCAACATTATTGATAACATTTTTGCTAAATGATCTGAATTCTTCGGATCTGAAGGAATGGTGACGATCGGAGCATTTTGAAGGAATTCACAGCAATCCGCAAGCCACGCATGACTATGTTTCCTATCTCTGCAAGGCATTATACATTTATCTTTGCCCACAGTAAGTTCCTGCATGTGCCATCGTTTTGAATCAGTTTGCACTTCTAGGAGAGTGGTCGGCTTGCATCAAAATAGTGACCAAATTTATCTGCATTTAACCCCATTCTCGCATGCATTTCCGATCATAAAGATACAAAGATAATAATGATACAAGCATGATAATAGCGCGCACAAATGATATGTAATGACCTGAAGACATTCCATTTCAAACATTTTGAGAATTTCATTTTAACAAAGGAGTCTGCGCCGCATTGGATAAGCAATATGTGCTTCTCCTTGACTATGTTTGACAAAAAAGGGAACAAGGTCGAACCCGGCAGAAGCTCAGATTTGTAGCAGTGATGGGGTGCATATCGAAAGTCTCATTTTCGGCATCGTTCCCTGCAGAAACTCGCTCTGGCTACCGGACTATAACCTCGGTGGCTACTTCCGAAAAGCACCAGGATATTAGCTGAAAGGGACACACTGTTAATGTACAGTGGTGAAATAAAGTTGAAGCAAAAATTCATTGACAGAAATTCTATGAGATCTCTGATACATTATTATCCAATTCTTCAGGCGGTAAAGAAATTTAGATTGCCCCTTTTTCGTCTTACTCTTATCGGTGAAATTTCTAGCAACTGAAAAATGTCGTTTCCTCTTAAAACTGTTCAACTTTTACACATAATGTAAACATACTTATTAATTAAAAATATCACGTTTTATGTTTGTGCACTATATATCAGCAGTGTAGTCTCGTTTACTCGCGTTACTTAGTTATTTGAATGTTTTAGTGCTTATCATAATGAGAGAATCTGTAAATTTGTGATTTGCAAAGGGAAAATGGAAAATGGCAGCTTTGAAAAACAATTCCCAAAGAGTGCATTTCAAAATGTTGACTTCAATATATAGAAAAGTGACGATTGTTTACATAATAGTTACTGACTGATTTAGTTCGCACCAGGGAATTTATGAAAGAGTACATTCAAAACTTAAATAGGATTGCATTGCGCTTAGTTGGATATTTGCAAGAGATCCTACAGCAAAGGTAATAAATGCCCCTTTGTGGAACGCATTTCTGATTTTAAATATTGTTAAATGGCATTAAACGGTATTTCAATTCACGTTGAGGCTTTCCATTTCATTTGTCATCGGCTGACATCACTTCTGAAATATTGCAATTGAATAAAATGAGTCTTGCAAGAGAGAAGCTCATGAACCATGAATAAAATTGTGACCATGTGTTCAGGCAGGCAATCTTCTATCATAGTTTTGCATCATTTTCATCAGATGTGTAGTTGGGTTATCATATTGCTAAAAAAAACTCCTGTTCACCTGTGATAGTGCGCATCGTAATGAGTGATGCTTCAATTGAATTTGATAAACTATCAGGACCGGGCGATTTTTAGTGTCGAAAGATCTTGGGGGGAAGAAAGTGCCTCCCCTCAAGTTTTCCTTGTTCCGATGGATAAAACTTTTTGAAGACAGAATTACTCTCTATTTCAAGTCTCGTTTTTCGGATGCTAGTGCCTATTTTGCATGATTCGAAGACCTTCATACCAAAAATTCAAACTTAGAATTTGTATTTTCAAATTTTTTCATTTATCATGAATCTCTGTAATTTCTTTTGACTCTTCAAAAATTGTTCATTACAACCAAAGTATTTATGCAAACTTTTACTCAAATATATCTATATGGTGTTATAAGTATAATATTCTACGTTAATTTTAGTATTATAAATAGCAATTTGAAATTTGAACGCATATAATGTCTTTCCATGCATTATTGCATTTTTCTATCTTTACAAATGTCTCGTTCTAATAACTAATTCGCTATGAAGACAAAGTTACAATACATTCCGAATGCAATCCTTCGAATGGTGATATGCATTTTGCATTATTCTGTCGGTTTCATATCTAAACTTTCACATCAAAACTTCATATTTTCACATTTTACATTTACATGTACAATTATGCATGTGCTCATTTTTGAATATAGGATGAATGTGTATGCTAACTATCTTGAATTGAACATGCATAATTATCATCAAATATGATACAGAAACATTACATCAATAATCAATGTCACTCTAAATGAAAACCATCATTCTAAAAAGTACTTATAAAAATGACCTTTAAGGCCGACCTAACAGTTATTCAATTTTACCTAAATTTTTACTGAAAATTCAACATACATACGAACTAAAAGTCTCAAAAAATTGAACTTTTATCTGACTTATTGTAGGAGATACAAAAAGAAGTTGATAGCTCCCCCCCCCCGGTCCTGTTGGGTAAAGACGCATGATGCTTACCGTTGATGCTTGCAGAACCTGAGTGTTTTTTTAGCAGATTGCTCTTTCATTCATCTATTCACATTAGGTTGAAAATGATTCATAGCGTCCCACTTCTAGCCATTTTTTCTATTATCGTGTCAATGAAGTAATTCATTGATTTAAAATCTGATTTTGTTTAAAATTAGTCTCTAAGGCCATTAGATTGGCTATATAATAAAATATGGGCTTTATAGTATTCGTTTTTGCATGCTGTTGTTCGACATAATGGAGGAAATCAATGGCAGCAAGCAGAAAGAAGTTCCATTATTCCATGCACTTTTCTCTTCTCGAAAAATTATGTCAACTCCCAAAACAAACTTTCAAGGATGGCCTGAAGCCAAGTTCCAAATAGGTGTTGGATTTCTGTCAACTCCTATCAATGAAGTAAAACCAACTTAACGGAAGAGAATCATTCCCCAGTAAGTTCTGAGGGGAATTTACCTCTACTTAATTGCGACAAGAATCAGGAAATCAGTGATTTCACGATGAATTATTGAGTCATGTACTACGATGGATTGAGATTATTACCTTGAGACATAATGCGGACACTGAACATATTTTCTTACTTCATCATATAAAGCATGCCATCCGCTTACCATCTATTACTTTGTTCTTTGATTTTGCTAACTAATAAACAGAAGATATACGATTGCATATCTGATGGAAAATCATAAAATGTTGAACAAAACAGTAATAGAAAAAAGTGGTTCCATATTCCCCAATGAGTACTTTAATACCACGTCGGACCACATCAGTCAGAAATTCCTCATTCAAATTGTGGGAAATGAAATGTCACGCAAATGTCCAACAACTCTGAGATTACTTTGCATACACTCAACTTTCCCTATCAGCTTGATTTTATCAAATTTCATTTGATATGCTAAAAATATTCAGAAACGTTCAAAAACATGTTCAGCATGCACCACTATCACCTACACTTCAAATACCGGTGATGGAAGTCTCTGCGAAATCGTCACAAAAAGATGAATTGCTGCCCATTCTCGATATTCACCAGATGTTTTAAATGCTCTGTTTATAAACACCTATGTGCGTAATTTTGCAGAGACAGCAATTTTGAAGTTGACTAAATTCCTCATTGAAATCCAGAAATTATAACGTCTAATATCTTCATATATGAGAGTCAACATAAAATATCACATATCTATTACTTAACTTCATATCTGTCATTGTGTAATAAGTCTGGAAACTATAGTATTTCTGTTTCTGCAATATAATGTACATAAAATGCAAATGTTCATTAGAGCAATCGAAGAATCAATGGCCAGTGGATTAGAGGATTTGAAGGTGCATTTCTCCACTGGTGGCCACTGGTGGATAACAGAGTGCAATTTAAGAATCCTTTGACCATTCACAAGCGGACAACATTTTTGATGAACACACAATTTCGTACAATGTGAGGATAAGCCTCTATCTCTCGCATTTCACTTCGTCAAGTGGCACTCTAAAAGAAATTACATGCAGAATTAGGATTTTTTGTGATGGGTTCAAAGCAGGATCATTCTCATTATACTTTCAATGCCCTGGAAACAGCAATTCAAAAGTCACTACTAATTTTTCAGCTGGCGCATGTGCGGACAAAGCTCCGTGCGGTCATTATAGATGGGTAGATTGCAATGGTCGAAATAAGAAATGGATGACAGAGAATTGTGCAAAGACGTGTGGAGTCTGCGGTAAGTCGGGCATTTTAAGATTATTAAATGAGCTTTATAGTTTTTATTTGGAAGCATGTGATCGAGATCAAATTGCACAAATGCTACATTCAACTTAAATGATCATTTGTGATTTGCATGTGAGTGTCTTATTTACCATTTAGACAACTCATTTTAATGTCTCAAAGATTCGAGACAATAGATTGTGTTCAAGAGCCATATGAATCATTTGTTATCAATCTATAGAGGCAATATTTTAAGTTTAAACGTGGATTCATATCTTGATTCCTCATGCTCCACAATGATAATGTATTTTATTTGTTACTTACACTACGCTTGCATATACTTGGTTATCTCATTTTCTTCTTGTTGTTTATAGGCTACATTTCTATGAGTTTGTGAATTATGAATATATTGAGAATTTATCACAAAAAGTGTTGCAACCCTGTAAAAAATTTCAATAAGCCATTGTTAAATGTATGTATAAAAGCAACAGTCATGGAACTGCCAGCCACATAAGTCATTTTAAGACTTCGGATTCTACTGAATCGCAACCGTGGCAGAACAGCGAGCAATATGGAAATCCCCCAATGAAGGTACGTGGAGCGCCACTTTTATCCTGAGAATGTCAACGGAGAGAACTATTGAAATGAAGCGTGACATTCATCTGTGTATTATAGATTATATAAAGGCGTTTGATATAGTCAGACATGAACCTTTGATCGAAGTTCTGAATACGTTGAATATCAATGGAAGGGATGTCGGACTGTGATCAAGAATCTGTGTTGAGATTGGACGAGGAATCAGGCAAGGTTGGATCTTATCATCAGATCTATTCTCTATTTACACCGAAATGACAATGCTTCGCATCAAATATATAAAGGGCTTCATCATCGGCGTAGTGAATGTCAACAATTTGAGGTAAGCCGATTATAAAGTAAGCCGACATCAAAGTAAATGGAGATGTAGTGGAACAAGTATGTCAATTCCAGCATGTGCGCAGTAATAACATCGACTGGAAAATTCAATATTGATATACACAGACTCATTGCCGAATTGCTAGGACGGCGTTCAAGACGGAAGATAAAATTGTGTTGACTTCCCGTTCAATCAGATTATCTACTCGTCATCACTTTTGAAATGCTGTGGGATCCTTCTACAAGGCTGTGAGAGGTGGACCATCAACCAAACAATGCAAGCTCGACTTCAAACGGCGGAAAAGTGGTTTCTCTGAAGAATGATGCACATTCCCTGGACGTGAAGTGTTGCTCGTGGTAGAGAGCTTCGCGGTAGGCGACGTACATGTAACTTGGGGGAATACTGGAAGGTCGCCGACGTCAGAATCTGACACGGTACCTGAATTGCTTGACTGAATAGCAAGTGTATACTTATAGTGACTACCAACTATACATTGATCTATTTATTCAAATTATCAATTTCTCATACTAATTTTCTAAAAAAATTGTCAGCATCTAATAATCTCGAATGAAGGGTTAAATAGATCAGTTGATTTACCAAATTAAACCAAGTCTTCAAGCAAATATTTTGAATCCTCTGGAATTAAGCATGCCTTTGATGACTTACATGTGCAACATTATCAGCCTTATTTAGTTCAATTTTCATAGTGTCAAGATGGATTTTATGCTCAGCAGCTCCATGCACATGTACATGTAGATTCTAGATAAACTTATGTTCATTATCTCACATATACATTGACGTAAGACACAATTACCGCATGTTGCATTTCTTTAAATAATGTAGCACAAAAGCAACATCTTTCCGAGTCGACACTAATTGAATTTACGAATACCATGTTATTGAGGTGCTACAGGTGTTCTATTTCACTCAGAAATATCAGATTTTAAGGTTGTTGATTCATTTAATGGATTGTTTAATTGAACAGACGCGATATAAAATACTGGAGTGAAAGCAAACGAAAAACAGAAAATGAAAAGTCACTTAAGATTTTCATAAACATGATTTTCAACTCTACTGATGTACATAGACTTTGATTGTTTCCATACCGTAGATTTGAAAAACGATATTACCAGTGTTTTTAAGGTGTTCCACGGATCACATTCTGCACCGCGGAATTTTCGACTTGTACAGTGGATTTCGAACGTTCATCCGCTATATGTAATTAACTTCAAGACTTGAAAAGTCACCTTGCACACGTACATGCAGAATCGCGAGTAAAATTCACTGCTAAATGCTAAATGTTATACTGCATTCATGACTTCTGTTTTGCTTATAAATCCTCAGTGCGTTAGGCGCACACTAATGAAAGTCGATCTTGAGACGATTTGAGTGTGACCCGTGGGAATGATCAGATGACCCGTAGCAAAAATCTTAAAAAAAACCTGATATTACCATCAAAATTTGCGAGCAACTTTTCTTTTTACTGAATATTTTTCTGTTGGCGTTTAAAACGAAATATTCTGTTGCAATTATGTTTTATCTTTTGATCAGGATCCTGTGCCGATGAGCATCAAAGTTGCGGCGATTACCCAACGTGCAATGATGATGACGGTTGGTTCTTGCAAAACTGCAAGTCATATTGCAATTATTGCTGTAAGTTAACTAATATTGCACATATTATAATTATCACTCTGATGGAAATATTTACCTTTCTTTACAGCGGCCAATAACATCAAGAGTAAATGTAAGTGTTGCATGGGCAAATATTTCTTAATAATCACATAAATACCGTACTTACTCGAATAGTACTCGCGGCAAAGATGATTTTTTGTAATTTAAGTCAAGTTCAATTTGAGGGTGGGTTGCATGAATAAATTTTCTGTGTAAGCAGCTTATTCAAGCCAATTTATTATTTTGATTTTTCAGCTCGAAGGTGGAAAAAACTTGATTTTTCAGATCCGCATCCGCAAAGTCCGAAATCTGTGATCCGCATCCTCAAAAATTCTACATTTTCTATCAGCATCCGCGCTGCATCCGCACCGAATCAGCAATATTAAAAGTCTTCGAAACTATTCTGTAACTCGTTCAGATCAACGAAAAAGGAAAAATTGTATTTTTGTGGATTTTGCATCTGTAGGCAGGTCCTTTAGGCAGTACCGGTCAATAAAATATCATAATTTTGCTTATGTTCAGCCCATGTAAAACTGGTTTCTGCTAATCATCTGTGAGACGAATAACTAAAAATAGTATGCTGTATGATTACAACTGTTAGCTATGGGCTAGCAAGCTCCCGTCTTATTTATTATCAGAAACAGAGAAGAGAATACTGAGTACTGAATCATGCTGAGATTGACGACTGCAGAGCATTGCTGAGTAGAACTAGAGCAGTGTCATTCTAAGGAATGAAGGATTCTATGGATCACTGCGCTGCATTAGCGCTGCTGTCAAATTCGTAAGCAGCAGCTGATGAAATCAGCTATTCTTAGAATGAAGAACCTATTCCAATTTCAATGAAGTCTGAATCGTGATTGAGTGTACCCGAAAATTCATAATAAGCCTAGTTTTATTTATGCTGTGTTGATTGTCTAGAAATCAATAGGTTACAGCTCGTCCATCTTTTCAACAACTTTTATTGGTAAGCAATAAGTAATTGCCAGGTGTAGGTGTAGTCACATGTATAGCATCGGTTCTATGATAATACGGCGTACCCATAATAACTTCTTAACTGATAAATTCATGTGCGGGCTCTATTTGATGTCAGATTGCATTCGATGTCTCTTCGAGAAAACACGGTGGTCTCCAAGAGTATGAATTTGATTTTTAAAAGCTGAAAATACTCGTGGCAGCTAACTAAACTACTTGCAACAGCATGATGAAACGATAAGTTGGGAATGAGCACACGCGGTAATTATCCGGCACCATGCGTTGTTTTGTTTTGATGACAAAATGCGTTTATGAAAAATCTATATTAGATCAAACTTCGCAGCCCTGAGATAGAACGAACATGACTATCCAGATCTATACCTAAAGTCTGCACAAAACCATCCATCAGTGTACAGCAGTGGCAATCTCCAATCCAAATTCCAAAGACAAATGCACTAAATCAAGTGCAATTTATATAAAATAAGGGAATAGTTCATCTTTGCTTTCCATGTATGCATTCTGATTTGAGTTTCTACTACTTTCTATGGCTTGCATTGCCACCGTATATTGGATTTAAACCGCTATTTCCTGTTCCGGTGACAGGAATTCACTTAATTCGAAATGGATTGACTGTAATCATCTTATCTGTTCATTTTTCCTTAAACTACATTTTTAAGATATGCTGATATAGAATTCATTTAATTTATCAAATATAGTTGATAGGTCAATTCAGAAGTTGCATTCGAAGTATTGATGAACTCTTTAATCATTTAGCATGCCTTACTGTGGTTCGTGTGCAATATTGAAGTTTGCCGTTTAATTGGGGCAATTGTTGTATTTCAGAAATTCATTCTTCATTAGAGAAAGATACAAGATTTGTAATAAATGAATGTATGATTTTGTTGTAATTTTTAAATGTTGTAAACTGCTAATGTCGCATCAAGCATGATCCTCAAACTGTACAAGCAATTTCATTTCAGATACACACGTGACGAAGGAATCCCGTAAGTTTCAATTCAAAACGTCAATTCGCAATAAAAAAATTGGGGAAAATTATTTGCTGTTGGTGAAATGAAATAAGGGTAATGGATTTTGATTTTGAAGTGAATCCCTTGAAGCGAAGGGATACACTCGAGTACTTGATTCTAAGAAATTGATGCACATGATGCAAAGGGAATGATATGTACATGCAATTTTTCCCTTTCAGAATTTTACAGAGCAGCGATCTGTTCAGCAACAAAGATTGACGGCGTTTTCCGAAGTAAGTAATTCCTCAAAAATGGACTTTCTTTTACTTTGGATAACTTTGTTGGAAACCATGTACTTTTTTTGTTAAATAACTCATTTCTGTAAGATGGAAATTTTGAGAAATGTACTCCAGTGAGGACTCTTTTTAATGATCCCCGTGCAACGCAATGTAGTCTTGTTCAGGTACCTACTAAAAAAAGATAATCAGGAATTATCATCTTAATGATATCGTCGAATGTTTTCCTGGGAATGCCTTTGCCGTGACAATTCTACACTGCAGTTGTCTAGGGATCTTGAGAGAACTTATGGCCCGCCCGTTTTCGCTCTAAAACTTCAAACCTTCTCAACATTGCCCATCTCATAGGAAAACTGGTGCCAAAAAGGCATTTCATCATAATCTTCTACCTTCCTTTTTTAAAGTAGAACTAACATGACATTTCATTGCTAGCCTCTGATGGAAAATAATACGATGTACATTGTCTGCACCAGTTGCATCGATGAACAAAATGAATATGAAACAAATTTAAGTAACGAAAAACATATCGCTTAGAAATGGTGAGTGAATTTTAACGAAACCTGGGTATTCGGCATTAAGTCAAAATCATTCCCATAAAAACGTCTTGATGAAACTGTCTTATGAAAAGTTTAAATCTAAACAGCAGAAGCGCTCTTATCAACATCCGAAACTTACAGTTCGGTTTAAGACGGAAAATGCTCTGACCAAAATATTAAATGTTGCAAGGAACATTACTGCAGTATATTTTATTAGTTCCTGTCATGATATGATCTTCAGAACTTTCTTTAAACTTTACTTCGAGGCTTTTCTGGGAGAGCTTTAAATAAGTTTAGTTTTAGAACCATGTGGTAAGACGACGGTTTTGAACAGGAACTGAATGCTCTGTGTGCATCATTTCGAGCACATTATTCCAAAGCATCCAAGCAACCCAAAATTGAGATTAGATTGATGCAAAATGATTTTTTCATATTTTTCATATTCAATATATTCATTTGTGAAATGCATTTATGATCAGCTGAATATAAATATCATATTCATGACATTGGCAGTCCAAAAACTGCCCGTTGGCAGTGCATTACTGCTTTATTCAGGTAGGAAACACATACTGAAAAGATGCTGCATAAGGCTACTCGCATGTCAATAGGCAGAGGCTTATCATCAAGATAAGCTGTTATGTCAGTTTTAAGATCCTTGACATCTTGGACTCTCAGAAAGCGACGAACCGTCTCTCTAGTCGTGCTCATTTTTATTTCATCTCCCATTTCAGATGTGGATGGCTTCGTCTACTTCGTCGTTGATGGCTCTATTTACCGACAAGACCCAGTTACCAAGAATATCGATGCTGGATTCAAGAAAGATATTTCATCTTTCGCAGTGGAAGGATTATATAAGCCAACAGCAGTGACTTACAGCCCAGCCACAGGGCGTCTCTTCTTCCTCCAAGGTGATTACTGCATACATTTTCGTTAAAATTCTAAATGACTTCGTAGCTTAGAAGCAATAACACTCTTCCCTACATAGTTTGTCCGCATCAGACGTTTTCGGTATGTTCAAGGTAAATGTGCTGATATTCAACATGAATTGTAGCATAGAAATTGATAACAATAAGACCACTAGAATGGAAGTAAAGCTTCATGCAATACACAATAGTGGCACAAAAATCGCACGCATTTTCACTTAGATACACTTGTCAACGGGTGTGTCAGTGGATTAAAATCATTCACATGTGCAATTCTAAGCTTTTCATTGGTGGTTCATTCCCAACTTAGTTCCCCTGGATGTGCCGCGACCTTGAGTCAATTTCCATTCCAGTCAACTTCAGAAAAACAATCTATTTCTATGAATTGTAGTGATAATAATAATGAAAAAATCAATCAAATAAGGGGTAAGGGTGTTCAAACAATCCATAGCACTCTGATCCGATTTCTATGCAAATTATTCTAATTCTAACTTTCGCCAATAGAAATCGAGATTGGACACGACCAAGTTAAGAATTAGAATTTATGGAATATTGATTTTGTCAACGTATGCGATGAGAAAATTCAATTTGTCAATTTAGTTCAGTTGTCATGGAGACGAAAGATTTGACAGTTGTAATTGAATACTGCTGTAGTGTCTATGTTTCTGCAACTTTTAAGTGTGGCGATTTTTTTATTGAAAAAATCAAAATTAACTGCCACCACCTTGAAGCTTAGGCGATTGGTATCTATATTAATGGAGACCTTGTTCTTCCAATGTCTTATGCAAACAATCAATTTACCGCGATCATAGAAATTAACATTACCATAGAAATAGTATACTGTCATCTACTTCTATGCCTGCGATTGTCCGAGGAAAAAGTGAATGAAGTAAAGGAGTTATTTGGGAGCATGAGCTGTCTTTCGCAGCCTCCGACATCCACAGGAATGTGACGCATTTTGAGGATGTGTGATCGTAAGGAAGGTACGGTGCGAAGTTCACCACCCTTCAAGATCTGCATTTTAATTTTACATAAACGAAAGGATTCTTATGCTTTACTCTCACATATATTCATCCATATTCATTTTCAGGAAAGACTTTGTTCGTGTTATCTGACTTCAATACTTCTCCACACCTCATTAAGAAATATACCTTACCACAAGCAATCAGTTATCCAGACGGTGCATTCATCAAAGGTCAAGGCATTGGTGAAGAACTTCGAGTTATCAAGGTGAGTCAATGAAAATTTGCTACGAAATGTGATGTCTCATATATGCGCTATTCTATCTTGCACTGTTAATCCTGAAAGCAAACGGTCAGCAAATGTCTACACTTTTCTGCGTTGGTCCAACACTTGATTTCAAATATTGTGAGTAGGCAGATGCGAATGTCTGGATACTTTCCCCAAAGTGTCCTCTGATTTTTGTGGTTAGATTTGAACCTCTCCCCTTAATGTTTAGTCAATGTTTTCAATATGAAGCAAAATATCACCGCTTGCATTCATTGAAGATTGCATCTGATTCGTAAAAGCACATTTATAGTCAACTCGGTAGTTCTGCAGGTCATTTAAGTATGCATGTGTTGACGATCTGCTGCAATAATCTGTAGACTACTCTGCACATTTATCATCTGTACACTCTGCAGATAGACATCGATTTTGTTTGGTGATGATGTTGTGTTTATGCTTCTTTCCGATATCCGCTGTATCCTGCACTTCTCATATCAATCTCTCATTTACATCGTCTGTACCTTCTACTTCCACTACTTCAGATATTGGTACAATTCTGATGCTACACAGTTCTCTACCGATACATTAACGCTATACAGTGAGGTTGCCATTGGATACATGATCGTTGAAATATAATATCGTTGATATACTTGCCTGTCGATTTCACAGAGTTTACCGATATCGCTCGCAGATTTCGCTTTAAAAACGTACTCGGAGAGAACAATAAACGGGCCTTTACGGTGATAATATTTATTATCGGAGGAGCATCAACGCTTATGATCGTGAGGCATTGGATAAAAATTCAATTTCTAATAAAAAATTAAGAAAATGTGAAGACATAATTAATAAAATTAGGAAAATATATAAACTGGCTACCAAGACAAAAAAGTTAGGACCTTATACAAGAAAAAAGCATTAGTTAGCACTTGAAGTCAGAATTAAGAAGACAAGTCGTGATGTCAATACAACGTCTCATAGCGGAGCGATGAACTACATTTAATGGGTATGTAATGGGTGCTACAAATCATTCATAAGATTCTCAAAACGTTTGACACCAATTGTCAAGTCGGACATAGTGCAGCGGTAAAAAGTGCCAACAGTTACAAGATGACGAGTCCTGTGATCTCGATTTTGAGAATACATGTACATGTTCGTTTAATTTTTCCAATAACAACAATGTCATCTGCATACTTCTATAATGTCAAGTCTTTACTGTCAGGGGTAAAATCCTTGGATCCGATGGACAATCATTACTAGCACTTGTAAAATTGCTATGACTGCCACTCCAACTAACTCCTTGAAATCATAGGGTAAAATTGCTTCACATAAAAAAGTAAAAAAGCAGGTTGAAATTGCTGCAAATCATTTTCTAAAGCAAATGAATTGACTTCATCGAATTCCTTGCACAATTTACCGAAAAATATATGGCAGTGATTCTCGTCTTTTATCTTATCAACTGTCGATAAATGTGGCTGGTTTTGTTTGTATCGCTTTAAATAATTGCGATCACTTATTGCTTTCCCTAAGATGCCTTTCTTTGATGCTCACTGATTGAGATCACTGCCAAGATCTCCATGCATTGCTACTTCTAAATTGATGGTATATGTATTACAAACATTCATGTATATTTCTTGTGTATTTTGCTTCTACCTTGGTTTCAATTGAATGCCAATTTTACATCAGTTACACTGGAGGGCAAACCCTCTCTCTATTCGTTTCAAATACTTAGTGCTTTACGTTTAATTGCACACACATTTTTTATGTCTTATGTTTGAAAGTTACTATTCATTTAATTCAATGTTGTTGTACTACATATATGCCATCACACAGAAAAGATAATACATGCAATAAATTGCTTTCCTTGCAGAATGGCAGAGTTGTAACTTTGAAACCCTCAGGCAACACATTGGAGGTGGTGAATTCTGAAGCTCTTAAAGATCTGTTTGAGGTACGTGACATTCTCAACATATTTGCTGAAATGTTTTTGGTTTTGCATCTTTGCCATTTCTCCTTCCGATACATTCTTGCTTTTCATTAATTGAATTCAGTTCCCTCTCTTTTTCAAATGTGTATAGTACACATTAGTTTGATCGAATAATAGATAAACTGTTCATGTGAAAGACAAAAAAAAGTCAACAACGGAAATTATGTCAACCAAACGCACATTAATGACTTATAATTTTGACAAATGATAGATTTCATGATATTTCAATTTTTATATCATGTATATTTCATTAAAGGACGATTTCATAGTAATTGCAAAATTCGAGATTTTTTTAATATTTATCAGGCATTTAACAAGTTCAACTAAGTGCTTGCCGTATTAGTACAGTTTAGTTTGGCACTTGTTAAATGCTCTTTCTTAACGCTTTACAATAAATCGTAACTTCGTAGACCGGGTGTACATGAGGTTTAATATCGCTGGAAAGGATGCTGATTTTGATATGCACTTTGTACGCAGTGTCCGTAAAACATTGCTGCCGGTGTTTGCCGAGCGTCTGCCGCTATTTTTGTTGGTGGACCATGCAGACATCTAAATTATCTCATTTATCTTTTTTGAGATCACCACTAAGTTTTTGGGTTCACGTTGCGATGATCGGTCACATTTGCGTCCAGAGGAGATCAATGCGATTCTAATCGTGCCACATTGCCTAGAACGCCTACCAACTGCGTTTGAATATGAAAATTGAAAAGTTTTAATTTTTGAGAAAAATGTTGGGCATTCAAGGCTGAAAGCTACCACTTGCCAAGGGCAGTCGTCGTTGTAGATTAAGTTTATGCGGAATGTACGAGAACGTGCTGCAACGAGGACTTACCTGCTCACTTTCTGGTCATTGATGACACCGAAAAGTATCATTCAACAAAGAGCGAAATCGCAAAGAAAAATGATTGATTAGAATGATTGAATGATGAATTAGGTTGCAGTACAGAGAACTGCTCCTATATTACGCAAGTACATCAATTTACTAGAAATGAGATTCAGTTTTGAACTATGGTATAGCCAGGAACTTACTGTTGCGACAAAAGATGAATTTTAATGCATTGGACAAATAGGAAGTACATTCTTATAAACACAATCCCTTCACATTCATGATGATTCCTTTAGATTCAAGGAATTCAGATCATTGAGCCCAATTTTGTCAACAATGTAAACCTGTCAAATTATCAGCTTTAATGATAGCAAGTTTAGTCAAAAATTAATGGAGAACAAGTCCACTAGCTTTCACATTCAAAGTCATTGCAATGAAATTTTTCTATTTTTTTAGAATGGAAAATATACCAACCACATTCCTCAGAAGATCGATGGTGTCTATCAGAATGGCGAGAAAATCAGCTTTTTCATCGGATCAAGGTGAGAAGACCCTTGTAAAATCATATTCAATCAGACCGGAAAACTCGAACCGTAACCGGCAATAAGATGTCAGTCTTTAAATCTCTTACTAAACAGCACACTAAAATTATGAATTTAGGCACAGGTGATGGCTATCGACATTGATTCAGCTCCGTCAAAAATTGGTAAAGTAGCCGCATTAAAATTTGAAGTACATGTAAATACACCCTTTGATCACTGCAACAAAACAATAGGTAATATTTATTGACAGCTCATTGTCCGTAAATCATTCGTCGTGTTTGATGCCATGAAATGGAGAGAAAATCAAAAGAATGAGTTTTGCAATGACGGTGATCTTGATTATTGATAACTAGAATACATGATCGCAGAATCAGAATTGCGGAGGCGGCTTTTCCAGCAGCATCCTCCATCTTCAACGTGCGACTGCATGCCAGATTTCCACATTCCCAAAAGACCGTCAACACCTCCACAATCTTTCTCAGAATAGTAGTGCATTAATAACATAATTAATATACAAAGGTAGAAGAGATGTCGAAATTGATTGAGTTCATAATCAGTGAGTACCCTCAATTAACAAATTTTCACTCATGAGCACAATCCATGTCACATATGGAGAATACATTATTTGTATGGAAAAGATCCCTGGCGTTCCATTTTGGCAAGAGAACAACAAAGTCAGTAGTTTAACCGGAAGATTATGTATCATTCACTAAGCATTATAGTCTATGTGTTATGGACTTGTCCTGAGAATGTTGGCGGACTTCACGCATTGTCTTTAGAAATTCCTTTCCACCCACATGTGTACATGGTGACTTGCATTTCATTTATAATGCATGTGCAAAGATAGACTCAGGACGTTAATGTTGTTTTAATTCAATGTACCACCGTCTTTTATCAAGAGGAAGGTAATATAGCGACGGATGCATGATTAATATTGGATGAACTAAGAAAGACGATTTCAATATTAAGATGTACGAGTATAACTAGATAGCAGAAGAACTTCCAATATTTAGTAATTTGTCAGTATTTTAGTTTCTTAATGATTTTGCGTCATGCAATACAAACTTGCGTTCACTATAAACTGTACCGGGTGTCCCACAAAGATATGCCCGTAAATATTGGACGTTTACAAATTTAAATTTATTAGCGAATTTTTGATTTCAACCACAATGAAAACGTATTAATTAATGAACAAAATATTCAATAGTCTGTGTGTCCCTCACGGGATACTTTTACAGCTCGCATACGGTTCGGAAAAGAGTTCAGCAGATTTTCAAAGAGCTGGTCGTCATTATCCATGTCTTTCAAGATTTTCGTTAATGTAGTACGTACCAGTTCTTTCTTCAAGTGATTGGGATTTCGGTGAAGTAAGGCATCAACTTTATTCTTCAATATTCCACCAATATTTTCGCAGGGTTAGATAGGGAGAGCTCCCTGGCCAAACGGTGTTATCGAACAAGTCAGATCCAGAATTCCTTAACATCTTATATGTTCGCATTGCTTTTAAGCACGGAGCTTTGTCATGCAGCAAGGTAGCTTGATCAACGTCCGATACGTTTTCCTCGTTTCTCAGAAACGGAAATACATTTTGCTCAAATATAACTTGACAAAAATATTCTCCATTCCATGTTTCACCGTCTTCTTTGATCACCCACATCATTTTCTTGATGCTAAAGACTCCAATGCAGGAAGGGCGAACCAGCACCTCTTCCTATTCCTGCTTTGTCCATTCAGCAGTCATACGGATCTCTCCTCCTGTTGATCTTGACAGACTCCTCACTTTTCCCAATTTGTTGAGCAACCCACTGGCGTGTGATGAAGGCTGTGCCGGCATCTTTGGCTTCTCTGAATGTGCTTGCTCTCATCCGATCAACAAAACGCTTCTCGTAACTATCAACCATCTCTTCTTTATTCCACAGTGAAAAATGACTTGAATGAACTACAGACTGCTTTTGTGATGATAATATGTGGTAACATTCGATGCAACGCTAATCTCTTGTCAATGGCATCAATCTGATGATATCCTTTCCATTGTATAAAGACAGGGCTTTCCCGCGTGTGACCTTAGCAGATCAGAAATTGCGTAGGTAGTCCTCCAAATGACAAAGTACGAGTAGCAAAAGCATTGAAAGAATTCCGAAAGGTTGTGAAACATCGATATTCATGTCATTTCACAATCACAACTGTAAATTATTTCACAAATCTCATTGAAATCATGCTGACTTAACGGTGAGTAGATATAATACCTGGTACATGCTTAAATAGCAAACTGAAAAGACGATATATTTGTCTGTTGTTCGTGAGAGATATTTGTACTTTCAGATTGTGAAAATCTTGTAAATTAATACACTACCATAAAACATTTTGAAAGGTGACGTTATCATATTCCTATCATTAATTTGATCGCATTCTAGGTCCATGTGATGATATTGAAGTGCAAAATACACTTTGAAAATGCTTATTCAAACCCCATGTTTTGCGGGTACATCTTTGTGGGACACCTGGTAAACCGTAAATATCCGTAAAATATAACAGCTAAAATTAGTTTCACGGTTTTTTTCAGTCTGAACTGTAAATATCCATGAAAACAAAAGTTTTGTTTAAATTGTCAAATTGTTAAAAACAATTGTTTTATCTGATATCAATGAAGTTTAACTGTTACGTCATCACTCATCACGTTTTGACGTCATCATTTTAACAGGTACTTACGGATATTTTCTGTGAAGACATTTTCCAGCAGGAAGCCCACTATAAATTTTTGTAGCAAATAAAATAGCAAAATGACCACTTTTCATCGCAAATTGTACTTAATTAATATTGAATGCAAACCAAGGCCTTTCTGTAGGAACAACCTACCGTCATCAGGGAAACAATCTAACTGAAGGGTACATGCACATAAATTTCTACAAAAGATATTCAAAATTATCAAGCTATAGAGTACTGTAAAACCTAGATAAATCTATGGTCAGCAAAGACTATGTTCAAAACACCAAAGAAATGATATAACTGCTAAAGGAAAAAAAATAAGAAGAGACATCAGAAAACAGAAAGATAAAATGAAGAGCCTGAATGAGAAAGTTTGACTGTTTAAAATTGGGGACCTCTTCTTTATGAACAGGGCCTCGGAAATACGAACAAAATGAGTTTTGTAAATGATTGAAACATTGTTCATGATGTCACGTCTGCTGCAGGTATTACATTCTAATAAATGGTCGAAAATTGGACCAGGTCTTGACACATGTTCATGAAATCTTCTACCTAGATGTCGTGTTGTCTCACCGATGTATGTGGTATACTGATCACCAGTACACTTGAATTCATAAACCACCGATGAGACAAGGGACTTCGGGGTAGGAGACTTCAGAGGAAAAAACTCTCGCAGCTGGTGCTACGAAAAGAAAAAGCACAATGTGGTCTTATTTTCACAGGTATCAGCCTTTTAACACGTCTGCAATACATGATACTTTCCTTGTCAAAATATCTGAAAGTAAAAGTCTGTCTTCTGATGTTACTTTCTTCACTCATTTAGTCTTCTTGGTTTACTTGTCTAGGAATTACAATTTTGTCAAGCGTCTCTTTCAGATGTTTCTCCACAAGCCACAAAGGGTAATTGTTTGCTGCTAAAATTTTTTTCAATTTTCTTATTTCTTCGTGAAACAACTCCCAGCTGCTGGATAGCCGATAAGCACGGTAAATGCTGCCAATTATCAAACCTCTTTTCCAATTCATTGGAACATTGGAACGAAAATTCAGTTGAATATGAGTATTCGATGGCCTGCGATACAAGCTATATTCAACCGAAGTCGATTGTCTATGCAACATGACATCAAGAAAGCGAGTTTGTTGTTTTTTTCTGATTCACAAGTGAATTTTAAATTTGGATGTCTGGAGTTGATGAAGAGAAGAAAAGCATCAATCTTTGATTTGTCTTCAAAAACGTAAAATATATCATCGACATAGCGAACATAAAAGGAAGGCATGTTGTTACTGGAGGAAAACTGACTTTCCATATGATCCATGAATATTTCTGCAAAAATGCAGCTGAGTGGACTGCCCATTGCTACTCCATCTATCTGACGATATAGTTTGCCATCAAAAAGAAATATACTTTGAATGCATAGTGACAATAGTTTTTTCAAAGTCGGCCTTGGAACTTTCAATTCTTTCAAAAGAATGTCTAATGCCAACTCGATTGTTATATCGACTGGAACATTGGTGAATAATGAACATACATCAAATGAGATCAGATGATGAGAATCCTCAAATTGATGGCTACGTAGTTTTTGAAGGAATGCTTTAGTCGATGAAACGCTGAATCTTGGTGAAAAATTCTTGCGAATGATTGAATCAAAAAACTTTGCCAAGTGATGCTGAGGTGTATCTATCATGGACACAACTGGACGTAAAGGCACATCAAGCTTATGAACTTTGGCCAAACCATATAGTTTACCAGGAGCAGAGCCTTTTGGAAGAATTTGTTGATAGTCTTCAGGAGAAATAAGCGACTTCAGATAGCGATTGATGTAATAAATTATGGAATTCTCTAATTGCACAATAGGATGCTTGTTAATGGAGTCATTTTCAACTGCTGATCCTTGCAGTTCTTCAAATTTGCTTGCATCACAAATAATAGTCGACATTTTGCGTAAATAATCATCAGTATTCATAATAACTGCAGCTCGACCTTTGTCAGCTGAAAGAACCTTTATGGACGAGTCCTTTCTCAACTTTTCAATGATTTTATGACATTTCATATTCTTCTTTGAATCACAGATTGATTTGAAATGCTTGCCAAATTTGTAAGTCAATGAGTGTAGCTCATTTTTCACAAAATTTTTTTCAGTAATAGTCTCAAAATGTGGAGAAATGCATTTGAAGAGACATGTAGGTAGAAGATTTCATGAACATGTGTCAAGACCTGGTCCAATTTTCGACCATTTACTAGAATGTAATACCTGCAGCAGACGTGACATCATGAACAATGTTTCAATCATTTACAAAACTCATTTTGTTCGTATTTCCGAGGCCCTCTTCATAAAGAAGAGGTCCCCAATTTTAAACAGTCAAACTTTCTCATTCAGGCTCTTCATTTTATCTTTCTGTTTTCTGATGTCTGTTCTTATTTTTTTTCCTTTAGTAGTTATATCATTTCTTTGGTGTTTTGAACATAGTCTTTGCTGACCATAGATTTATCTAGGTTTTACAGTACTCTATAGCTTGATAATTTTGAATATCTTTTGTAGAAATTTATGTGCATGTACCCTTCAGTTAGATTGTTTCCCTGATGACGGTAGGTTGTTCCTACAGAAAGGCCTTGGTTTGCATTCAATATTAATTAAGTACAATTTGCGATGAAAAGTGGTCATTTTGCTATTTTCTGTGAAGCTTTTCTGTGAAGTTTAACTGTTATTTTAGCTGTTTTTAACGGTGTACAGTTTACAGTGTATTGAGGAAAACGTAATCATAGGTAGTTGATATGAAACACAGGATGCAAATGTTCATCATGTCAATATGAATCGATTGAATTAAACTTTAACATTCATTTTCTATTTTTTTCAGTGTTATTGAAGCTACTGAACAAGAAAGTGGTCGATATTTGATGTCAGCGGAAGGATCAAAGCCTTTCATGACAAAAGTAGTGAAATGTCCTCAAATATAGTGTGTGACTGATAGACGTGATGGAAATCTTCCTATCTTGTTACATAAACAATAAATATCCTTATTCAAAATGCCTGCTCTCTTATTCATTATGAAAGTTCTTTCTATTTCTGCGCAATTTCTGCTATTGTATGTGAATTGAAATGACATTTAGATAAATAGTCCATGTTATGAGCATGATTCACTAAACACATCTCAGAAGATGCGGTGCTGCGTTCATTATAATCCACTTCAATGGACACAGTCACAAATGTAGGTACATGTATATCACTTCTCGCAAAGCTGCACCTTGGGTTTTGGGTCGACCTTGGGTAAGTGATGCAAAACTTGGGTTTTCTATTAATACTGAATATATGCAGATCAAGTTACAAAAATTAATATTTTGATTTGAATCTTACGGGGGGGCTGCAGGATAAGAGCATTAAGTTCTGATGATATTTTGGCAAATTTCCACTGGATTCACAGAATATTTCAAAAATGAAATACTTGTGATTATTAGCTATCTCATTCTGGGCTTGACAATACCACGGATTGAAAGTTCATACATACTGTATCTACTGTAGGTTTACATGTATTTTGTTGCATTTGTGCATATTGAATTTTTATCTATTCCGTATATTTTACATCTTCGCAATTATCTTCGCATCCTTAACTTTCTGCGATAGCCGACATTTATCCAAAAATACATTCAATCCGATTTCGGATTCTAAAGTTTTTTAACCATTTACCTACTGCGCAGTTATAATATTTATCAAGTTTGTTCATATTTCTAAATGATAAAATGAAAACAATTGCTTTACTATGAGCAATGTGCAACTCAATCATAATTAAATCAAAGATCTTCAATCAGTCAGTATATCAGTGTAGGTTAAATTAAAAGAAAACTTTTTGACGTAATACATGTGCTTAGGCTACTGATTACAATTATTGCAATAATAAATCGTTTCCCACTAATACCACACTTCTCATGGGCCCAATAGGAAATTTGGCCTAAGAAAAATCTCTATGTCAGCACAAAATGCAAAGAATGCACTTCGTTTACTTGATTTCATTCATTTATTCAAACTTGGGCGTGGGTTTTGACCCCAAGTTTTGGCCCAGCCTTTCGTCTCGTCCGGACCCCTGAATGAGTGGGACTTAATAATTAGGCGAGAAGAATGCTGGCGTATGTTATTAAATTTGAATGCATTAAATTTTCTGCTTTGATGTTGTTTTCATCAACCCTTCACATTTTTCATTCCAAAACTAGTATGGACTTTTGCAAATGACATCATGACTTGCTTAAACGCATTAACTATCAATGAAAATAAATGTCCTCTCCTTCCAAACAGTGTCATCTCGTGTTACAGTATCATTACTTAATCTCACCTCCACTTCATTGTCATTCCGTAAATATCTCAATTCGCCTTATCATCAGTCATCTCAGTTATTTCTATCTACTTTTGTATACGTGTTTTCCAATTGGAAAAATGTGCATTTTCTGATATTCTGATACTCTTAAAAATGCTCATATGCAGTAACAACTATACCATGTGACTGACAAACATGATGATTAAAAGTTAAAGTAGCTATTTTGTGGAAATGTGAGAAAAAATATTAAAAATGTGAAAGTTAACAGAAAGGTGTCCCAAATGAAATTCGGCGAATCCTTCCATACAGCGTGTCCCCGAAGTCGCTAAAAACTTTAATTGTGGATGGTAGCTCTCCTATCATACCGATTCGTCTGAAAGTTTCACAGTAGAAACTGCGAATCATGGGGTTTTGTTAAAAAGTAAATTTGTCTTCATCCGGCTTCTCAAAGGTGTGTCACATGCAATTAGTTCAATACCTCTAATTGAAATATTCTATGGAAAAATGATTAGTTTTCCTTTTTATCATTGATTAAAAAATCTTAGGATTTATTGTAATTCATAACATTCTATAACATACTCGTACCTTTGAGAAGTCGAATGAAGACAAGCTTGTTATTTAACAAAACCCTATGATGTGCAGTTTCTACCGCGAAACTTTCAGACTAATCGGTATAATAGGACAGCTAGCATCCATAATTAAAGTTTTTAGCGACGTTTGGGACACGCTGTATGTAAGGATTCGCCGAATGTCACAATGAATTATTGCAGTCGGATTTAAAGAAGGTCACGATGTCAATACTTCGATATCAGTGCAATTAGATTGTTTCTATGGGATTGGTATGTGGCATGATTGTGTGTACTCATAAACGCTATAATTTGTGGGGGAAATCCAGTTGAAACGCAACAATTCAAGCCTTTTCTACACTTCAATCTGCATCTCTTGATTTACAGAAGAAATGAAATTTATTTTTGTCAGATTTTTAAATGCACTATCTAGCTAAATCAGAGAAAGTCTAAAGCGTTGGTTTTAATTGAGTTACCGTTAAAGAATTAACATTAAGACCTTAAAATCAGTAAATTTTTATTTCTCTGGAAATTGTCGTTCAAGATAGTGCATGCCAAGTTGCATACCATGTCGAAGAAATCGGACCGCAATGATGATGCACAGTAGCAATTATATCTGCATCGATAGAGAACGATATAGAACGTAACCCTGTATTCTTCAACAGCTCAAATCAACATATGAAAGCAGAACACGTATATTTTTCATTTCAATACAATATTTACATTTTTTTATACATATACAGGCTATTCTGCATGTACAAGCCGATACTTAACATCCATGTCTTGTTTCTTTTTAGTACGATTTTACAATTTGAGATTTTATACAGTGTTTTGTCTATTTCGGACGTGGTAATATGCACTAAGTACAGGAGGCACAAGCCCTACATGTTATTTTCCTAATAAATAAAAGATATTATTTTGATTTCTTCGTGTAGTTATCAGCTGCACGTGTCCTCGCATTTTGGTTATTCCTAGTATAAAATGTTGCATTCGAATTGATATTTTCAGTACAAATTTGTGTACAAAGATAATTAACTGGATTTGAATTCCATTTCATCTGATAATCGAATCGCATTAACAAGTGGTAATCCAATCGGCTAATCGTATAATCACAGATCGAAACTTGATTGTTTAATTTTGAATTGGATGATCGCTAATCAAACCTTCAATTTTCCGAATCGCGTCCACCTGTAAAATATCTATGAATTTTTAAAGGAAAAATTGTAGTAGGAGCCACTTTTATAATAAGCGTATTAAATTTGAGACGAGAATACATGTGGATGTTGTTCGCCAAGAGCTTTGCGTCCGGCAGTTGTTTTCGGCTGATGCACAGTCTTAACTAAGTCCGCGATCTCCTTTAAAATCCAGATAAAAGAGTCGCAGTCAGTAGGCTATATATTGAGAGGAGATAAAAACCAGCAGATTTTGGGAGGTCTGCAGCGATCACTTACAATGATGTTACACCTGCATTCGTTTCACCTATACTTTCAAATATCACTTTCTCGCGCAAAGTGACTGAATTCAAATACATGTGAAGCATCAAGCTGGAGTCGTGGCATTTGCTGTTGGCTCCGGCTTGAATTTGTGGCGAATGGAAGTTTAATTCGCTATAGATTGCCTGGAATATACTCTCACTTTTCATCAAAAATGTTAATGCTTGGTGTCTTCAGAATTCTTGTGATGTAAGGAGCAGGAACATGTAAATTATTTTACAATCGGTTCAATAATTCTTTTTTAAACTTCTTGCAACATTTTCTCAAGACCGCGAAATTCTATTCATTGAATGCACAAGTGATAAATATCGAGCATCTGGCACAGTCGGTGTGGTGATAGAACAAAGACACGCCTTTGCTAATTGCTTGTGTTTCAACGTGCAAAGAAAACATGGCATCGCCATCGTACGGTCACTGATTTTGTGATAAATTTACGACATCATTATTTCTTTGCTACTCAACCGAATTCAATGAACAATACATCAAAAGAAAGCACAGAAAGTACCTCTTCTCACTGACGTGGCATAGCGTTGAGTGTGTAAAACTCCTCTTATCTGACTTGTAAAACATTTGCATCCTCAGAATTAGACAACTGCTCGTCATTTGTCTGTAGACAACAATCACACGAAGTTCATGATCACAGCTGTACATTGTATTCTAACTGAGTATCCAAGGCACCAATCCTTCATCCCAGGGTTCAAGTAAGACTTCTCAGTCGTGCTGTAGTGTCACTCAGTGACAGATCAAGTCTACTCTAAACCCAATGTGAATAACTTTGGCGAAATTTGATGATTTTGGAAAACTTGAAAAATGTGGAGTGGAAAGAATAGAAGTACCGCGATCTCTTCACGCATTCAAGAAGTTTCACATCAAAGTCAACAATACTCTCACTGTCACACTTACGAAAATGTACATTCAACGCATTTTTGTCATCTTTATTAATAATGCTCCGTCGATATTCTAAATGCCGTGTACAGAAGGCCCTACAAGTTTTACCAATATATTTACCACCACACTTATTACATACAAACTCGCACATGAAAATACTAATATTACAGTTATACTCAGACATTCCTTCTTGTAAATTCTGTTTTTAACCTAGGTACTTATGGGTTATCTCCCCCCATGTTTTCAAATTTGTCTATAATCTGCAAGAATGAATCAATCGTCACCAAACTTCAAGTGGACGTACTTCAGTATATTTTCTACCTACATACAAAAATGTATGCAGTTCGGACAAGTACTTTTTGCATTAGAGACGATAACGTGAAGTGTAGCGATGTCAACAGCTTGATCTGACTTCATCTGTTCGACGCATTATTGTTACTCGTGTATGCATTGTTCTCTCTCCCTCTTCGTCTAATCCACTGTTATTTGAAATCTTCACACGACCACTACCTTGCCACACCTTTTTTAAGTTAAACATGTTTGTGTAAGGTATATGGTCTGGTTATTATCAATTCACGAGTTGTCGGGAAATGACTTTGTTGACCTCAGGGGTTTCTGCTCAAACGATGAGGTCAGAAGAAGTCAGATCAAGCTGCAGACATCGCTGCACTTCAAGTTATCGCTCCAAATTCAAAAGGTACTTCTCTGATTTGTATAAATTTTGGCATGTGGGTGGAACATATCCTCACTTACGTGGACCTAAAGTTTTGTAACGATTTATTCATTTTTACGGAATCTAGAGAAATTTGAAAACGTGAGGGGGGAGATAACCCATAAGCTGGCTATAAAACTGGCAGACACCATCGTTTTGGTGTGTACCGTTGTCATGACAATTCATGTCCACGACGGTCTGTTGCCTTCAATGCCCATTTCCGTTCTACTCCTCTATTATCATAGAGTGTCGGATTTCTATGCTTAAGATATTCCAAAAGTATGTTTTTAAAATTCTAGCTGTTATGCATATTAGTCGCACTTTTTTGCTTACTTTGCTCCTAATATTATAAGCAATATATATATAACATATATAATCATAATATTATAATATAATATAATGATATATAATAAACAAATATTTCTTGTTGAAAACACATCTGCTCATTTTCTGATTTCACACGATATATTGCTACACGACACATTAAATAACACTCCGTGCTCATAATTTTGCAGAAACAAATCAAACAACCTTGACGACATTGAAACAGTGAACAAAGCTCGCACCATCAGTAAAAACCACTTGTTTTGAGATTATGTTGAAACTAACACACTATTTCGGGAAGCACTGTAAACAATCACATTGATGATAATACAAGCGTCGTCCTTGTGAGAAGTATATTGAAGGTTGCCGTCAATCTCAACTCTTAAGCTGAAAAGACGAATGAGAATCTCTCATAACTTGAAACTTTGTCTTGAATTATGATTGAATAATTTCCTTGCACCGAGTTTATCAAGTCTTCTCTTTAATTAACGCACCGTGTGTTGACAAAAACATTAGGATGAGTAACAAATTATCAAAAGCACCAATTTTAAACTGGAGAACAATAAGTGGCAACAATTGAGTCACATGCAGATCATGCAGAAGGAGCTTGATGGCAGAAGGAGATGCTTGAAAGTCCAAATCAGGGGTGCACAACTTGTTTTCGTCGAGGGCCAATTATTTTGAGTAAAATATTAGGGGGGCATACTCATTTTTCATTTTTGGTCTGTGCAATTCTTTCATGTAACGATTATGCTTAAAAACACTGCAATTGTCGTTAATCTCAACTTCAATTTCACTCATGAATTATTTGCAAACGAATTAAGATTAGGACAACATAGAATCGACTAAAGGATCAACGGAATGCAAGTTTGCATAATCAATTGTTCGTAATCCTTTTATAATTTTACATCCCCAAATGTTATTCATACTGCTTCTGTATAAAAAGAATTTCATGTACAGTGGAAGTTTTCAAAATTCACAAGCGACGTCAATGTCATAGATTGTCTTGTAAAAACACTAAGATCTGTACAGGTACATACACATTCAATGAAAAGCAAATCACCGATTCAAGAAATACAACGTACATCAGATGAATAGGCCTACGGTACGCATGCGGAGGTTGTAACTATGTGTCAACGTAAAAATGCGGCCAGCTAAGTGCCTTTCGATCGAGTTTGTAAACGAAGAATCACTAACGCGTTAAATTGATGCATGATGCAACCGTATCAGTTTCTGGCTGTCGATATTAGCGAAGAAAAGAGTGCGTATGTTTTCTCTTATGGCTAGTAAACAAGAAAGCAAACAACGAGAGTGGATTGCTAACAGAGACATGGATGCAGATGATCAAGACTAGGATGAGTAGCTGTTTCAAACTTCAACAGCCATCTTAACTAATTTGGGAACTTGGACCTTGGATGACATATTTCCTGAACTATGGGCGTTTCTATGTTAACCTCACGTGCCATATAAAAGTCTTTCACAGGCCGGATTTGGCCTGCGGGCCGTGTGTTGTTCACCCCTGGTCTAAATGCATTTATCTACATGCATATCCGCAGATGAAAATAAAAGTGATTGAAATCATTCTCAAACGATTATGAAAATCATCCCAGCAGCCATTTATATTAGAATAGAATGCTTACTAATTTAAATTGTTGATTGAAGTAGTCCTCATGAGGACTGATGGCGTTCTCCAATCCGCAAGTGTACAAATACAATGCTGTTGTAACCATTGGATTGATCAATTCTTAACCCATTAGCTGCGACTGTGTCTTTTTGAATAACACCTCCACACGCGGAAGGTCGGGCGGTGCCCGACCCCGTGCAACACTCCCACACGCGAAGGTCGGGCAGTGCCTGACCGTGAAATAACTCACTCACATGCGAAGGTCGGGCAGCGTCCGACCGTATGATAACTACCTCTCACGCGGAAAGTCGGGCTCCGCCCGAACCGAGCGTTATTACCTCTCATGTGATAAAATTATAAGGTAAATATTTCATCAATATTTTAATTATGTTGTAGGCCTAAATGTTAGGGTAGGCTGATGATATTGTCAATAATTGAAATGAAAACACTCTACAATGAAATATGAAAGATAAGTATAATTTAGGTGTTACATGATACAGGAAAGCCAATTGATTTGTTGTTATAAATAGGCTCTTACATTTCACTACTTAAAACCTGTATATTATAAATTTTAAGGTGACTCTAGGGATAAATTTCCATCTCATACAAGCATCATTGTAACTTTATTAAATTATCAACATCAAGCATCTTTTCACACAAGCGATACGATTTTATTTCGATCTACCAAATTCATCTTGTGTCATTTGCAAACACTAGCAAATTGGCGCCTTATTTCGCATAGACGACTCATATGTACAGCGTCGGCTCTGTATGAAATCTAAGCAATGCGGTTATAAGCATAGATATCTACTTGAATGACATTCATAATCGATGAGGAATAATATTTTGTAGACATGCTTGTTGTCTAGCGCCAAGCCATAGATATTGCTAAATAGACCAGATTTCACATGGACTGTGGATTTTATGACTCATTTTTGATTCATAGTTCGACATTGTTTATGCATGATTTGAAATATTGTTGTTAATATCAAGCAAGTAATCATCAAGTGCTGACATCCGGCACAGTTTTTAACATGGGTACACGAAGTGGTGCAAGATGGAGAAATTTGAGTGACGATTCTTCTCCGATACATCAAATGATACGGAATCTGAGGGGGAATCTGATGATGAAATTGACGCACAAAATTTAGAACAAATTGTTCCCAATCAATATCAAGGATTCCCCTTTGTTGAGCCAGGACTGGATGACAGACCACCATTACCTGAGTTTCTCGGTGTACCTGGGATTAATCATTTTCTTCCTCCAAATGATAATTTGAATGATGAACAATTGATGAGACATTATATAAGGCTTTTGCTTCCTGACGCATTGTTTGATTTCCTGGCTGATGTCACGAACAGGAGAGCTGATATCTTCTTTTCTGACTTTGATGAGGAGCAAACTCCTAAACGGCTAAATGCATGGAAGGAAACCAGCGGTACTGAAATGCAAAAACTCATTGGTATTCTGCTATATATGGGATTAGTGCAAAACCTTCCATCGAGGATCATTGGACTGTTGATCCGATGTTGCACACGCCTTACCTGATGCGAATGGAATCTCTTTCAAGGGACCGTTTTCAAATTCTGCTCAGATTCCTTCGATTCGCCAACTATGATGAAATCAATATAAATGAACAAGACCCTCTCAGAAAAATTCGTCCGTTTTTAAACAAAGTGCGAGACATTTGCCGCAATACCTACCTTCCCTACAACGATTTAGCCGTCGACGAATCTGTTGCACTCTATCGTGGTCGCTTATTTTTCAGACAATATATTCCTTCAAAAAGGCATCACTATGGAATTACGTTATACGAAGTTTGTGATGCGAAGGTCGGGTATCTGTGGTCGTTCGAAGTGCATGTTAACAAAAATGAGCATGATACATTCGCTCCAGCGTTAGTTGATCGTGGCTTGACTGTGTCCGAGAGAATCGTCGTCCACCTTATCGAACCTCTTTAAGATCAAGGATACAGAGTTGTTGCCGATAATTTTTTTACGAGTGTTCGTCTGGCACAATATCTTTTGACAGGAGACACGTTGATGCTGGGAACTCTTCGAATTAACCGCGGTGCCCCCTCTGATCTGAAACAGCAGACTCTTCGACCCAATAACAGTTTATTCATGCGTTAAAATAATTTGATGGTAGTGCGTTATTGTGTGAACAAAGCCTCAGGAATCAAGAATGTTTATCTTTTGGATTCCAACTCAAAAGCGGAACTACATTCTGTGCAACGTGTGCGACGTGGAGGAGTTGTAGAGCAGGTGTCAAAGCCAGGTAGTGTTATGGATTGCAATCGACTGATGGGAGCAATAGATAATGCAGATGCCATCATCGAATCATGTAGTGCGGCGAGAAAGTCCGGTCACTGGTGCACTAAACTTGGAATTCATTTGATCCAAAAACTTTTGCTTAACGCTTTTTTTCTCCATCGATATATGCATCAACAAAACGTAAAAAATTTCACCGATTTTCAAAAGTTTGCTGTGAAAGTGTTGATTGAGGAGTCAGGAAGAGGGCGCTGCCATTCTCAAAAAATTAGAAAACCCGTAATCGCCCATGTGCCAACAAAGATTCCGGCACGGCAAAATCGACCTCGCCCCTCAAAAAGATGCCGGGAATGTGGATACAGGGAAGGGCCAAGGAAGGAAACGAGATATGAGTGTCAAGGATGTCCAGAAAGTCCGGCGTTGTGCATTGATTGCTTTCCATTGTGGCATCAATTGTAATGATAATTTGGGCGTTACATGGGTTGTCTTTTACATAAATTGTAGCTATGTTTTTATCCTGTTATGCTTTGATATTTTCTAATTATACTAAATTAATGTAACTTAAAATTGCTTCTCAATTCATTAACAGTCGTTAGCTTATATGGTTGGAATAAGCGTAATTAATTCGAATCTTCCCGAAGCAGCATACATGTAACTATTTTGAAATTATGATATATGACGAAAGGCAGCTATATACTGACAGCAAATATTACTAAGTTTTCCCATGATATGACGGCCTTTTGAAGGATTAACAAATAATGAATTAAGTCATAGGATTGTCGGAAGTTTGATAAGCGTATTTCCTTTAACAGGCTGTGAAATTATGTTGCTGGCTAAAAAATTACTATTATACTAACATTATACTTGTATTAAAAGCTAGGTTTATAATTTCAATGATTTGACTTCTACTTCCGCGTGTGGAGGAGTTATACAAATATCGCTAGTCGCGCGAGCAAGTGTGGTGATGGTTCATAGTTCCGCGTGGAAACGAGTTGAAACAATTTCTGTTGACGCGTGCACTGTTAACTTTTCGGGTCGGTCGCTGCCCGACCTTTAGGAGCTAATGGGTTAAAAGAACTCAATAGAGCTTTCTCATGCTAACTAATTAAAATTGATCAGCTTTGGCACAATTACTGGTAAAAATGGAAATCTTAACACTTTTAACATTACTCATTTTTACTGTTAATATACTACTACCACATATTCCAAACACTGCCGCATACACGCTCAAAACAGACATATAATATATATAGTACCGACTACAGATGCTGGTATTGGAAACAGAAAAGGACAATATGTTAAGGAAATTAAAAATGGATGTTATATAACAATAGGAAAAAAAGGTTTGGATAATCAGCTATTATCATCAGCTAATAATCATGTTATCAGCTTGAACTTTTAATAGTGCAATGAAGTATCCACAATCACTGATGATAACCTACATTATGTTCTTCGATGTTTCCAATTTTTCCAAAACTTCGGTAGAGAATTGTTTGTGTCCAGGATTTTTTCTATCCACGAGTTTTCTGTGATAAGACCAGGCGGTTGAGAGAAATATCAAGAGGTGCATATATTGGTGAATGTCAGAAATCCTTAAGGATTTCTTCTTATTCTAAAAGTAACATAGATGCTTTCACGAAAGCCTCTACAACTGATAGAGTATAGAATAAAGTTAATACCAAACTTGCTTGCCATTAAGAGGAGAAATGCACGATATATAAGTCGCAGTGTTCCATGATTTATAAACTTCGTTAAAGCTCCTTCTAAAGGAACCCAAATGACTATGGGGAGAATGCAGCATGTCTGGAAAATATTGGCAGCAATAGTCATCTTAAGGGATGACAGAATTGAAGCTCTTTTATTTCCATCATTTTTATTATTTCTTGGGTGCACTGAAAATCGCTCCCTAGTTACGAAATATAGCGCCAAACTTGATACAATCAGCTGACTGCCAACAATTATGAAACTTCCATTAAGGCTGATGATATATGCATTAAACACAGCCTTGGGCCACTGATAGAAGCAGATGCAATTGGCATTGATAGCGTAGCCGTGGTTAGCTAGACCTACGAGGATGCCCAATATAACTATGACAGTCATTGTGATGCTTGCAATTTTCACTTGATTCCAGTTGCGTGCTTTATTTGGAGCAACGACAAGAACTAGCCGCTCTACACACAACACAGCACTTGAATACCAACTAATGATCATGAATGCTTCAGTTATAGAAAAATAAGTAGAACAAAGGAATTGATTATTGTAACCAAAAGGTTCACTAAAATACAAGTCGGCCCAAAGTGAACCCATGTAAAGTGGCATTCCAAACACATCTCCGATAGCCACTCCGTAAAAAAATATGCGAGTACTAAGATGCATATTTTCTAAATTCCACAGACAAAGGAGTGTTGTCATATTGAATAATGTTCCAATGATCATGAAGATGATGGCCGAATATGCTAAGATATACCGGATCTCGTACAAAGGACTTTGATTCCAATTTGGGTAATAAAAGAAACGATAGACATCTTCAGGGGATAATGAGTGGAATGCGGCGGACTTATTCAGACATATTCCAGATGATTTATTGAAGCTCATATTGGCTACCGACAGCAAGTAAGCAATAGACAAAAGTGCAAGTATTTATGAAATAATACAACAAACTTTGTTAAAATCCACAGCTATTGGCTTGATCATCATCAAATGAGCATGTAAAATGAGGAAAGATAGACAATCTGCTTCATAGAACATAAAGACAACTTTGACAATGTAAATTTAGTGCAGAAATGATTCTTCCAATTGGATATTGTCAGAACATGCGGCCCATCATTGTCATTTACAGCTATCGCAATCCTGGAATACAGGAATTATCGCCTTTAGCAATTCGAGCATGTTTTCTAATGATATCAATTGGATATTAATGCACAATCATTATACATGATATTATAAGATATTATCATTAATACTCAATTTTATGAAATATTATTGTTAATAATAAAAGCATGATGATGATGTCCGCATGCGTGAGGGAAATGAAACTACAAAAAGCATGAATGATTTGAGACGAGAAGTGTGACTTCAGATGACGATAACAAAGAAGATTAAATACAATCGATTAAGATGGCCAGGTCATGTCTAGAGAATGGAGTACGAGAGACTACCGAAGAGGGCAGAGATGATGCAAGTGGAAGGCAGGAGACAACGCGGGTACCCAAGGATGCGATCGAAGGATTGTTTAGACAATGACGTGAAGGTAGGTTGATATCTCCGAGTGGAAGAAAATTGCGCAGGACAGAGATGAATGAGGAAAAATTGTGAACTGGACGGAGGACCAAAAGTAAACGAATAAATGTGACCAACGAGTGTTATTGGCATTCGTATTTCATTAATTGTAGTGACCTTGCTCACCTCAAATGTGTATGGACCCTTTGGGAGATAAATATATAAGTAGCCAAATAAATATTGTTGCAATATTATTTGCTGGCTATTGTGTAATAATTTTAATTGGGTATTCTACATGACTGTGTTTTGAGCAAATTAAAAGTGCATTGGTGGATTTCGGTGATTTTTGTTGATATTGGAGCATTCACAAATATCGTATGGTTTTCATCTGCGCA
The DNA here is from genome assembly GCA_907163375.1 of Prostheceraeus crozeri. Lineage (NCBI taxonomy): Eukaryota > Metazoa > Platyhelminthes > Polycladida > Euryleptidae > Prostheceraeus > Prostheceraeus crozeri. The sequence goes on from CAJQUW010014303.1 coordinate 329,419, forward strand.
CAAATTTGCTCCAGGCTCGGCTATCGCTTGAGCCTGGCTTTCGATCTCTCTAGTAGGGAATCATGATAACTATATTGTCATTTATGTCATAAACATGGAAACGAAAATGTATCTAGGGCAAATATAAATACAGCATGTATTAATAGCAATGAGGGTCACTTATCTGACTTGATGATATATGGGATTTTTATCTGTCTTGATTGATTTCTAGTCTTGCGCTATACTGATGCTTGTACCTACTGCAGTAGTATGTGCTGTTTCATTTATGATTTCGTGCATTATTTATTTACCATGAAGCGCAACACTAATATAAAATATCTTTATATCTATTTATAGGCTATATTCACTGATCCTAAACTCCGTTTTGATGAGACAGCATTTAATTAATTTTGAACTTTGTAAAAGCAAGAACATAAGAGAAAAACCCATGTTTTTTATCGAGTATAAAAGAACTTAATTCCTTTGAAGCACACTTCCAAAACAATATATCAAAGAATATTGTTTGATAATCTCTTTGGGTGAATGTTTTGCAAAGGAATATATTGAAAAATTGTGGTAATTGTATAATTGGAGAAATAAAGCAGAGGCCTATGGTACTTGCTATGGTATAGCAAGTCCAAACTGTGGTATTTGTGTGTGTTTCCATCTTTAATATGTATATAAGTTAATTTGATGCTTATAGTACCAAACTGAAACTTATTCTCATTCTGATGCATCAGCAAAGCTCGCGATGCTTGCTTTCAAAATAACATAATCGGATTCCCTTACAATTCCAACGACTTATATTCAAAACTCACATTTTTAAGTTAAAGTTTCAAATTGAAAATAATTATAAAGCAGATTGTATTGATGATCTCAAATTTATTTGTGTCCATCTTGTGCCTTCATAGGAAACTTCAGTAGAACATGTTTGCGTGCATGTGATCTCTCATTACCGATCTAGAAACAGAAAATTGATGGTTGAGTAGTTTCGCATATAACTTAAAATTTCCTATCATTTATGAAATCATTAAGAAATGAATTATGAAAACTTACCTGCAGTAAGCAGTTATTTGTTGGATCATTGGAAAATCACATTTCTTTGATAACTGCCTTGAAAAATAAAATGCAGTGAAATTGATTGAACAATTCTCCAAACACGTTAAAACTATTAACTCTTATGACTCTTATTAACTGATTTGAAGGTCAATAAATTTAGATCTAATAGAAGACCCAAATTTATTGTGGCAATGCAAAAGTTGTAGATCGTTGCCGCAAGGCGTTGTATATCAAGTAAATGGAAGAAATAATAACAAGACCAAAAAACGCATATATTCATTCTCATGAGCTGCGCAGATGTCTGTGAAAATGAATCGTTATCAAATTATTGCAATCTTATCAATCACATGAAGAGAAATCCTTCTCTGGTTTTTGATATGCTTATTCGATTATCAACTGACCAATAACTGATGATCTGATCGCCATAATTGAACAATTTATCTACGCTTGCTCTGTTTTCTCCCATCATTATTTTATGTCTAAAATCAGCATGAGTTTCAATAACTCATCGGGAATCTGTCGTAATAAGTCTGTCGCATTCTTTTCATTGTCACCAGATGATGTATATCGATTCTTTCATTATCCAAATTGGGATAAAAGTCCTTTGTTGGAGACCCGGTATGTTCTTGCATATTCGGCTATTACCTTTATGGTTGTCGGCACACTGCTCAATTTAGCAACACTCCTTTGTCTGTGGAATTTGGAAAATATTCGCATCAGTACTCGCATTTTCTTCTACGGAGTGGCTGTTGGGGATGTGATTGGAATGCCTCTATATATGACCTCTCTCTGGGCCGATCTGTATTTCAGTGAACCTTTTGCATACAACAATCAATTTCTTTGTTCAATTTACTTTTTTATGACTGAACCTTTTATGAACATTAGTTGGTATTCAGGTGCTGCACTGACAGTAGAGAGATTAATTCTTGCCGTTGCTCCAAACAGAGCTCGCAACTGGAATCAGGTGAAAATTGCAAGTATCACGATGACAGCAATAGTTATATTGGCTCTCCTCGAAGGTCTGCCCAACTTTGGTTACGCAATCAGTCCTGATTGCGTCTGTCTTTATCAATGGCCAAAGGCTATATTTAATTTATACGTTATCTGTCTTTATGGTAACTTTGTGATTGTCGGCAGTCAGTTAATTGTTTCAAGCTTGGCGCTCTACTTTTTTGCAAAGCGGAGATTTTCGGTACATCCAACAAATCCAACAAATAATCACACTGAAACTGAAACTACTGCTTTACTTTCTGCTCTTAAGATGAATGTCATTACCAGTATATTCCAGACGTGCTGTCTTGCACCAATTGTCATCTGGATTCCTCTTGAAGGAGCCTTTACAGAAATAGTAGACCACGGAACTCAAAGACTTATCTATCGCGCACTTTTCCTCTTATTAACTAGCAAGTTTGGCATTAACTTTCTCCTTTACTCTATCAGCTGTAAAAGCTTTCGTGATAGCATTGCTGTTACCTTCAAAAGGAGAAAAAAAATTAAATGGTGTCAACATTGACCACAAAGTTTTCATCATAAAATATTATTTCTATGCATGTGTTGAAAAGTTGATATTACCATAGCCCTCAGAACGCATAAGCATTACTTTTCAGTCACCGGTCAACTTTGCGGTCTTTGCGGTCAATAGTTTGCAGTTCGTCAACTTTTGTGCTGCAAAGTGCATTTTCGTCATGATTTTATTCTCTCTATGTAATATTTTGATTTTAATCACGTTGAATATCCTTGACAAGTGCCTACATCTAGCATTTCAAACATAGGTGCATCACAATATGCTAAATTGAATTATATCGACCTGATACAGAATCAAAATATGAAATTGGTAAACAATTTATTATTTACACAATTATCAACATTTCCGGTAATTTGGATTTCTGTCAGATAGCTGACAATATTCGAAAAAATTCACCACTTCCACCCACCATCTTTTACTACTGATGTTTTCTTCATTATCATTTCTGCGGTTCTTTTCATTTTCAAGTCGCTATTTGGTTAATAGATTGTAGCGAATACTGGACACCAAGGTATAATACTGATCAAATTTAGATTCAGAAAGTCTTCTTTTGCAATATTTATTAGCCTCGTATGTCTATTTCTAGTCCATGGATAGAAATAGTGTATTATGTATTTCAAAGTATAGGCGTCGACTTCTTAATGTCATAGTTTGGCCGACAAATAGGACGCTAAGATCTATAACACATTCCAGATGGAGATGAATGCATAGAAATAAATCACCCTCACTCGATTGAAAAGTCCTTTTCAATACTCGTACTGAAAAGTTGACCTTTTAATCTTCGCGAAAATAATTATCATATAATCATAAATCTATAGGGGAGGTTCCCATGGCAAAATGTAGTTAAGGTTAGTTTTGATTCTTTGAAATATGTGAGCATTTGTTACTAGAAATCCAGATGACGGATTCCTGTTTTAGAAGACAAATGCTTTGCATAAATAATCATGAAAATCAATTATTAAAATAAAAATGCACAATTTGGCAGTAGGTTGTCGGTTAAATTGATGTAAAAAGCAAACGCGATAATGTTATTAATTGAACATTCCAATAGTCATAAATCTTTCTTTCCGTTTTGACATTTTGTGGGACTTATTAGGTTGGTTGGACGCAAAGCGCAATAATGAGAGCTCTTAACTTGATGGTGCGATCAATTCTGCATGAGAGAGCGACAAGGATGCCCCTATACAGTGCAATATCAACAGAGGCATGCGTTTTCCGCGACTAGCGGTAAAAATGCGGAATGCTGCTATGCAGAGTTGTCAAACACATGTACAGTATACCCGACCTTCTTGTTTTACAGCAACTGAAGATGATCAAACTACTGTATATAGCGATTAAATCGTAGACAGAAAGATCTCGGACTGAAAAATAACTAAAAACAATCTTTCTATCTATTACATTAAAACCTCCTTCACATTCAGTGCCCTCTTTTTAAAAAAGCACATAAATCTCACTAATTCTCCCACGGCGTTAGTCTCTTTGCGTGACCATATAACACGGCTAGAGTAAGGTATCCTTTGAACAACTGTTCTTTATGACCTATCTAACGCATTCGACAAAATGTGCCATTTTAAGTCGACGTTTGGGGACTGATTTTCTCGATAATTTTGCATGATCTCAAAAGTTGCATTCATCTAATCGAACTCAAAGCGACTCATCCGCCTGTTATATCCCATATGTTGAATATGTTGATGCTCATATACTCGGTGTTGTTTTGAATAGTGATTTATAGTGGAATTTGCACTTTGATTATGTTTCCAAAGTATTTCTATCGTCAGGCGGAAGACGATGGCCGTCTGCCGAAAGACCTTGTGATATCCATCAATAAAAAATACAGTGATAAGCATTCATCGAGGCTTTGTGGCTTCCCATGATGATCATTATCAGTGATTCAAACCCTCTATTTCCTGAAATGCAAAGTATTTGTACAGAGACTCCGTTGTTTAAGAGCATTTTTTCGAGAAGTAGCAACGTTTTTGTGTTTACAGTAACTTGCTTTGCTTGCTAGAGTATTGTTCATCGCTTTTTATTGGCATGCTTACTTGTCTTTCTGAGGATCTCGAAAGATGTCTTCATATTGACCTGCTAATTACCTATTTGTTTCTGTAACTTTAAGTTCTTGATAATTTTCATTCACTCGAAACAATTGAATTTCTATTGTCGTCTATAGAGCTTATGGATGGAAATAAACATTGCAAAATTCCCACTTCTGTAAAATATTGTTTTTTGCCTTGCCATGCCTTGATAAGGACAATACTGTGTTCAAATCTCATTAAAGTTAATTCCTCAATACGTGAAAACGGGACGTGCCTTCGGCCTCATACATCGCAAGTGAAGAACAGCAGTGCAGTGTTGGAACCGGCCGGAGCCATGCCCGGCAGCCGGGCGTCAACGAAACCGGCCGGGACTAACATGTGTGTCTGTAGCTTACTAGCTGGTCAACTTACACCAAAAAACTAGACCGACTCTCCGGATAAGCAATAATTTCCGATAACGCGCGCCGTAATGATGTTCATCAATCTCTATCAAAATTGATGTTTAATCATGTATATAATTAGACAATTATGTGTGATTTCATAATATATAGTTTGTATACGTGTAAAACAAATTGAGCAGCAGTACTCATAATAACTTATTCAAAATGTGGAATATTCTTTCGTAGATAGGCTAGGGAACACACAATTCTTACAAAGCTTATTTTTTCTCTAAAATACACGATTCCGGAAACTCTATTTCAGATACAGTAGTTTTGAAGCTAGATTTACAAGCAAATTATTGTCCACGGTCACTCACTGCTGTCAGGCTAACTATGAACTGCATAAAAGCCTACTCATTGCGAAGCTCAAAATTCATCTACAATTAGAATCCTCGAGCAAAAGCAGTCGTGAATTCAGCAATATATGAACTTATTACAAAAACTTATCAATTTACTTCCAAATAGCTGTCTTTGAACATACTTCCCTATACAAATCGTAAAACAAAAAAATGGAGGAAGCAACTTTCCTGCAACGGTTAGTCTAAGTACCTAAATTGCTTTTTCATCGCTAGGTGTCAGTAACATTGCACGATTCCGTCAGCGGTTTTGAATAATGATTTGAAGAGTATTTTTTATGAAGCGGTTCGCAGTGCTTACGTCACATGAATTGCTGTATCAACGTACTCCTGCAAATGTCGTAATTCTTTTAATTAACAAGGCAAATTATCCTAAAATGAATGTCGACAATGGTCGCCATGAGCTTTATTGGGATAACCGGCCGGCCGGAGTAATGAGTGGTCGGCCGGCCAGCCGGTCTTCAAAATTTATGGTCGGAGCCGGACCGGCGGCTGCCGTTGCCAAAGCTTTGGTTCCAGCTGTGCCAAATTGTGCGAAGTTTCAGTGACTATTGCAACAATAATAATAAACGTTTATATTTGTGAATGGCAATCGATAGTTGTAAGTGACAGCAGTTATTGTAAAGGTAAATAAGTAAATAAAGTACATAATTCATCTTCTGTACAGAGAGTTGAACAGTGATGTTGCTTTTAGAATATAAGAGTCACTACGCCTTGCTGTCCGTCTCGGCAGTAAAAGAAATCGACCAGATGATGACTGAGCAGGCAACAATCTGTATAGCATATGATTTGAGTCCATGATTTCATTCAAAAGATTTAAAGAAAGAGTGCTCCTTCGTTCCTCAAGAGGATGAAGACATTGGGATTTGCCGTCTTTACTACGCAAAATTTTGTGAAACCTATTTTGAAGGCGCTCCATCCGCTGAACGTCTCTTATGTTAATTCAAATTAAAAGAGGAGCTCAATACTCTATTATTGAGCGGAGAAATGAATTATATACAAGCTTCATATTCGTGAAGCTCAGAGACTATTGTAAGATGCGAAGAACGTACATTCGACACGATGAATTACGAATGATGTTATCGTCTTATCGACATGTGATGACCAAGAAGTTCTTTGGTTGAAAGTCACACCTAGTATGGATAGAACTTCAACCTCAAAACATTTTCCAAAGCAGCGTACGATCTGTTACTGCTCTAAATGGTTAATGACTTGCATTTCTTTGTGCTAATTGTCAAGTCCATTGAGTTCGACCATTCAAGCATTTCTTGGTGAGCTCTATGCACATGCTGGTACCGATATTTTGTTGGAAGAGTGGAAGACACAGTGTAACGCCGTCTGAGTATTTACCATATGACAGTCTTTACTTTTCCTAGCTGTTGTGAGCGCAAATAAGTGCGGGCCAGGATTGATCTCTGAGGTACACCGGATGTAACCTTAGCTGCCGTCAAATTCTACAGAGAAGTCTGTGAACGCTTTTACGTGCACCTGCTATATGATCGGAGGGTCCAACATTATCGAAATAACTTTTGCGCAATGATCTGAATTCTTTGAATCTGAAGGAATTATGGCGATCGGAGTATTTTGAAGGAATTCACAGCAATCCGCAAGCGACGCACGACTATTTTTCCTATCTGTCAGGTATTAAAAATGTCTTTTTGCCCACTTATCAAGTTCCTGCATGTACCATCTGTTTCAATCAGTTTGCACTTCTAGCAAAGTGACACGCCTAAGCAATATAATTCTGTGGGTTCTACTTTTCCATGCTTCTGAAAAATAACAATGGGACATAGAGATTCGGCATGTATTGTTTTCAACAATAACGTAATTGAATTTCATAGATATCTTAAGAATCTAAATGAAATTGTAACTTGTGACAAACATCGGCATCTTCGATTAAAGTAGCTCTTGAAAAAGTTAAATTCGAATAACATGCCCAAACATCCACAGACATCTCCACAGACTTCCTGAACGGAAACAAATTACAGATATACATGTAAATCACATTTGGAGGCACACTGTTGAGCTAAATAGTCCGTATTGAAGGTTCGAAAGGGAGGTCCGCAAAGTCACTGTATAGGCACCATGTGGTCCGTATTTAGCAAGGGTCCGTTTTACTAAGGGGGCATTTTGAAGGACTTTTAATAAGCCTTTGCCGCCTGGCACATGAAAGTTTTGTCCTGTTTTTAAAATTACAAAAACTGGTAATTTGTTCTCAAATAAGGATAAAGTTGTGTCCGAGTCGAAGTTTGATGTTGTGTGCAAATATACATATGAGCGCTGTGAAAAGTGATGCGCGGGCAGCTCTATACGCCATTTTGCTACCAGAATTAGCGAACATTTGAAAGGTATCCAGCACCAACCGAAATAAGCATGCATTGACATGTACTGTACCAAAGAAAGATCATTTCGATATCATTGCATGTATTGAATATCCTAGATTTCTGGAATCAGTTGCAATAAAGAAGTCTGACAATTCAGCGCTCTCATGAATGGCAGGGCAAGCTCCATTTATGATTTGTTAGATTTATAATTCATGGTTCTATTTTGGATTCTATTGTATGTATTGCAACTTCCAATGCAAGTGACCTTCAGAATGGATTTGTGAATTCAGTAATTTTATCTCGGTGACCTATATGACCTGCAATTTTGTATTTAAAGATTGTTTGAATAATTTCACCTGAGGATGGCCAATGACTTGTTCAAGCAGTGCGCTCCTTACAATATTGTTTCTGATGTCGATAACTTCGGGCTATTTCCAATTGATATAGACATGCATAATCTATAATCCGTCGTCCGCACAGAAATCAGTTTTGCAGCACACAAAGGTCAGTGAATTGTCAATAAGATAGTTCGCTTCTTAGTGCTTTTCTTCAAGATTTATTGCATGCATTTGATAGATCGGATGGCGCCAGTGATCTTTGAAGTCAGATACTGATGTGCACAGATTTTTTTCAAATTATCTTATCACAGGCACTTTTAGAAATTCCGGGACTCCACGTTCTCCCTACTCAGCAAAATCACTGATGAGGAAGTTTTGGGTAATGCTGTCTCATAATTCATATTTCATGATTAGAACACGCCCCTCATTCTGTTGATTTGTTGCTATCATTGAGTCTTGTTGAACACTCCACAGTTTAGGTCTGAACATGATGTTCAATTCGTCAAATGTATTATATATTCGCATTAATATTTATTGCGCAACTATCTTAATCTGTTGAACTGATGTGAATAATGTCACAGCTAAACAGGATACTACAGGTATATGGACAATGTTTTTATTGGAAACAGCAACAAAAATAATGTACAGAATCATGCGGTAGCAGTTATAAAACAGTCTTGATGTTGAACTAGCTGACGGATTAAGTATACGATTGGCTGCGTTCTCATATTCCAAACATTGAAACCCTGAAATCAAGAAAAGAAGATATCATTATCATGATAGTATTCAATGCATCCATTCTTTTGATAATTTTGATCCCTAATTTTATCCAAGTCTTATCTAATGAATACATTAAGCGAGAGGGAACTAACAACTAAAATTAAACAACTAAATTAACAACTAAAATTAACAACTAAATTAACAACAAAAATTAACAACTAAATTAACAACTAAAGTAGTTTCCATAAATATCTGTAATTATAAGTCATCTATTTATACGGCCATACATAAGAGATACATGCAAGTCATCATACCCTTTCCGAAAGCGCTCAAACTTCATTCCGATGACACACTTTTGAATCCTGAACAAGTCAGCAATAATTTTGATATATGTGTACATAAATAATAAACTTTTTATGACTCTTTCATGAAGCGCTGTGTGGTGCCTATTGATGAGGTCACCATCCTCAAAATACAGCGAAAAATGAAAATTGGTGGACTATCTTTCATATGAATTTTCAGGTAATATTTTAGAGTAGCAAAAGTCAAATGAAATGATGATTGATGCCAACTCTATTAGGGCGGGCATTGCTGGGTTAAACTGTAGTGGAGAGAGTTCGAAATTGACGTCTCAAATCACTGGAATTCAGTCACAAGTGAAGAGGTAAATCTTACTTCAGTGAATCACTTTAGATCAGGTTTGCACGTCGCAGACAAAACATTTGGTGACATCAGCACAGTCAGTGAACACAATTTTGATGACACCGGTCACCGGCCCGAACCCGGACGCCAAAAACTCGGCCGGTTTTGAAGTGGGATGCGAACGGGATCGTCATTTATTTATATTTCTATTTCGCAATCCGTGTAAAATTCTTCAATTGAAGACATACGAATCTTCAATGGCGTGCGGTGTAAGAGCTTTTGCGACTGCCTTGATTTCTACGCAATGAAAAGCTATTCACAAATCCACAAACAACATTGCCAGGGGGATTTGATATTCATGTGCTCTCTCGATCAATTGTTGCTACAGGTATGCTGTCTAAGCCTTTCCTGAAACCCCCTTGTTCTCTTCTGTTGCCCTCTTCAAACTTTTCCTGATTATGTTGAGCAGCACTCTTGAGAATGACTTTGCCATTTATGACATTGGGTAGATAGGGCGATAATTTTCGATGTTGTCTTTATCTCCATTTTTTTATTTTTTGTAGATCAAAAGTGTTGTGCTTCTCTTCCATGAAGATGGGAATGACCTGCTTCGGAAAATATTGTCGAAATGATGGGCTATGATGTCGTGAACCTCTCTTGAGGCCTCTTTAAGAATTTCGATTGAGATTCTATCCTGACCAGGCTTTTCCAGCTTGCAATTTCTTTATTGCTATCTCAATGTCTTCGATTGAAACTTCCGGAATGTCTTCGAGACTACAACTCGGTATGTCGTCGATGTCTTTTATGGAGACAAACAGATTCATGTAGAACTTCGATATAATTTCGGAAATCTCTTCTTGTTGTGCTTGACCGTCCCATTTTCGTCTTTCGCCTATTATAGCTTCTTTCTGCAGTGAGTTGTTTTTTCGTATTCTTGATTGATTGCATCTTCTGGGTTGCCTCGATAGACTTTCTCTCATTATACTCTTTGTAGTTACTTCGAACTTGCTTTCTAAATTTCTTGCTCAGATATCGCACATCTTCACCTTTTCTATCTTCTCTTTTCTTTCTTTGAGAAGTTGAAGAGCATCGAGTCTCAACTTCGTTCTTGTCGTTGAGATACCATTTGCTCTTGCGTTTTCCGTCACCTTCCTTAATGTCTCGCTCAGCATTTTGTATTTTCCGGTTTTGATCTCATGCCATAAACCGTGAGTTATTATTTCGATTATCTGTTTTAAATTTGATTGTGTTTGATTGACTTTGAAATAGACTGGTAAATATTTAAGTCATTGCGTGCATTACTGCTCATCGCACAAAACATGATATCGAAGTGCGAATAATTGCATTGTGTAAAATTGTATTGTAATAGGTAACTCTTGCTTTTACGGAGTACCGGTAAGCCTACCATTCATGCATTTTATGCATGCTATGTGGAAATTGAATACTGTCTAATGGCATTTATGTAGTTGACCAATCGACGGGAGATCATGTTCATAGTCGAGAAAAGTAAAAAAATAACTCCCCTGTTTTATGGTCGAAAGTTCTATTAACGTCAAGTCAGCGAAGTCAGCGAAGTCAGTAAGACAGTACTTCGGCGTCCCACGCCTTCAATGGTCAATGTAACTAGGTTGACAGAGAGATGTCACCGTGTGAAGCTTTATGTAAAGAATGAGTGATATTAAGAGATGTGCTAATTGTATGAATGTTAATCAAATTGTGAAGACAGATTGTAGTCTGGAAGTTCGTGTCGTCTATTGATTGTGGGTTTAAGATGTGTGATTGCTTTAGCCTCTGCTATTGTTTTGTATGGTGTGTTGAACAGTTTGCAAATGAAGCCGACCTGAAAATTTCCGATGCTCTCAAACCGGCGTGCTTATCTTTGATGTGTTGCCATAGAGCGTTACTGCTGCTTTTATTTTCTATGGCACGCTTCTGTTCCTTGGTGTCTAGTCTCAAACATCCGAGTTCCATCATTTACTAGAACCCTCTTTTTCGATGCTCAATCACATACGCTAAATAATTATTACGTTCATTGTACATAGCATTGCATAACATCAATATATTCTGTTATCCATAAGCAAATGAATTATCTTCTGCAACGCATATTGCTCCGCTATGACATCCGAAAAATTGAACTTCAAATCCTTGAACTTAATTGGAAAGTCATGTTCATTGATATCTAATAAAAGGTTGATTTTCCAGGATGATCTAGCTTGCATGATCCGTTAGAATCGCGCAAATAATGTGTAGTACAACCTATTCGTTCTACCCATACTTTAATCTACGTCCCATTAAATTTACAAGTGTTTTCTTGATCTTCTAGGTGATCTTCTGATCCTGTCTAACAAGAAGAGGAACCGGGTGGAACTCCACAGACGTGCGAATTTGTAAAAGGAATTCGGTGTACATCATTCTGTGACAGTCTCATATTCTGCTTTGTTCTGTGTAAAAACTCATTCTGACTTCCGGATAATACAACCCTATTGATGCTCTATAAAGAAACAAAGATATTTTTTCGTTTAGATTTGTTTGCGAAAGTTTTCGTGAATTTCTGGTCTACATAAATTAAACATTTTGCAGTCAAATTTCAAGCATTAGGCAGTACACTTTGTAGTACATGTGTACTGCATGTACATAATGCATTTTTCTGTTCAAATATAAATTTTAAAATATACGTGACAGAATTTGACAGAAAATTGCGGATCTATAATTTTGATTTTGAAATCTGAGGCTATAAAGAAGAAACTCAACCTTCTATCAATTTGAACATTTCTGTCTTGCTTTAAAGTCGTGCCATTTTTTTAAAGAAAGCCAGAAGTAGTTCTGCAATGTAAATTTACTCCAATGCATTTGCGTCGGTTTTGTCATGTGACCTTGAAAGAACTCTTTTTCGTACCATTACCTTTTTTGTCCAAAGCAAATCTTCAGGAGTCGCGTATTTGGCATTGAAAATACATTGACTAATTGACAATCCTGATTTGATCCATGTTTTATTTAAAGTTTGCATCTGCGGAGAATAAATAACATTCGCTCACATTTTGATTATTTTTTCATTTCAATGTTTAGATAAAACGTTTTGACAATTATTCTACCACCATCTTTTTATAAAAGAACTTTTTACGAACCTGTTTTTCCATCATTACATTGATCAATATTCTTTCAAACTGCATGGGTAGACAGTATTGCAAATATAAGCTCAACTCATTTTAAGCCTGTTTATAAAGCTAATTTCATGAAGTCGTGATAATTGGCATTGCCTCATTTGCAAATATGTGTTTCCGACTTTCTGCATCAAAACGTAACTCAAGTAGTGGCTGGATTGCTAGCGGATATGAACATGACTGAACTGTCACACTTTGCCCGTGATACGTTGATTGTTCCGAAGTTTAGGGAATTATAATGCTGAGGTTATTTGAATTGAGTGAACAGAAAACTCAGTTTTATTTATATTTTCATTTTTTAGATTTCTATGTTATACATTATACATACGATTACATGAAAAATACAAAATCTTTAAATGGCCTTAAATGAATGCCGACTCCTTCCACGTACTCGCTTCAGAAACAGTTAGATTATTCAGCGGGTGTACCAAAGTGAAGTGTAAGACACCGGGGCGACTAAGGCACCAATTCGGCAGAAGCACATCAGCTGGTCTCGCTTATTTTCTGCCATAGAACCACAACCAGAACCTTTTCGCGGAATGGCAAATGCTGAAAAATTGATCTCCAAATTGAACTAATCTACAGTTTTACCATTGCTGGCCCGTTGAGAATACAAACAAATATTGAATCTCTGGTTGGCAATATTGACATTAAGTTGCAGCATTTAAACTGCATCAATAATTCAAATGTGTTAGACAGCTTAATTTGCTGGATTTCTCTATCAAATTCAGTATTTCAACTAAATAGGATTATTTCTGAGAAATATGCTAAATCCTGTGTTTGACATTGCTATGAGACTTACATAAACACTAAAGTATTTAAATATGCAAACATCATCACGATCAGAAATGATGCAAAACTCAGTGCGTGCACCTGAATCTCTGGATATCTTCGGTTAAACATCTTTTGAATGTCTTGTGTATTCATATGATGAGAATACGCTGCTGATGGCTGTGTTTCCATCAACAATGTTTCATGAATTAATCGATTAGCTTCCCTGTTAACGTCGTTGAATGTACAGTGATCAAGTAACCAAGCAAAACAATATCAATTTTTCACGATGTAAGCAAAAATATAGCTCTCCCACAATTTAGACGATTTTTTATTTTTTTTTTTTTTAATAATAAATAAAGTTCCCCGACGCGTTTCGTCACGGTGGACAGTATCAAGGGGTAAGTAAATGCACAGGCAGTTGGCTTAAATATAAAAATGATTAGGCAGTGACGACTCGTTAGATCAATTCATGCTTGCGTTTGATTTGTGGCTTGTTCAACGCTATGAAGCGTGCTTCGGCCATTTTAGTTTGCATCGAATTCTTTTGTTTATTTAGGACAGAAAGCTGGAAATTATCGATGTTCATCATTCTATCGACATGGTCAGTCAAACTATGTTCAGATAGTGCACTTTTACGATCTTGACAGTTCAAACTACGTCTCTGTTCATCATGCCGTAACTTTAAAGGTCAGCAAGTTTCGCCAATGTAATTTTTATGACAAATGCTACATTCAAAATTATACACAATGCATTTATCGCTACACATACATTTAGGTCCAATATCCTTGCACAGTTTACAATTACATTTGCTTTTATTTTCAATAGTATTTATGCTATTGACTAAAGTTTGACCGGGTTTGCAGGTAACACGAACAGGAAGTTCATACTTACTGACCAGTTTATTAATTTTTCTTAAGTAGCTATCACCAATGAAATCAACACAAAGGTTAATTTGATTTTCACTACTTTTATTATTGGATTTTGATTTTGGTCTAATTGAGTTAGGCTTAAATCCATTTTTATGCAGACGCTTTTTCATTACATTAACTGACTCTAAGGAAGTATCCGAACAACGATCATGCACATATTTAATACTACTGAGTACAAAATTATTTTTTATGTGATTTGGCAACCAACTATCTTTACGCATCGTAATTCCAGAATGACAGGATTTACTGAACCATTTATACCGCAACCTTTGACTTACGGAAATACTTAAATCCAATAAATTCAAGTAATCTTTTTCAGGAACTTCAATTGTGAAATTGATGTTATTGTTTGCTGAATTAAAAAGATTAGCCGATAGAATGATGAACATCGATAATTTCCAGCTTTCTGTCCTAAATAAACAAAAGAATTCGATGCAAACTAAAATGGCCGAAGCACGCTTCATAGCGTTGAACAAGCCACAAATCAAACGCAAGCATGAATTGATCTAACGAGTCGTCACTGCCTAATCATTTTTATATTTAAGCCAACTGCCTGTGCATTTACTTACCCCTTGAAACTGTCCACCGTGACGAAACGCGTAGGGGAACTTTATTTATTATTAAAAAAATAAATAAATAAAAAATCGTCTAAATTGTGGGAGAGCTATACTTTTGCTTACATCGTGAAAATTGAATAATGAACCTCTCGTATAAGACAACAAAAGATCTAGAAAACGATATCTGAAATCATAAGTCAGTAATATTGTACAGCGTGGAGTAGTAAAACTTGGAGTATCATCAATATTGTGGGTATCGATCCTTGCAATAATTTAAAATGGAAATATCCGTATTGATTCTATCATATCTTACGTGTCTCCAGGAATGCACATCTTCTTTAACCTTAACCTGTACAATAGTTCATCATTTTATATGCGTCGCCACTTTTCTGAAAGCTTCCGGCAAATATCATCAAGCAACTTGAGTTGATACACTGTAAACTGTACGGCTACAAAAAAGGGGACAAACGTTAGGGGACATTTGTTACCAACGAGAGATGTGACAAGAATCTTACAATTATCCGCTTGTTTGTCACCTCTAGGGATCCAAATGTTGCCCCCTTTGTCCCCTCCTTGTCTGCTATATCGTCCCCTTAGGGTTTAAGCTGATCTCAGAGGGAAAGACAACTACAGGCCAAATACCTGGATCAATTTTTGTATTGCGCTATGCTTTACATCATCAACAATTTAATTATTTAATACACGTGAAGTTGTCCAACTTGAATGCAGTTAAGTTCCCCGTTGGGTAGAAATATGAAGTCAAGTGACGCCCTATGAGCCAACATACAAACATTTTGATTATGTCTATTCACTGCGACGTCACTGAGCCTGGCAGGAATATGGGTATTTAAAATATTACCACTTAATATCTTCTATACTTTATATGTCTTCGCAACGTTCGATAAATGACAAGCAAGCTGATTATTTTCTTTACAAAATTACTTAACTACTAAAACGAGCGAAAAGAACTCCATAGGAAAATGCAACCTGCACAACAACAGGCAACAACCTGAAACAAAAATTCAAAGAAAATGCAAATTAGAACAACTGCTGAGCGGATAAATTCGACCTGTAAAGTAATGTTATCAAATTTCTTAATATGTAGATGATACAACAATTACAAAATACAAAACATTGTAAGTTTCGGAAATGAACATTTACTGACTTATTGACTATAAACATGAGATACAAAACACAACATGAGATTAAGGTACGACATCTGAAGTTGTTCCAAAAGGCTATAAATAATTCATAATTTCATAATTGCTTTATAAAGAGGTCTGTAGCGTTGAAAATATGGAAGCCCAAACAGCATGTGAAGTCTGCCCACAGCTCACGCTGCCTATTGAAGTGCAAGCGGCAGAATGTGTTAAAAAGAATATTCATCATTTGGCGCACTGACGACATAACGATGGCAACACAGATGGCGGATAGATATCAGATAAAATTGAATAAAACAGGCAGACATTTGCAAGTGAGGAGAAATTAAACCACAATCATAAAAGAAACCCTTTTTGTGTACAAATGGACGGCCATGCAAGTCTACGGGCACTGACTTAAGAATACAGTACACTATGATCAATGGGCACAATTTCACCACTTTGAAGTTTTGTCAAGAAGGGCGGTGATGACAGGCAAGACAGAAATGAGTGATAGCTGAGCTCAGATATTGGTCGCCTCCACCAGTTTCACACCATTAGATCATTGCATCACGTAATTTTGCATCTTGAAGAATGCCTCTCCTGGGCATCCTAGGCAGATGAATAGCGAGATGAACACGCAGAGAACGCCCGCATCTGAAAAATCAAGTAAAGGCATTACCAAGTTGGAATTCTATACTTTTTTCAAGAAATGCATAATCATTCATGTTGTCTTAGTACATGACAGATGGAAATACACATGACAGATTAGTACATGACAGATGGCCTACAGATTTTTAGCAGATTTGTATCAATTACTCATGAAATGCAATTAATCACAAATACAAATTACCCCGTTTTCCTGAATTACATTTCAATTACACAATACGCTTTCCCACCATTCCTTTTCCGGGAGATTGAAAGGTTAATTATTAATTCTCCATGGAAAAACAGGCCACACTTGTAGTGCTGACAACGAATTACCACCATTTTCTTATTCTACCAAGTGTTTTCGCCTTACATCTCTGCTAAGATTCAAGCATGAGATCTAGTGCTGACATATCGAGGCTTGTGGATTCCAGGATGGCATATTAACCTTGCACTCACATCTATGCCAAAATTTAGATTGATTCAAAGATTTAAACTGTGGCTTCCAGAATTATGTGTTTGCCTCCTTTTTTCCGGGGATGGGAGATTGAGTAATGATAGTTTTCTGATTAACATTTTTCCGATCAGCAAGTTTCCCCGAAAAATTCTTGGTTTGCGCTACACCTCCTATTATAAGAACACATTATCGATGAGGAGAGCAAAGTAATCGAAACTACGTGGAAGATAAAATTACGTGGCTAAAAATGCACATGATTGGTTTTTAACAGTGGAGAAGTCGCCGTCAGAGTGGTCAGCAGACTAAAAAGTGTGAATTTTTGATCACTTCATTCACCGATGCCTACGGAATACAGAAAATTAAGATTATCACCTTTGAATTTGGTTTGTGTTAAGCTCTCAGACGATACGTTTTTTTCGAAAGACAACATTTGGTACACTTTTACTCAGTTAACACTTTTACCTGATTTTGCGCCTACTGTCGCGTAAACAATGCTATTGCGGTCAAATGCACACAACTTAATAACTTTTATTGTATTAAAGCTGGCATTTTCGAGTTTGAGTTTAAAAGAATGCTGATGTTATCAGCTCCAAGAATATGTAAGCTTTATGAAGATCGGCTCATCTGTTTAGTGGCAAACTTCAAATTTGTCTTATTCCCACACTCAGTCATTTGGTGGGTCATCATTTGCCTCGGTTGAGGTCGGAAGGTTTCGAATCTCTGATCTGCAGACGGTGCCGTCTGACTGTACCTGTTCACACACAAAAGCAATTCTTCACGCCGTAGTTACAGGGATTATCCCGGAAAATCGCAATCCCGAGATTGAGTAGAATCGTAAATATCCTATTACAAAGCATAGATATATACTAATGTTAGAGGCTATGTTTTGCTGCTTTGCTGTGGAAACCAGATAGAGATTCAATATCTTTCTTTGAATTACTTATTCAATACAGCTGTGTTAGCATACTCTATGTGGGATGATTATATGCTCATGCCCTTTATGTCTTCTAATCATATGTACAGGACAGAGATTCCACAATCCCGAAAAATCTAGTGCCGGGATTTCGGGATTTAGTAAAATAGTAGATGTGCTATAACAAAGCCATGGATGGACTATAGCCATACTCTAGCTGTCCATGGACAATGCACATATGTATGTTAATGATATGGGATACCGAGATGAAACTGGGAATAGCAGAGAGTCGGAATTGCCAACAGTCGGTTTAGTTACAATATCGCAATTGACAAGTTGACTCGAAGTTGCTTCGCTTTGTGCACAGATTGATAACGGCAACGTTGACAGTAACAAGGGACAGTTGCGAATTCCTGAGTTTTGCACTTTCAATCTGCAATTTCCTGAGATTCGGGATTGGTGTAGTGAAGACCCGTGATAAGACCCTGTCTACAAAATCCCAACTTTTCTTGATCCCGCGATTTGGGATTACAAGCTCTGACCCGGGTTCGAGATTGACAAAATATAAGCATATCACCTGTAGCTACAGGAAAAATGGCAATATAATCAAAATAAATTTTTCCTCATTTCATTGCGCTGGCACATTGAGATTCCAAAATCTCAAGATGTGGATTGTGCGATTGAAGAATCTTTTATATGCCTTTCACCGTTAAATGACTGTGGTTAAATGAGAATAATTCTTCCTGAACAAATCAATCCCGGGATTGAATTAACCAGAGGCTAATAACAATTACCATAGCTTGTGGTCTAGTAGGCAGTTTGCCTCCTAAAGATCTCAATCCCAACGATTAGCTCGATTCCTAATCCCGATGTTGTGTAGGCCTACTTCGACAATGCTTATCTTCAATTTGGTCATGCTTTCAAATATTGTTGGCTTAGGCAAATGAAAAAGCTCAAATTTATGTCTCGACCTTTATTCGAAAAGCCTCATCAATGGATTATTGAAAACGTAACGTTGACGATTATATTGAAGGCTGAAAAGCGTGTATCCATCGTGGATGGATTTCTGGTAGTTTTTCATCTTCGCCAATTTGTCACACTTTAGATGGGATGCATCTATATTGTAAATGTTTCAATTCCGGGATCTTGATCCTCCAATCCCGGGATTGACAGTACCGGGATTAGACCCCAATCCCGGGACTATTATTGAAATTCCTGGTAGTTAAAGACGTTTGCGTCCGATAAGGGGATCGACAAGATTTCGACAACTCAATCAATGATGACAGTAGGACAGATGAGCATCGACATGAAGTGATCAGTTATGAAGCAGCAAACTTCTAGTCAATAATTACTTCATTTAATTAGGCAAACCACATGTGTGCACACTGTTTCCTAAGCCTAGTGTCTCGACTGGTCAAGTGAACAAATTTAGTGATGAATCAATCATGAGCTTGCGAGTAAATTTTATGAGAATAAGTAAAAGATAAAAGAGCTTTTCGTGATGTGCAACGATTTAGGATACGGACTGTAACATGCAACATGAAAGTCAACATGTAACATGAAAGTCACCAATCGAAAGCGCCCCTTGTCACATGTCAAGCAATAGCTGCAAAATAGCGATTGTTCAGGATTAAAGGCAAAAGTCGTATTTTAAAAGTGAATGGATTACCACATGGATAAAAAATTATGAAGTTTGTAAAAACTTTGAATTTCATTACAAATGAAATCAGGCATGTTGTCGGCTTATAGTCTTTAAGTTTGCATTTTCCAAGCTCCAGCTTTACCTACTTTACAGATTACGAGCCCTGTCATCGCATCGACAGCGTTTATCACTTGAGGTAAGTCATGAATCCCACTCTGCAATGTGCTGTAATTGTATGATTGTGCTTGTTTGGAACACGCTACATCGTGTATTATGTTGTTATACCTAATGTCATCCAATTAATGACAGCAAGTAAAAAATCAGATGAATTTGTCTGGACTTCTTAGGAATTAGCCACCGAGTCTGCGATCTTCCTATATATAGCCTGTGCTACTCGTATGTCAACAGTTGCAGTCTGAGGTATGTCAAATAGTTAAGAAGATCCTACTGGATTCTTAGAAACTTGAGTATTATGATTGATGATAGCATAATGACTTGAAGAAATGTTTTCAGTTACTGAGAGTTTGTCAAAGTGTAACAAATTTGCATTAAAATCATTGGAACAAAATGTACCACGCTGAACCTTAACGTAGAATATTGATCTAGAGCCGAAACTAATTGAACTACGGACTTTACATTTGAGTATGCTTACGGTGTTATGCTATAGATTGAGATTGTAGAGTATGAATGAGTAATATTAAAAAGTTATTTCAGAATGTTCATTTCAATGTCCGGTGGAACAAAAAGTACCACGTTGAACCTTTGAGGGTTAAAATATATGTAATATGCATGCATGCAATCACATATGTCTTGAAGTGGTTTATGCGGTATTTTCAATATTGATTAATGAAGTTAGCGAAAATCTGTCGATATCTCAGGCACCAGCAGTGACAATCGCTTGATAAAATGCTGTCCTGTGTAATCTTGCTATGACAAAGTATAAATGCGATATCAGTTGCATTGTTGTAGACTTTAGCGTTGTGTAGTATAGTACACAAGTACTCGGGTAAAAGCTAAATATGTGCTAAATAATAAACAATAGATACACAATGTACATAAATAATACACATTTTTCTTCACATCAGAGAAATACAGAGTAACATCAAATAAGTTCAATAGTATAGGCCATAGGTGGCAAACATTGACAAGGTGATACACTTAATAATTTATCAATTAAGAGATGCATTAAATAAAGTGAGAAAAACTGCTATTAGCATGCCACATGGTTACATTCACAATCCCTGATGGTGTCAATAAGCTCATGCTGAAGCACGCTTTATCAGATCAGATGTAATTTCATCAAGAAAGTTACATATTTCCATTGTGATCGCAAAACCTGTGGATGAGTTCTTTCAACGCCCTGAAGGTCTGAACCATAATAAAGCAACCAATTGACGAGGTTCCAATTTGTCATTGACATCAGTTTCCAAAATTACATGGATTTTTTGCACTCTTAAGAAATAACGAGGTATTGAAATATCGAAGAATGGTTGATTGAACACCATTGACGAGTTGGTGGGGAAATATATATTTCTGTTTGATGGAAGTCTAGAAGCAAATAGGTCGTTGGTTACGTTTGACTAACTTTTCTCATCCTTGAGCCGATAAAAATAATCAAAACCCTATCACAAAAATTTATTGTACACTGTTGAATGCAGAATTGTGGATTTGCCAAATTTATCCGTTATGCAGCAATATCCCTCAATTTTATCCTAAGTATGCTCGAGACATCAGTGTTCATATTGAATTTTTTCAGCTTTTTGTTTGTTTCATAGAACATAGTTTGTTTCATAGAACAATTTTAGGGTTTGTGAAAATTTGCTGCTCAATGTGCTTTCTTCTCCGCTAATTCAAATATGTCTTCAGCTTGCAATTTTGAGAAATGCATTGAATCTCTACAAATCAATTTTCACTTACACAATGTACGCATTCTATAAGGAATTATTCTTTTTTTATGAGGAATGAAGAATTCAAGCTACAGTATCTGTCCAATAAAAATATCTATGGAAAATTAAAATTGAAGAATTTGAGGCCTAATGTAGGCCTACAGCATGTATATTAATAAACAATCAGTTATCAAATCAATTACAAGATAGTCTAATTTTTATTATGCGTACATGATTTATAAACTAAAGCAGTTTTTCAAATTCATATTCTACATTCAAAGAAATATAAAACAGTTACAACAGATGGCAACATGACTTACTATCTACATTTACTCGATTCGCTTTCTTTGATCTTTGGTCATTAAGGTCTTTATGGTGAAGAAGTCAACTTTGAACATAGGGTTCATGGTTCCATTTCTCTAGTGTGGGTTCATTGATGCGAATTGTCATTAAATCTGAGATGATTTCTATAGTATGTGGCTAACCGAGGCGGTTTAGTATCTCCATCAACAAGCGCTCGCATTCCGTGTACAGACTCAAATTCGTTTATGCGCAGACGCTAAGTAAGTTTTCGAACTGACGATTCACCGAATCGGGTTCATACTTCTTCAGACCAATTTTCCTTCTCAATCACTTTGATATCCTTCAAAAGATCGTCAGATTCATTGCAATTTTGATTTCATCGTTGTCGCGAAAGTGACTTCATAATTTCCAAATGTAAAATATGAAACTATCAATGGGACAACGCTAAATGGAACTCAGGGCAGTGAGGTAACGCTAGAAAGTAGTTTTGAGCAGTGAGGTACGCCGTTTATCCGCATTGCCCCACCATGACATTCCTGGATATACGGTACGCAATTCATAGTTATGGCTGTGGTCAATTATTCACTCATAGGTGCTGGACGCCATCTTTCTCCACTCACTTTGGTGATGTCTTGGGCAATTTATTTATGACATATTTTGTCATATTGTCTGTGTCTGATCATCTTTAGTCATATATTGATCATACTTAGTCAAAACCACCACGGTGGAGAACGAAAAGCACAGGAATTTGTTCGGTGAGAGAATTTTCCTAAAGTGCGAGACATCGTAAACGGCTATGAAGACAGTGGGAAAATCGTAGAAAACGCAAAAACTTCCGTCAACTGTGCCAGCGTAGCTGAATCGCTCATGATGGCAAGGCGAGACTACAAGAACTTACTTAAATTAATTCAGAAGTTCGAAGCCTCAATGTTCACAATCTCAGAGGCGCATGCCGAGTTGCACAACATCAACTAACAAGAAGATAGCGGAGATCAGTGGCTACCTGAACAGAAGACTAGAAAAGAACGAGTACGTAGATGCCATCATCAGGATGGAGAAGCAAGAACTTTCGACAGCACTTTAACTTTCGAAGTACTTTACGCTGAGCTGCGGCGCTGCCAGTTCAACCACTGCTTCGGTAGAGCGTTCTTTCTACATGCTTAAGATGTTATACAAAGACAGATCAAGTGTAGTAAATTACATCACTGTTTGGTACATTACTGCTCCTGTTTTGTAATTGGTGTGAATTCACTTTTAGATAAATGTCGGCTGTGCGAAGATAACTGCGAAGATGTAAAAAATATATGATATACAGGGTGTTTATAAAGTCAGTTCCCGATTTCATTTCATTCGTGTTACTAAGCAAATGATCAGAACACTAAGATTTTTTCATGTGCTTGATGATGAAGGTCTAAAGCAGGGGTTCCCGACCTTTTCATGTTGCATCCCTTAGAAGAAAATCATACGATTCTTCATTTTTCCATGTACCCTCACTTAACATATAAAAAATCAAGAATTCAATCATGCTAAAATTTAATTACGCGTAGAAATATACGAAATTCATAATTGGATAATACAAAAATTTAGGTAGGCGTAACTGATGCACGCTTGTGTAACAACACAAATGCAGCGGAAGCCATGCTGCAACATCAAACAAGCTCTTTGTTTGCTTTTAATCATTACAATGGTGGAGAATCCGGATTCTTACAAGTATGTGGTTGGGTCGAGTTGGTGGCTGCTAATTAGCAAAAGGCTGCTTCAAGGCCAGATGATGACAATCCAATGCGGAATTCGCACAAAGTTTAACAGTTCAACTGACCCATGAACAGGAAAGTAAAATTGAATTATAATAAATCTCCCATATTCTGCGTGCCCTTCAAAAGTCTTTCGCGTACCCCCAGGTTGGGAACCCCTGGTCTAAAGTCTTGTTGAGGAAAGTCTTTTATTAGTGTTTCTCTTTTTTAATCAGCATGTGATGGTAAACATCAATCACGTATTAGTTGTCATTATTGCTGACCCATCCCTCATTTAGAAAAAAATAATGATTTCTAACTTTAAATCTTTTGATCGGGAGACACGGAAAAGTTGTGTTAGAGATATTGTTAGAAGTGACTTCCTCCCTCACGCAGGCAAAGCTGTAGAAGTCTTTCAAAATTTGCAAAGACACCTGGAAGACAGTCAACAGGTACTTCTTCGATAAAATCATGAAGTTTAGTGAAAGAGGAAGGTCTACCTCGGTAAACACGATCCCCATAGATGAAAATCAAGAGGTGACAAGTCCGGACTTCTTGCTGACCAATGGAAAGGAACGTCTCTGCCAATCCATCTTGCAGGCGGCGCACCATCTGTTGAAAGATAGTTGTTCTAAGCCTTCGAAGCTCCGGGACGAAGTATTCTTCAAGCATTTTCTTGTATTCTTTCGAAGTGACCGTCTAGTCGAAAAAGTAGTGGCCAATGATTTCGTTACAAAACATCGCGCATCAAACAGCGATTCCCGGAGATTTGATGGGACTTCTTCTACAGCATGAGGATTCTGACTCCCCCACACAACACAATTATGACGATTCACATGCCGAGACAGGTGGAATGTTGCCTCATCGGAAAAGCACAGTCGTGATAGGAAGTTCTCATCAGAAGCAACATGATGTTGCAATTCATTGCACATCACAATTAGTCCGGCAGCCAGAACGAGTTTCTGCAGGGAACGAGGCCCAAAATGAGACTTTCACAGAATGATGTACATCCTATGCCTACTACGAATCGGAACGTCTGCCGAGTTCTAGTGAGTTTCTTTTCTTGTCAGACAGGATAAAAGAAAAAAAACACATGTAAATCCAATGGGACACAGAATGCAGTTTTTGACTAAAATGAAATTTTCTATGTTTTCTCTGATTAAACGAAAAGTACTAAGGCCAGAGTCATAATTTTTGGCGTGAAATGTCTTCAGGTCATTTCCCATAATATGCATGTGATATTATCATGCTTCTGATCGGCAATGTATGTGAGAATATGGTTGAATGTGGATGAAGTTGCTCAAAATGTTTGTGCTTGACGACATTAGGAGGCTCGCCAAATCTTGATGTGTTTAGCTTTATAGACAGGGGTGCATGAACATCATAGGGAATGACCTGAAGATATTATGACTCTGGGCTTAGTACCTTTCGTTGAATCAGAGAAAACATAGAAAATTTCATTTTAACCAAAAACTGCAATCTGCGTCCCATTGGATTTACATGTGCTTTTCTTTGATCTTGTCTGACAAGAAAAGGAACTCACTAGGACTCGGCAGACGTGCAGATTCGTAGTAGGCATAGGGTGTACATCATTCTGTGAAAGTCTCACTTTGGGCTTCGTTCCCTGTAGAAACTCGTTCTGGCTGCCGGACTAATCCATGCCACTCTGTCGTCGATGAAAAGTTATTGGATAAAGTGAATTTTGTAAGGCTTTATATTCAACTTCTGTGGTAGAGTTCTCCGTATAGTGCTGACCGGAATCTCTGTCATCACAGACGCTTGACGCAGAGATGTGGAAGGATTGTCTGAGAAAAGTTTAAATTTCTTCTTCCTTCTCTTCTTCAATGCTCGATCTTCCAGAGCGAGGAGCGTCCAAAACACAGCCCGTTTCCTTGAATTTGGTGTAAATCGATCTCATATGCCTGTGAGAAGCTCCTTCTTTCTAACTAAAGTTAAAGATTCTAGTCGTGTCATCAGTATCACGGCTCTTCAATTGTCAGCATGGAAATCATCAACAAAACTTTAGACCTTCATCATTAAGCACAAGAAAAAATCTTAGTCATCCGATTAGTTGTTTAGTGACACGAATGAAATGAAATCCGGAACTGACTTTATAAAGACCCTGTATATAAAATTCAATATGCACGAATGCCCAAAATACATGTTATCTTACAACAAATACAATATGCACGAACTTTCAATACGCGACTACCGTCAAGCTCAAAATGAAACAGCTAATAGCCACTAGTATTTTTTATTTGATGTATTCTGTAAATTGAGTGGAAGTTTGCTAAAAAATCAGAACGACAGGTTCATGCTCTTGTCATGTCGTACTCCTAATATTCAAATCAAATATTAACTTTTATAACTTGATTTCTACATATGCAGCATTAATAGAAAACCCAAGCTCTGTATCATTTGCTCAAGGTCGACCGAAAGCCCAAGGTTCAACCTTGACGCTGGCTCTGCACATTACGTGCTTTTCACAATTAATCACACATAAATACCCACGACTGCAGAGGTCCTGCCGGCCCAACAGGCTGATACATTTGTTGAGATTTGATAAATTTGTCAATTGCCATGTGACTTGTGTAAACTAATGTTCATGTCAAATAAGATTGTAGATCGCCAGATAAACAATAGAAAATTGTCCCCAAATTAATCACAAAATTCCTTAGCGGCCGTAGACGTTTCGCTTCGTCGCACGCCTTCAAATGAATTTTTATTAAATTGTCCCATAGACGAAGTGGAACTCTACAGTTCTTTATGATTTTCATGACCTTATAATCATATGATATACCCGTGATAATACATGAAAAATTATCAGCCGGACAGTGAAGTAGGGATAAATCCACACAGATGGAGCAGCATCATATGTACAATTCTCTTGATCAGCTATTGACTCAAACCGTCATAAACCAGTTTTGGGACTATCCAAGCAGGACTGATGATTCCATGTAAAATGAAGAACATGATCTATGGCTGTTATGGAATTTGTAATTCAGGACATAGGAAGTATTTCTTGTCGTCAGGAACACCCTGACAATTTTCTAGAAACTGCTACCAATCAGAAAAATACTAACCATTTCGCATAACCAAGCATAGAAGTGCATTATCATGGAACATTACCACATTCGGATTGCATGTTCTTCGAATGAATTAAGAGTTCATATGATTATTGAACACAACTTCTGCTGATAACATACCCTAGAAAACATTCATCAAATGAAGTCTACCAAATGACTACAAGCAGTTTCAATATTCAGCATTTCTTTTCCCACTTGCCGATGTCCCAAAGTATTTGTATGTCAGGAACTTTTCCATTCACGATCATTCATCTGGATATCAACTCATTCATCAAATAACTAAGATGCATCGACTCTGATTAAGGGCAACCCATTTTTATTCAGTGATATTTTTATAAAAACGCATTGTGAGAAAACATGGATTATGCGAGTTATGTGCGCACTTTTTTATACATAATTCATTCAAACATGCTACAGGCCAGAAAATTTAGTGGAGAATCAGCATGTCAACTTGCTTAGTTGCTTATTTTAGATCGCTATCATTCTACAACCGCTAATTGGGCACTGATTTTTTCTGAACTAAACATATGTAGCGAGTGTCATTTAATGATTGCTTAAGTGTGAGGTCGTTATCGGCAGCTACAAATTGATCCAATCAACGATTTTTATCATGATATTTAATAGTAAAATCAAGACTTAATTTACAGTCCTTGTACAACATGGGGGATTTTCTGGAGCTTCTAATATGTTCCTTTGGTAAGTGCTTGCGACTTTTTCTGAGCTCGTCAATGTTAAGGTGAAGAATGAATATGAGGCCAATAATATTTTTGCCAAACAAGGAAAGAAAGCATGCATGACCTTTTGAAGCCGTGCTCTTAAACTAAACCATGCTTTCAAATCCCATCTAAGATCCCATGATTTATGGATATGACGCAAGAGAGCTCATAGCCGCTTGAATGAGCTTTTACTCTCACGATAAAGGGCAAGTGAACCAGTCTATCAATGGACTCTTAGAGAAGTGGATGCAAAGGTTTGAAATATTATCAAGGATCAAGAAATTATATCGGTGAAGAGTATTATGAATGAAATTTGTCAATGGCATGCTCACAGAATTAGATTGTTTAAGCGCATCACTTCGCTGGAAGTGCAAACTGATTCAAAATGATGGCAGATGCAGGAACTTGCTAAGTGGGCAAAAAAACATTTTTAATACCTTGCAGAGATAGGAAAAATAGTCTTGCGCCGCTCGCGGATTGCTGTGAATTCCTTCAAAATGCTCCGATCGCCACGATTCCTTCAGAATCGAATAATTCAGATCATTGTGCAAACGCTTTCTCGAAAGTGATGGGCCCTCCGATCATTGTTTAACCCTCATCGGACCACCTGTCTACATGTGTAGACAAGCTGTTTTTCAATTACTGTAACTTTCATGAAAAATGAGTTATTCAGCTGAAACTCCAGTTCCAAGATATTTTGTGCCCTACTATTACGTAGTAAGAAACTGAAATTCGAACTCCTTCATGCAAAACTTGAAACTCAATCATATTCGGCCCACCTGGGTTGTTATTGACTGCACGACTCTACTTTTCATAACGAAGCGATATGCATTTACGTTGATTCAAATCGATATCCAGCATAATCAAAAAATGATTCAGAAACTCTGATAAAAGACGTTGTTTTTATTTTTCACTGGCCTATTTACTATCCACCTATGAGTGAAATAGTGGAACACATCTTGTGTACATGAAATAATAATTTATCACTTTCGCACTTTTGAATAATACACAGACGAGTAACTCATTCGCGATGAAGTGCATTCATTGTAGTGCTCCTTTGCGTAATTATCACATCTTCCGAATCCTTATGAACTCAACATTTTTATACTGCGAGTGTGCTTTTCTTCACAATTATCACATTGCGGTAACTTTCTAACATTTCATTACGACTGACTAATGTGACTCATTCAGGTCTTGTAGGTTGTAGCCACTGTTTCTGTCTCATTACTGGTTCGCCGCCAACACGCTTAGTAACTAAAGTAGTTGTCATTTTCTGTCATACACCGCTCGTTGTATTGACGAAAAATTATCAATATTATGTGATGGACATGGATTCTGTAAACCAGAATTACACGTGATTTGCTAGTCAGCTTGACGACTGAAAGTTAGTCGGGAAAAACTCTGGTGGAGTTTATGTAATGTATGCGAGAAAATCTAGACAATCATGTGATGACGTCCTTATCGATCGGTGAAAATCTAAAACACTTTTATCAGCAGTTGTCTCGAGGATGTAACTCAGACTTGATCCTTCGACATGAGCCGACGACCCTCGCTCGTGGAAATTGTTCGCCTTCGCTTCTTCTGACGAAGAAACTGATGAATACGCCGTACTCGGACAATCCAGCGATGGAGATATGGAAGTAGAAGAACATTCTTCCTACGAAGCGGTTCAGCAAGTGATGGAGTTACATCAGACGTCGATCGCGATGTGGATCATGTTGTTTCCCCCAGCGGAATAATATGGAAATTCAACGCTCCTAGAGGAAGACTTCTCGGTAGAAATATTATTGCTTTTCGCGACGGCCCCGTATTTTTCAGCTTCAGAACTTCAATCATTCATGCCGTCCATTCTATCGATGTGCGCTATCAAAAATTTCTCATATTACATTTGACAATAGGCTGTACGTGAGTTTGAAACCCGCCAAGTACGGGATTAAGATTTTGTTGTTTTGAAATTGACTGAACCGTATTATAATACGAATCGCAATATCTTCATCGACCGATATTTTTCTTCTTTTGATTTGTTGTGAATCTCCTGCAAAATGGCATCTACGGGAACTATTATGTCATCGCTGACTAGAGGTGTCCCGATATTCGGATTTCATCGAGAGATGACAAAAAGCTTAAACTCATTCCTCATCATGGAGCTTCTGACTCCAAAAGTAGAGCAACGTTTATCAAACTCTTCACCTGGCAGAAAGAAACAACAGATGATTTATGAGTAATAACAAGCCCAAGAAATGTCAAGAGACACATTGCCGTAAGTCGACACGAAAAGTGCTCAGATCATTGTGCGCTTCGTAACTTGAATTCTTAGTTGAACAGAATTAATAGATATTTGTCTACGTATGTAGACAGGTGGGCGGAATATGATGGTAGAAATTGCCGGTCCGATTAGGGTTAAGAAGTTAACAGGCGCACGAAAAAAAGTTCACAAGCTTCTGTGTAGAACTTGACATCGACTGATCCTCTCTTCTTCCGTTTGACTAGAAGGGAAGCATTGGAACATGTAATGTAAATAAAATGGCACAATCTGCTGACATAATACCATATCAATCGAACAATGAGCAGCCAGTTCAATACTAAACACGCCAAATTGCGCAAAGTTTCAGTGACTGTTATCAACTGGATCACACATCAAAGAGACACAGTCGATGTCAAGTTCTACAGAGAAGTTTGTGAACGTTTTTTCATCCGCCTGCTAACTTTTTTTAAAATGATCGGAGGGCCCAACATTATCGAGAAAACTTTTGCGCAATGATCCGAATTCTTTGAATCTGAAGGAGTCGTGGCGATCGGAGCATTTTGAAGGAATTCAGAGCAATCCGCAAGCGACGCACGACTATTTTTCCTATCTCTGTAAGGTATTAAAAATTTCTTTTTGTCCACTTATTAAGTTCCTGTATGTGCCATCTGTTTGAATCAGTTTGCACTTCTAGCAAAGTGATACGATTAAACAATCTAATTCTGTGGTATGTCTCTTTGCTGTGTGATGCGGTAGATAACAGTCACTGAAACTTCGCACAGTTCGGTATGTTTAAAGTTGAACTGGCTGCTCATTATCCGATTGCTATGGTATTATGTCAGCAGATTGTGCCATTTCATTAGTGTTAGGGCTATTTCACACATGCGACTTTTTGTAGCGCGATTGTCGCTAAAATTTGGAATTGGCCTTTCACATTGGACTTCGATTTTGGCGACTGTCAATCATTAGACAAACCATTTCAATTTCTCGATTTCATGAGACAGAAAGTGGATGTGTCTTAGCCGATTGGAGAAGGGCATGAACTAAAATTACTCTGAAGGCAGGCGTTAGTTGTATTTCTTCTTGTTTTCATCGAAATCAGTAGGAAATTTGTAATCAGACTATCTAAAATTTATTACATAGGCCTAGTTCGCTATAATATTCAAATTAGCATAAAACATTCATTTTTCAGCAATTTTGTCTCGCCGTCCGCTCTGTGTATTAGACATGTAAGCTCATTTCATAGACATAGAAATCTCAGCAACCTATTCAATCAATTCATCGATAAAAGTGGTCGATTGCGTCATCTATTCATGCCACAAGTCAACAAATTTTCACGAAGCGACCACTTTCATCATGTCAATAATAACAGTAGCAACTTTGACAATCACAAGTACGAGTACTGCATCTATTGTCAATATCCGCTGCTTTTGCAAGTGTTCCAGTCTAGTCAATCAATAAAGCATAGTCCATGGGTAGGGACCGTAGGAGTCTTGCATGACATAAAAATAATTCTCTCCATGGCGGAAGCTATGCCAGTCATCAACTTCTTCATATTCTGGGAATCATTTTGATGTGTGAATCACCAAAATCCGAGCACTGACGGCTGTGAACGAAGTCGAAATCTAAATTGATAAGATGGACTGACTTCAGTCATCGTCGATTGCACGGGCATGGAAGGGACTATTGTTTGACGCAGGCGAAGGTCGATAGCCTCAACAGTTTCGAACTGCAAATGTATTACGAGTATTTGTGATAGAATCGGTTCTACTGAACGAAATTGAGCAATTCGGAATGGGTTTTAATCACCGTAGCATACTGCACTCAGAAATGTTCTCAGATCGACGCTATTTTTTAGATCGTTAGTCGGTCAAAACTCAAAATCGCCTCAAAATCGCGCGATTTCCAGAAGAATTCTTGCGACAATTTATCCGCTTTCAAAACGCGCGACATGGTGAAAGGCTCCATAGTTTGTAATGTTACCCTGGCATCCGCGCGACTATGCTATTATCTTCGATTGAAATAGCCTTCAAATTGTCTATGTTAGCCATTATTCCACAGAAAGGGGACTGCGAAGGCAATAATTTCTCTCCACGGTGGACGCCATGAGCACCATCAAATTCTTCACACTCTGGAGATTAGTTTGGTGTGTGCATCATTAGTCATGCCTACTTGGGACCTGTGGTAGGTCACGTGAGTCAACTGGGTCAGGTGGGTCATGGATCACACATGTCAAGTTTTACTGAACCACTTCCAATTCTGGAAAACAGCAACTTAACCGGTTTTTATGCGGCTACATGTACTTGCGGGAACTTACAGAAACAAAAAATGATTTCAGTCTTTTTTTGTTGCACTGTAACAAGAGGGAGCGAAATCTTCGCGTTGAAATAATTGATAATAGATAAGTAACTTATTAATCGCACTACATAATTCCAGCACAATTGTTTGTTTACAAATGTTGTCTAAAAAGCCGACAAAAGTTGACCAATCAGGCTAATAAATCAGTCATTTTTCATGAATTTACTGTGTTTTACACAAGTTATGGGGTTGACAAAAATAGAAGATTTAAACGTATGACATATTTCAAAACCGAAGGCAGATGTGATACAAATTATTCAGACAAAGACTCATACAAAATCTGTGGAATATGCAATGCTACTGTACATGTTACTAATTTCTCATGTTATTTTAGGATATAATTCCTGGTTAGATTCTACTAAACTACGATCATTCTCCCCAACTCATCAATTTCATATTCACGATATTCCATTTATTTCATTAATACACTGCGAACACGGACAAATACATTAGTGTAATGTAGGCCTACAAATTTTTCCACGTAAAGATTAGTAAAACTTTCTGATCGACGCTTCTATGGGATTACGTAATTATGAAATCCTCTGTAGCAAGCCAACTTTCTTCGGCTAACGGCTGGGAAATTTTATTCACGACATTGAATTTCAAATCAATGAATCCCACCGAATTGGCGGTTAGCATAATACAAAGCTACAGGTGTGAGCTCATGATCTGAGTTCAATCTGACATGATCGATGTGAAGTGATGCGGTATATGACCTTTCCGTGTTTGTTTTTCTTACGTGCATGTATAAATGCTCGAGTGATGGAATCAAAAGGTTGTGAGCTGATTCATGTAGGCTACATGAGCATTAAAGTAATAATGATTTTTTCAAAATGCGGGAGGAAAACCTCATGCATGCTATGCTATACAAAATACAAAAGCTCATTTTATAAAAGACCAAAATGGCAATAAATGCATGCATTCAATAATTTCATCTAATTTCAGGCATCCTTGCCACGGTTGTCGCAATCTCCAGGCGTGCGGAAGTCATTGAATATATGAAGCGAGAGAACTTTATGATAAATTGTCAGATGGCTGGACTTAGTGTGATCAGTGTATTAGGTAAAAATTAAATTTCTCACTCAATTTCAATAACTGAAAATGCTAAATTTGTCTGTATTAATATTTCAAGATTTATTGGAAATGGTTTGTGTATTGCACCGCACTATTACTTGAAATAATTGTCTCATTTTCTAAAATATGACTATATGCATTCTACTTACCAATAAAGCAAAAGTAATTTATCATAGCAACGTTTATTAATAGAGATATAAAAATTCCCGCACGATCTGCTCAGCAAATATTAACCGTGGTCCTCAGGGTTGCGCCGTCTACGAAGCTGCCGCGTCGTGGAACGTGCGGACATATGACCAATTAGCAACTTACAGGTAATTTGCTTAGATCATCACCATGATTATCCAAGTTAATAATTTATAGACAAACTACACACACATTTACGAAGAACCAGAAACTGCAAATTTTGAAAATATTTACTGGCTATTGCGGAGTTACAGTTCAAATACTGATGTTTGGCCCAGGAGACACTTCCTCCGCAATAGGATGAATTTTGAACAAACATTTTACCCAAAATTTCGCACATTGCTTGTCAATGATTCTATGAGGACTGGATTGCAATGGTAATTGAAATTTGAAATAACAAGATAGGACATAGGACCAAGTGAGACTCACTGACAAATCAAGAAAAAAAGTAATGCATGCATCATTATGCGTAGGTTTAACATACATTAATTTGTCCATATTACTATTTCAAGATTTGTTGGAAATGGTTTGTGTATTACACCGCAATATTACTTGGAATAATTGTCTCAATTTCTAAAATATGACTATATATGCATTCTACTTACAAACAAACCAAAAGTAATTTATCATAGCAACATTTATTAATATAAGTAACAGGTGCAATATCGATCGTTAAAGAACCTTTCTCAAGTCAAAAATCAGCGGGTGAGATAAGCGATTTGTCTGAGGATGATTTTGAAATTCTCTTGCGATCAGATCTTCCTTGACATCTGATACTTATCTACTGAATAAAAACTGCCCTCCTCCAGCAGCGATCATCTTCATGAATTCCATCGAAAAAGACATTCTCAGAAATTGTGATGACATTATTTAATGGAAGAGGTATATACATGTAGATAATGCTTTTACTAATAATAACATAACATTGCATTGCAAGACTCCAAGATACTGCCAATAGCATTCATTCCAACATTTAGTTTATTGTTGAAGAGCTAATTATGTACCGTACAGTATATCTTTCCTTGACACTTGTCTTACTGTTGAAAACAATGGTAAAATTCATTTCACCTGTATCTTAAGCCTACGCATAGTGATGCATGCTTGACGTTTGATTCTGGAGTCACTTTATCGAGAAAGCTGAGTTTGCTCCATTCCGAACGACTGAGAGCCCAAAGACTGTCATCTGATGATAATAATCTGAAGATCTCATTAGATCTCCAGGCATCGACATTTTTGAAAAATGGTTATCCAAGAAAATTGGTTGAGAAACATTTTGTAAATCATTATGCAACAGAATCTTACGTCTATGTTAAGAAAGATGCAGATGACCAGATCTATCTAAAAGTGCCATTCGCTGATGAGATCCAAAAAAGAAAGCTTCTGAAGCTTAGAGATCAACATGGACTCTCGAACTAGCCTATGTAAGACTTACTTTTGTATCTCAATCTCCTCTAAAACGCTTATTGCGTACTAGCAAGGAAACCAGATCATGTCTTTTAAATTGTGCAGCCTGCTTAACATCTGAAATGAAAGGAAAGTGCTTGTCTATAAAATGCTTACCAACAGATAGACTTATCAACAGATGTCAATGTTTAACCTTCCAAATTTTCTTTCCTGACTTTCCATTTCTTCCAGTTTTTCTATTTGGTCTTTTTTTACTTATGAATGTTTTTATTATGTTCTACATTGTAGCATAGCTTTACGATTTTTTAGTTAGTCTCACTTGGTCCTATATCCTATCTTGCTATTTCAAATCTCAATTACCCTTGTAATCCAGTCATCATAGCATCCTTGACAAAGCAATATGCGAAATTTTGGGTAAAACATTTGTTTTGCTTCGTCCTATTGCGGAAGAAAGGTCTCCTGGGCCAAACATCAGCATTTAAATTGAAAAAATTCACCAGATCTATGGAAGTATTAGCACTACTTCGTCTAGCAATTCGAGGGAACGATAAAAGTTATTAGAATTATGGACCCATGCTCCGCAGTGCTGTTGTGGGCAAGAGTAGCAGGATGTTGTGTGTTTTCAATCAGGCACATTTTTATCATCATTAATGACAAGAGTAGTAGGCAACATATTTAACTCATACCATGCATTGCTATTGCTGTGGAGTTCATGCAGTTAGACAATATTATTATAAAAGAGATACAACAATAACAGAAGCCAAAGCAATCACACAACTTAAGCCAGCAATCAATAGGAAACATGAATTACCTTTTTACAATCTAACTTCACAGTTCAACAGCCAGTCATGCATGCAACACAGTTCTTGATATCATTCACTCATATAAACCTTCACAAAGGCTGCATCTGTGCTATCCAAACATCGACCGTCGAAGGCACTGGACGCCGAAGGCCTGTCTGCCATACTTTTAATTTTAACTTGATTATATTGGCCTAAACTGAAAAGGGGAGTTTTAATTACCTTGTATAACTATCTCAGAAAGATGATCTCCCGTCACCTGGTCAACTACATCAACCGAACCGTGAGCCTTTCATGGAACACGAGGAAAATCGATTAACTATGTTGATTGCCACTTGATGTGAGAACTGAATCGCACGTGAAGTTTCTAAGAGCGTGCTTAAGACATCAAGTGATACCCGAATATGCATCACATATGATCAGGATGGATGGCTACGAAGAAATAAGGTGATAAGAAGGAAAGGTGCATCACTTGCAATGGAAGTGATAAGAGCAGACATCAAGAAGATGGAAGAGAAACATCGTGGATTGGTGAAGGAATGTGGCTTTCTCTACAACGGCTTCCGAAGAACAAGCGGCGAACATCATGGCTTGGCGGAGTACGTGATCAACAACACGAAGTTGGTAATGGAGAAGAAAGAAGGAACTCTTTACGAAAGACATTCCGTGAAGTAGCAAAGACTCTGTAGTCTAGAATATCCTTTGTGTCGTACTGTGTATAAATGCCAGTTGCAACCTTGTTTTCCCTCAAAAATCAACGTTGACAATTTCACACACAATATTAAAACGGCCACGATGGACACTAGGTTTACTAATGAGACCTACCTGGAGATTCCCGATGCCGTAGCTGACTTAATAAGTAAAGGCCCTAAATACCGCTTGTCGCATGACATCAATAAGAGCTTTTGGGATGAAGTCTCTCTGAATTGCGAGACATCAAAATACAATTTACGTTGGAGTTCTAGTTTCAAAGACGTTGAGATTAATGAAGCGAATTTAATAGTGTCATTCGAAAAAAAGTACATGTAATTTGCCACCTAAAATGAGCGAAGAGATGGAACAAAAGATAGTACGTTTCGAAAATGAGTTGAAGGATATTTTGGTTTGCGAAACTAAAAAACTTAGTAATAGCAAAGCGTATCTATACACTAAAAATAAAAAACGAAAAACTAAAGCTTTCTTACAGAGCAATAATTTACAATGCATACCGCCAGATAAGACGAAAAGATTTGTAGTCTGTAAAACGGAAGATTTAGTAAAGAAAAATTAAAATGTATTAAAAGATGAAATGACTTACTTAGAATTAAGTAAGACTAAAGCTGATTCATTTGAGAAACAAGGCAATAAACTTATCAAAAATGTTATTAAAGATAGTCCGGCCTTGCGATCTCAGAGTGAAAAATGAATTACAACTGGTAGTAACCCGGCCAATTTCTATACTTTTCTTAAAGATCATAAGGAGAGATCGGACGATGGCTTTCCGGTTCGACCGATTGCCTCAGTTCGCAACACCCCTATCGAGAAAATTGATTGGGTAGTTTCTAAAATTCTAACTCAAGTCTTACAATGTATTCCGTCTTACTTATCTAATAACGATGATCTGATAGCAATATTAAACGAATAGACTAACG
This sequence comes from Prostheceraeus crozeri, assembly GCA_907163375.1. Classification (NCBI taxonomy): domain Eukaryota; kingdom Metazoa; phylum Platyhelminthes; order Polycladida; family Euryleptidae; genus Prostheceraeus; species Prostheceraeus crozeri. The sequence goes on from CAJQUW010014303.1 coordinate 366,480, forward strand.
TAAATAATGAGTTATTCATTTCCCTGAATGTCAAAAGCCTGCATCCAAGTATACCGATAGAAGAAGGTATAGAATACAATATTGAGCTGTTACGCAGCTATTGGGACAAAATTGACAGTTATGGTATTAGTCTTGAAGACGTAGAACGTTTGCTAGAATTTATTTGTTATAATTATGAAATATAATAAAATGATAAAAGTATATAAACAAATCAAGGGAGCACCCATGGGCGCTCATTTTGGTCCTCCATTTGCAATAAATTTCCTGCATAGCATTGAAACAGAAGCTCTAGCTAAATTGAATATTCAACCCGAAATATACAAACGGTATATTGATGACATCATAATAGGGCCAATACCATATGACGAAGGCTCCTTTAATGAAATATTGACAGTTTCCAATTCAGTAAATAAAAGTATTAAGTTTGCAATAGAAACGCCCGAGCCTGGAGAGTGGTTGCCATTTCTAGATATAAAAAAAATTTCAAACAATGAGGTTATGTACAACTGGTATCATAAAGCTGAACATTCGAACATTACTTTACGTAAGGATGCCTTTTTTCCATGGCATGTAAAACAGAATTTGATAAGCAATAGGTTTCAGTCAATTGCTAAATGCTGCAATGACGATATCAGAAAACAAGAAAATATAAGCGAATTCCAGAGTATTCTAATCGATAATGGTTATCATAAAAATGACTGCCGAGAAGCAAAACCTAAGAATAAGCAGCGAAAATCAAAACCACATAAGATAGTTAATTTCAAATTGCCTTTTGTAAACGACAGATGCTATCGCAAAGTAAATAAGTTAATTGATAAATACAAATTCCCCATGAAAGTCACAAACGAATACGGTATGAAATCAGCATCATTTTTTAAGCACAAAAGTAATAACCAAAATTGTAATTGCGAGATTTGACTTGAATGTAAAAGTAATATTTGCCGGAAAAAGTTTATTGTGTACAAATACACCTGCAGAATGTGCAATGAATTCTACGTCGGCAAAACAGCCAGAATGTTTAAGACGAGGCATCAAGAACATCAGCGAGCTATTAAAAACAAAAGTACATCGAGCGCCCTTTATCAACATTTAATAGAAAAACATAATGGCGCTGGCGACATCGGGACTTTTCAGGTCGGTCTCATTTACAAACTGACCAACACACGAGATACAACAATAACAGAAGCCAAAGCAATCACACAACTTAAGCCAGCAAATTAGGTAATTAGGAAACATGAATTACCTTTTTACAATCTAACTTCACAGTTCAACAGCCAGTCATGCATGCAACACAGTTCTTGATATCATTCACTCTTATATAAACCTTCACAGCCATACTTTTAATCTTAACTTGATTATATTGGCCTAAACTGAAAAGGGGAGTTTCAATTACCTTGTATAACTTTCTCAGAAAGATGATCTCCCGTCACCTGGTCAACTATAATATTACTACAAATGAGTGAATTTTTTAACTACGCAAGCCTAACAAATAATATTTACGATTTCATGAACAATGCAGAATGTATAGTTCTATTCTGGTATAACGTAGGCTATCGGATAGCAGGCCTTTTTCGCTTTTTTAGCAAAATGCAAGCTCTTTGAGAAGTAGAACAAAAACGTTAAAGTGTTTTAGAACCAGCTAGAAAAACCTGGCAATTGTGACAATTGAGTTTGCTTTGGTATTCATCTAGATACGTTATGATGAATCACTTATTCGAAACATATAATAACTATAACTCAATAATGCGTTTTTGCAAAATGAGACGCTGGCTAATTGCTTGATTATCGCAAACACAATGCTTTGTTTTAAAAGAAGAGTGGTGAAGATACAAGAATGATCATTAAAGTATAACAGAGTTGACAGAAGCAATAACCATCGACGTTCGAACACACACTCAAAAGTGACCCACACATTATGAATTAAAGGAATTCAATGATTTTTGTATTGGAATGCCTAAGGAGGCAAGATCACGATCTAGGATGCCGCGATACGAAAAGGTTTGAGAACGCTGATCTAAACCGATATTGAAAGCTTTGTGACATTATGGACAATGTTAAAAAGTTGAAAGGCTCTCTCTCTCGATTTAGAGAACTCTTCAAACTACAGAGACGATCATAGAAAGCGGACATCCTTAATTTCGCGCTGAAATTCAATCGATTCTAGTGCCTTCCATTCGGTTATTTCCAAATGAGATCAATAGTTATTTCCGAACTCCTTCAACATATTCTTTATCATTTCCACTAAAGTAAACAGGCACCTTGAAAGGTGAGCGAATGTTGGAAACAAAACAATTTCCAAAGCCATGCCTTTGTTCTCTCAATGCGACTGCAACATGTTTACCTTGATTGTTTCTGTACTTTAGTGGAAATGTAAAAGAAGATGTTGAAGCAGTTTGAAAAATAACTTTTGAGCTTGTTTGAATGGAACCTACATATTCGCGCTCATTACATCGCAAGGATTCTGAAGATATCGAACATTTTTGAAGAAAGCTTGAGAATATAACATTTTCAGTCAAAAGAGATATGATTTCGTGATAACTTCAAGATATATCTATTTTTCGTAGTTCACCGATTATTGATCAGCTTAACAAAAATAATCTCAGGAAATGCTCGTTTTCCCCGTGCCAGATTCATGATCATACTCACATGTTTTCTTATTGAAAAATTACGTTTTGCAAATTGAGCGATTTTCATATTATGAGCACTGCTCAACAAATACAATAACGGATGCAAGTCTATCATAGCTGAGAATACAGGAGGCTCCGCACGATGTGCGGCACGTTGATGTGCGATACGATTGGAAGGTATTAGAATCGATTGAATTTCAGTGAAATAAAGGTGGTCCGTTTTGTATGATCAGCTATGCACGGCCGTTGTCACACAGGAAAAGGTGTCTTCCATCTTCCATGTCACTCGCCTCTTCATAAGGCGTCATCACGCCATAGGTCGCGATGAGAAGATTTTCATCTGCCGTCTTCCATCGTACATCTTCCATCTTCCACCTACCGCAGTCACACCTGGGAAATCCATTTCCGATACAGTCAGCGCTATTTTTCACTATTTACCATTTCTATGACTACTGTTTTGAAAGCTTCTCTTTGCACCGTTTCCTATATCTTCTAATTTTAGAACAATTTCGCGGCTGATGAAAGACGCCTGATAGCTTGTGGAAATGAATTTCATCAGCCGCATAATTTCGTGACTTATGTCCGATGGACGACGACTTATGACTTTTCCTGTGTGACAGCGTGACGGACGATGGAAAATGGAAGATGACTTATGGCTGATGATTTTTTTTGTGTGATAGGTTGTATTCTTTTCTACATGCAATTAAAGGGAAATCCCAAAAAGGAAGATGGATGATGGAAGACGCCTTTTCCTGAGTGATAGTGGCCAAAGTGACCAATGTCACATTCCTTCTTGTGCCATAGCATCGGTAAAACAAGGCTCGACGTTTTCGGCACCTACGCCAGTGATCTGCGGAGTTCCACAAGGATCAGTTTTGGGGCCTCTGCTGTCTGTCCTCTACACGGCAGATCTCGTCGATATTGCTCATGAACATGATCTTCGCATGCACTCTTATGCTCACCTTGCTCACCTTGTCGACCCTTGTCCCGCGTATCCCAGGGTAGGTCCAGTCCTCTTTTTCCATTCCTTCCGGTTGTGGACCAGGGAGGCATCCACTCCTTTTGCCTTCATGTCGGCGGTTATTGTCGCTGTCCAGGTCTTCTTCGGGCGGCCTCTACCTCTTCTTCCTTCCACTTGCAGACATGATGCTTTCTTAAGGGGATGGCTCTCTCCGCGACGCTGCACATGACCAAACCATGACAGCCTTCTTGCTCTTGCCACTTCTTGAATAGGGGCTATTTCCACATTAGATCTTATTTCTTCATTGGTCTTCCGATCCAAGCGTGTGTAGCCCTGCATCCACCTTAGCATCCGCATCTCCGCCACGTGCAGCTTCTGCTCATCTGTCTTGAGAGGGGCCCAGCACTCAGAACCATAAAGGATAGCTGGCCTGATCATAGAGGAGTATACTTTGCTCTTTATCTTCATTGGCATCCTTCTGTCACACAGCACTGGAGTCAGTCTCTTCCATGTGTTCCAGCCGCAACGTACTCGATGTGCAACATCACCTGCGCTGGTCACCTCAGTATTGACCATGGACCCCAGATATTTAAAGCAGTCTACACTCTTCACCGGCTGACTCTGAATCTCCATAGTTGTTCTTCTTGGGTCGGACGACAGATATTCGGTCTTGGAACGGCTTACCCTCAGGCCCTTACTCTCAAATGCTCTCCTCCATGCTTCCAACCTTCGTTCTACATCTTGATGACTGCTTCCAAATATTACGAGATCGTCGGCGTATAACATATCCCAGGGACCACCTCTTCTGCAGTCCTTGGAAATTTCATCCATTATTACGATGAAGAGAAAAGGGCTTAAAGCTGAGCCTTGATGTAGCCCAACAGAGACAGGAAAGGCACGACTTTCACCTTGTCTACATCTCACTGCAGTTGTGCTGTCCCTGTACATGTCCTGTATTAAACGAATGTAGCACTCCGGTACTTCCCGTGTGCGGAGACAATTCCATATCAGCTTCCTTGGGACTTTATCGTAGGCCTTTTCGAGATCAACGAACACTGCGTGGAAAGGCTTATTTTTCTCTCTGAATGCCTCCATCGCCATTCTCAGACAAAATTGTGGGTCTGTTGTGCCAACTCCTGGTCTGAAGCCAAATTGATTGATATCCACCTCAATAAGATCACGAAGACGCTTCTCCAAAATCTTCTCCAGAATCTTCATGGTGTGACTGAGAAGCTTGATACCGCGATAGTTGCCAACATCTTGATGGTCTCCTTTACCCTTGAAGATAGGTGTAATAACACTTTTCCGCCACGCGTCCGGTATCCTTCCCGATGTCAGTATCTCATTGAAGAGGTACACCAGAAGGTCCAAGCCGTAGTCCCCAAGCACCTTGAAAACTTCAATAGGAATGTCATCCGGTCCACAACTTTTACCCGACCTCACTTTTTTCAGTTGCTCAGCCACTTCATCCCTTGTAATCATCGCCACTGGACCCTCAACAGCAGCTCCAGCAGGGATCTCTTCATGCGGCCTTGTTTGATTCAACAGGGCTTCGTAGTAGTTTGCCCAGCGCTGCCTGTTCCCACTTGCCGTTGTGATAATGTGACCCGACTCATCCTTGACGAAGAAACCTTCATAATTGTCCTTTCTCGCTTTATCTCTCGCAGCTGCAATACGGTACACCATCTTTTCCCCTTCTCGGGTACCCAGCTTCTGGTAAAGATCTTCCGTTGCATCATATTTAGCCTTGGCCACCGCTGCTTTAGCCTGTCTCTTTGCGAGCATGTAAGCTTCCTTGTCCTCTGATGTACGGGACCTCTGCCATTTCTTAAAGGCCTCTTTTTTGTGCCTGACGGTCTGCTGCACTTCACTCTGCCACCACCAGGTTTCCAAATTTCTAAATTTTCCGCCTCTAGTGGTGCCGCAGGTCGTCTTACCAGCTTCCGTCAAAGCTCTCGCTAGACCATCCCAATCGCTAGTCAGTCTCGTTCCAGACATTCGACCATAGACGGCATCAACAAACTTCTGACTGACATCTTGCTCCTTAAGAGCCCACCATTTCACCTTCTGAATAGCCACTTTGGGGTTTGGATTTCTTCTCCTCCTCATGAGGAAATTCATAATGACAGGTCTGTGTTGACTGGTCACTGCTTCGCCCGGGACAACTTTACAGTTCCTTATCGAGCCTTGGCTGCCACGATTTACCAACACGAAATCAATCTGTGTGCTTCTTCCGCCGCTTTGATAGGTGATAAGATGGGAATCACGTTTCCGGAAAAGAGTGTTGCCCAAGACTAAGTCATAGGCTTGAGCAAACTCAAGAATTCTCACACCATCCTCGTCTCTCTCCCCGAAGCCATAGCCACCATGGCACTCGTATCCATCAGCACCGGTACCCACATGACCGTTAAAATCTCCACCAATGATGAGAGGCTCATTCACCATACTTCGAATAGTATTCTCGAGGGACTCATAGAAACGACTCTTCACCTCTAACGAGTGACCGGCTTGCGGAGCATATGTAGACACAATATGTGTACAACTTCCGTCCGAACCCGTCACCAGCGTCATCGTCATGACCCTGTCACTCACCCTTCTTATGTCAACAATAGATGTCCAAAGCTTCTCTTCGAGTATTATACCAACGCCGTTAGCTCTAGTACCGCCACCTGAGTAGAACAACTTGAAGCCGAGACCAAGATCTCTCGCTCCACTACCACTCCAACGTACCTCCTGGACGCATGCCACGTCTACTCTACGCCGCCTCAATACATCAGCGACTTCGATGCCTCTGCCCGTCATGGAACCAACATTCCACGTCGCGAAATTCATTGATTGCCACCCTAGCATACTTCTCACTACACCCGGGTTTAGGCGCAGCGCGTCGCTTGCGGGGGACGCCCTAGCATTAATCGGAAATCTATTAGAGGACATTAATCATAAATTGTAACTGGCGAGATTTTTATGGCCGGATGCCCTTCCTGACGCCAACCATTTCTGTCTGGGGTGGTCCCATAGCCCTGTGAACTAAAAAGTTCTACCTACCAGAGCAGTAGGGGGGAGGGGGTTGCTCAGACCCAGTGGATCGATGTCCAACACTGTGTCCTTCTATGAAAGAAAGAAACCAACACTGGGTAAACCATCCAAAACTCGAGCTCATCCGCCCGAGACCGTTTGCTCCTGAGGGGGGTTCGGATATACCGCCGAACACTCGGTTGACTGGTTGTTTGGTTACTATCGGCATTAAAGATAGCATCCGGGGGAAACGACCTGCCAGTGCCACCAAGCAGGTTGTCCAAAAGGGGGCCGCCGCCTGGACCTTAAGGACACGTGGACGTACAACCAAAATCCCCCAATCGCATGCACTCTTATGCCGATGATATTCAATTATATGGCTTCTGTGACATCTCCGAGAAAGGGCGATTGAGTGCGAAAATATCTGTCTGCTTGGACGTTCTAATCAACTGGTTTGCTTCCAATCGGCTGCAACTCAATCTCCACAAATTCGAGTTCATGTGGTGCGGATCTGAACATCAAATGAGAAGCTTCTCTCCTGAGCCTGTTCGTCTGGGCCCCAATTTGTCCTCTCCTGTGGATTCTGTCAGATGCCTTGGAGTCCAATTTGACCTAGTGTTGTCATTTCGAACGCACATCACTAAGACCGTCGCCTCCTGCTTTGACATGCTTCGCAGGATAAGATCGATACGCCGCTCAGTCAGTCCAGCTCTTCTGACATCCATCATCGTGGCTTTAGTTCACACTCGTCTAGACTACTGCATCTCCGTCCTCGCTGGCGTCCCATCCACCCACCTCTGTCGTCTTCAGGACGTTCTCAATGCTGCCGCCAGACTCATTAATGGATGCAACCGCTACTCTTCGGTTTCGCCTTTGCTCAGAGAACTTAAGTGGTTACCGATACATGCAAGAATCCAGCAACGTATAGCGGCCATCGTTCACTCCTGTCTCAGTAGAGCTGCTCCCGACTACCCGCTCAGTGAGCTCCATCTCGTTTCACAAGCTGAGGGGCGATCCCGCTATCGCTCTGCACGAGGGCCTTTCCTCCTGACGTCTTCCGTGCGCCGTCCTACACTCGATGGATGATCCTTCACAGCAACTGCACCTCGAGTCTGGAACTCTTTGCCGGTTGATATCACCAAAGAATCATCACCGAAAGCTTTTAAGACTCTTCTGAAGTCGTATTTTTCTTAAGTCAAATTCTTAACTAAATGTAAAGTGTTCTAGAAGTCCATGTGATATAACGACACTCTAATAAAGCTCATGAATGAATGAATGAATAGTGTTGCAGCAGATGTCATGCTTGCATTGAATGAGTAGTTCAAGATTGTTCAGTTTTTGGAAGTTCGTCATGAACGAAAAAATTCATCCTTCATTCGCCGTCTGATTTCAGTGATGTCAAGCGATATTGTCAGATACAAAGAATTGGAGGATCTGAAATTGACGACGAATTGATTGCTTGCATTCGACGACCTTCTCGAAAATCAACTTATGCAAGTGAGTGATACTTGAATCTCAATATTATGAAGATATTGACAATTATTCTGCATGTGATCAGGGTTGGCTTTTTGCCGGATAAAACTGGTTTTAGCCACAAAGTGGTAAAAACCATGTAAAAACCAGCCAAAACTACAATTCGGACAAACCACTCTACTTCTTCACGTTCTGATTTGAGAATGACAATGCATGCGAGTTTGCAGATTGCAATGTTGCAAAGCATTGCATTCATTCTCTGATGAAACCATTTGATATCAGCTCTCATCACGGACCGACAGACAATGTTGTCTTTGTTTACAACTGCTCTGCCCATTTCTTGCACATTTTATAACAAACTTTAACTTCAGCACCACTTAGGCCCTGCAGTTAATGTAATAGAAGTTATTAGATACCCGAAATTGTCATCGAATGAATTCTCCATTCGGTGAAAAATGTGATTTCGTCATAATCATCTCTGAAACAGTGGTGTATAGAAATAATCAATTCAAACAGTATAATCTAGATCCACATGTAAATAATGCCAACAATCGTTTCTTGATTTCAGATGCTGCTCAAACAGCAAGATCTCGTTAAGTTATTTCGAAGTACCACTTTCTATGAAATAGCACTTCACATTTCACATTCATTTTGCGGCATACAAATGTATACACATGCATGTTCTGAAGCATGATAACTTATCTTGTACATGACTTCATCTCATTAGAAAGCTTACGTAATATTTGGTGATTCCGTAATGTCATCATATGCTATTATTAAGATGGCTTGCGTTTTATCTGTATATCATAAATGCTACGCATCTTTTCTATATTTGAAGACAAACATCATTTAATTATGCAAAGAAATTTTTTTCGTCATTATAACAATGCATTATACCTATATTATTAACGACAAAGCAGAATATTCGTATTTCGTAGGTTATGAATGCGATTTGAAACTCGAAAGAGTAATTACACGAGAAAATCATGACTGAGTGTGATAATTTGTCTCACACTGTAGCTCCTTCTGATATTGTTCAGTCAACGCAGCCGTATGAGAGTAATCCACGTACCTTTTGATTACTTTCCCGAGTTTTAGGATCCTCTTCATCCAATGAATGTCATTTTCTAAAATAACGCATTTATCTTTCAGAGGCGCTCAGAGATGAAATTTGCGCAGCAGGAAAAATTGATGGAGTCTTTGGAGGTGAGTTCCTGTTTTGTAGTTGACCAAGCGGCGAGAGAGGTTAGCCATTTTCCAAAGAGTTCAAGACAGAACAAAAGTATCACGACTCTCTCGGTAAAACGTCTACTGGTCTATCACTTTAAGTTAAAATTAAAAGAAAGACAGGGCCTTCGGCGTCCAGCACCTTCTATCGGTCGATGTAAGTGCACACATCCAAGAAGTCATTGCTGAAGCTCGATACAGCCATCATACAATTGATGTTGTGTGATCATCTGCAGCAGAAAGATTAGCCATGATGATCATCGCTGAAGTGAACACACTTACATCGCCCGATAGAAGGCGCTGGACGCCGAAGGCCCTGTCTTTCTTTTAATCTTAGCTTAAAGTGATAGACCAGTAGACGTTTTACCGAGAGAGTCCTGATACTTTTGTTCTGTCTTGAACTCTTTGGAAAAAAGTTCCTGTTTCATCTGACCGAAACAAATATTCAATCTATTTGAAGTTGTAGCAACCTTAATTACATCGCTAATCTCTCCCGAATGTTTTTCTACATCACAACATGGGTAATCTGTGGCCCACAGGTCCATTGACATCGTGATGCGAGTGGTGCTTGAAAGAAGAAGTAGTTACCTAATGCTGAATTTGGTCATTCAGTTTTAGAAGTCAATTCTCATGCAGCCAGAATTATCGAGACTGATAAAATAGCCATCGGTTGCTTACTGGCTGCATGAGAATTGACAACGATTTAAGTATCATACTCTGAACACTTAAATCGTTGCCCGTCTAACGGTTGGGGGACAACACGGGATCTTTTGCACCTTCAGGGGATGGCAGAAAAAATGTGACTAAATTTCAATGTAATACATCTTTCTAATTATCCAACAGAAATTGAAAAATAAGGTCTCATTTTGAAGCCAATGCACATCTTTATTACCATAATCTACATTAGAATGATTGCATTCATTTGAGGACGGGAGTGTTTTGTACATGCAAAGCAGAGGAACTAGAAAGCTAAGAAGCTAGAAGCAAGCCTACTTCCAATTCTTCACTTCAACGATGATCATCATGGCTAAATCTTTCTGCTGCAGATGATCACTCAACATCAATTGTGTGATGACTGGATCAACCTTAAGCAATGACGTCCTGGAACTAAACGACAGGAAATTTCGCATTTTCCTATTACATTTTTTTCCACGTCTCCACATCTCTTCCAAGTTAAGACCCAAACATTTTCATTTAACAATATGTCATCGCATTTACTTTTGACCATTAGGTTCCATTCAATGTGTTCATGATCGATCTATGAGCTCTTCATCGAGGGATCTCTTTATATCAAGTTTGTAAGGGGTCCTGCCCGGATGTGGGCATTCTACACATCGCATGGCAAACTCCTTTTCTCTATTAATTGTGACACAATTTTACTAACAAAATTGAATAAAGATTTCAAGCTATAGCCCCGACTGCAATTACTTCTCATTCTAAATTTGAAATTCAATTTTTTTGGAAAGTTCATAGATAAGAATAATAACCTGCAAATTATACAGTTTTCTGATGGAGGCCACCTGATGCTCTGGGTACTGATTTTCCTATGAAACATATCTTCCATAAAGATATTTGATTCAAAGCATCGATCCCTCTATCTGCCTACAAATATTCAGTATTCCATGATTGAAGTGAAAGCTGTTTGGTCATTTGGAACAATGGTGAAAGAGTTCGCTATGATGATAATAAGTGAAGAGTTGGAAGTAGCAAATGAAAATGTTTGGGGGGCTTTCTTGCAGAGATGATGAGAGACTGGAAGAAGAAATAGCAGGAAAATTACTGAATTTCTGGAGGTAGCGCTTAAAGGCACTTAAGCTTGAGGTTGATCCAGTCATCAATGATGTTGAATTGTGAGTGAGTGATGCAGAAGAAGCAATGAGATGATGATGAATCGTTGAAGTGAAAGTGAAGAAGTAGGCTTGCTTCTAGCTTCTTAGCTTTCTAGTTCCTCTGCTTTGCATGTATAAAACACTCCCGTCCTCAAATGAATGCAATCATTCTAATGTAGATTATGGTAATAAAGATGTGCCTTGGCTTCAAAATGAGACCTTATTTTTCAATTTCTGTTGGATAATTAGAAAGATGTATTACATTGAAATTTAGTCACATTTTTTCTGCCATCCCCTGAAGGTGCAAAAGATCCCGTGTTGTCCCCCAACCGTTAGACGGGCAACGATTTAAGTATCACACTCTGAACACTAGTAAGCAACCGATGGTTATTTTATCAGTCTCGATAACTACCATAACTTTGAATTATCGCTGTGCTAGTATGAATTCGGAAAGCATTTGACCATTGCATGCATGTTTGTTATTATCACACATTTTTATGCCGCACCCTGTTAGCACGAATATTTGCTAAGTAAATCTAATATCTCTGTTGAGGAAAGTGTTCTAAAAATTGGTGTGTTTGGCCTACCTTGAATAAATTGCATACGTGACTCAAAATCAATGAGCATTAAGAAGTCAAAATAAATGAGAATTAAGAAGTTAAAATAAATGAGAATTAAGAAAATCAGAATTGACTAGCTATGACAGGCAACAATTACATCAGAAAATAGAAGCTATCAATGGGCATTTCTTTGATTTTACCAAAACGTCGCATATTCTTTGGTTGTGCCGATGACTTTTGATGACTTTTCGGAGTAAGAATCGCTGTAAATTGTACGAGTATACCGCCACTTACATGAGTTACTTTTAATTCCTATATCGTATTACAGTAGTTACAAGGAACGCTTTAATCTCATGTTTGGACATGCTGTCAGTGAGTGTTTTAACAAAAGATTCTACGCTCCTAGTAAATGATTTTAATCCATCTAAACATGTCTATTGGGATCTAAGGCCAGTTACTGAATTCAAAAATCCTGTTATGTGCCATGAAAACATGAGTGTATTTTAAACTTCATTCCAGATACTAATGGGTCCGTTTATTTTGTCGTTAATGGTTTTATGTACCGACAAGAACCAATCACAAAGAACATAGATGCTAAATTCAAGGAAGCTGTTTCATCATTCGGCGTTGAAGGATTGAATAAGCCAACTGCTGCAGCTTTTATTTCGGCCACAGAGCATTTTTTCTTCTTGCAAGGTGATAACTGCATTGATTTATACACGCTACAGCAACCGTGTACCTCAGCACCATTAATGTTCCATTTTCATTCTATTTTTAGGAAGCACTTTGTTCGTAATATCTGACTTCCCGAACACCTATCCTTACCTCCCCAAAAGTGTCAAGAAATACACTTTGCCTCAAGCAGTCAGTTATCCAGACGGAGCATTCTTTAAAAGTCCAGGCAATTTCGAGGAACTTCGAGTCATCAAGGTAAAATATACTTTAAATGAGCAATCATTTATCGTTTGATAGCTTCTTTTATCTGTTAGCCCTCCAATGGCTCATGTTAATGTAAAGTCCTCATTATTCTCAATGAGCCCTTACACAATGCCTCATTTCATTTGAAAGAGGTACATCAGGTAATAGTCTGTGAAGGTGCAAAATTATTTTTCAATGAAAACTATTTTTCTATGATCTGTCCATTCAGAATGAGATTCACTCATTATTTGATCATGTCATGCTCGTGTACGTCTATGCATGTGTTTTGAGTTACTTCTGCGAGTGGACATATGCCTTTCACGTGTGAATGGTTGTCATGGATAACTCTGCATAAATCAATACACTGTATGAAAGTTATTCTTATATTTATGACCCGATTCCAAAGACAGATTGTTGAGCAAGTTTTCACTGCAGCTAGTGATGAAAATGACTTCTATACAGCTGCTCTGACTGAAAGTCGATGACTATGTCAATTTTGACTCCGTTGGGCCGATTTTTGATGGGCTTGATAAAACTAAGATATTCATCATCACTGTGCATTAATTAAATGGTTCTAATACGAACAGTGTGGGGCACTTTCGGTGCAATTAATTGCAGTTGCGATTGCATCGCAATTTCATTAAATCGGGTTGCGATTGCGGTTGTGATCGCACTGTAGGTTCGAAAATCCGCCGCAATCGCAACTTTTTCGCTTGATTATTTGAACTGCATGTTTTCCTGTAAATCTTTTTTTCTCATTTTCGTCAAAGACAATAAATCTATTTGAAAGTTTTCGCAATGATGGTTGAGTCGCTTTTAATTATCTAATGATTGATATTCCCATTATGCGCGCAAATTCACGCGCATTTTTCTTGCGTGTACTACTAATGCAAGTTGGATGTTCGAATTCGCCCTGACACGTACGGTGACGTTTGAAGAGAAAAATGATAGACCTCGATACTATTTGCCGATTGATACATATATAGATACATTGATGATTGAATACATAGATTACATTGATAATGCAGATAGTGTATTTCAAATATGCTTACAGTGAATTTATGTCAAAATATGTTGTCACATTATATGTTTGGTCATGTTAACGATCTACTTCAAATTAAGGCTCGTGATGCGTACCTAAGCGGAAAACACAGACCTACAAAATTTCATATAGTGATATAATGTTATGGATATATTGTTGTCTAAAGAATCCACGAGCAAAGCGAACATGAAAAATCTATCAAATATTCGAAACAAGGGAAACGTCAGCAGCGCTGCATAATTTTGATAGTCCTGTAGTTGGCTTGCAGACTAATAACTGCTGCATATACACATGCTGCTGTTGTTAAGCTTGTGGTTTACAGTCACACAGCAATCTAGAAGGCACCTGGATTCTGCTTCGACAAATATTGTACTCAATTACGTTGACTATTGGACTACTAAGAAGACTAAACGACATTCACAAAAATATTATTGTTACAAGCAATTGTTTTAATTGGAATTAACTTTGATGATATTTTAACATTGCTTTGAGCAATAGAATTATGAACTCATGAAAGGGGTTCACAGCACCTCCCTATCTCTCTAATTTCAGATCTCTGAGACTCTTTTAATAATCATTTTAACTAGGATCGAACACGGATGCTGTGCTTTGCTGTGTATCAAATGAATTCAATTGTTGTCGCTATTGTTGTAACAGATGTGGAGCTGAAAGTAAAACAGTCTTTCTATGATCATTTAGGTTATTTAAATGCAACTGTTTCACTTACAGAATAACATTGTTGTGACTCTGCGGATCTCAGATAGCAAGTTGACTGTGGTGGATACAGAAGCACTACAGAATCTGTTTGAGGTAATGTCTGAATTATTCATGAATGTGCATGCACTTTGCAGTGGCTAGGTTTCATGATAACTTAATTTAGGAGCTTGAAGAAGCTTATAGATGCTGAGACCATGGATTAAAAATTTATAGAATTTAGTGGCAATTCATTATGATTATGCATGTCTTCATCATCTGAAAGTAATGGTCATCTGATGTGCTTTCTTTAGCATTAATAAATATCCATTGTGAATGCAATTTCGAATCAAATGGATACTTGTCAAACATGGTATGTGAAACAAAATGTGAAGAAAACGTTTACTCTTTGTTATGCATAGGCAAAACTTATAGCAGGAAAAGCAAAATGCGTATTATGAAATACATGCAGGTACAAGTGTACAATTTGCTACAGCATTTTCAAAGTAGCTTCAAAATTGACTTTTGAATTACATGTAGAATTGAAAGGATAATCATACATTGGAATGATATCATTGTTAATTAGATGTGATTACAACACATTTTTGACATACATAAAAGCAATGGTTCATTTTTGGATTCAGTACATTTATTTAGTAAGCAAATATCTCAAGCATCATATACTTGTTACATGAACAATCATGCTTAATGATATTGCGTTTGTAATGCATACATGTAAGCTTATGTAAGATATATTCCAAGGTCACAGATCTTGTGGGTACTTTCCTATGTCTTTTGTTAACTTAGGAGCGTTCCTGCACAGACTGGTGCAGGAGGCAGCTTAGGAGCAGGCAGGCTTATGAGCGTACGCACAATCTATTGTGCATAAATAACATGATGCAGGCAGTTGCAGACTTTCATCTGGTGAATTAAGCTAGATTATTGCTGTATGTGGTACCTAGCACATTCTGATGTCTGTATATAAGAATCTCAGTAAATTATCAATATTTACTTATTAATCCTTAAATGATGCATTTTATTTAAATCAGATAAGGAACTTTCAATTCAACTTTCAGAACGGAGAATATACCACCATTATTCCAGAAAAGATTGATGGAGTGTATCAAAATGACAAGAAAGTATCTTTCTTCATTGACTCAAGGTAATGTTTTGGTTTTTCCCTTTTGAATATAAGATTTTCCTGCGTCTATCCTATACTGCCTGACAAAAAAGACTGTCCGGATTGACTGCTATTATGTCCGCAAATTGAATCGCCGCAGTCCTACTCTATAGACAGAATAGATTAGCAATGAGAAATTGCAGCATAACTACTAATGAAATCGTGTTCACTGTTCAACAGCCATTTTCTAGTCGTCAAATCGAACTGAAATTGGCAAAAAGAAAACGACTTTTAAGATGAAAATAATGGCACCTGCCATGAACTTTTGACTCAAGGACGCTGTGAAATTTTCAAGGTTACCAGCGGTATTTGAGGCGACTACATTAGTTATTCGTGTCTGATGACTCAATGAAATGAGATGACACTGTAAGAATTTCATTAAATTTTAGTTCTAGTCCAATAGAATTATAATAATGAGCTAGAATAAGGAAAATCTGTTGCTTTGCCATCTATAGAAAGTGGTATTGTCTTCATGTTAAAAATCGTCTTCTTTTTGCATTTTTAAGTGTGATGGGCGCAAAAAAAGGGCAAATGAT
This sequence comes from Prostheceraeus crozeri, assembly GCA_907163375.1. Lineage (NCBI taxonomy): Eukaryota > Metazoa > Platyhelminthes > Polycladida > Euryleptidae > Prostheceraeus > Prostheceraeus crozeri. Next base: position 382,541 of record CAJQUW010014303.1, read on the forward strand.
TACCTATTTTTGCTCTGGATCCATCAAGAGAACAGAAGTATTGAATTTTCATAAATTGTAGCTATTGATATATAGTTAGCAATTAATTATTAATCGTGTAATGCTCTCAAATCAATTTTCAATAGGTATTAAGGCTTACACACCAAAGTTTTGATATTTGGCATTTGGTAAGAGATAAAATCATTGAAAATGTTGGTGCTCGGTTATATTGAGATGCATCAAAAGGTCTAAATCTGAGGAGTCATGACTTATGTGAAACATCTGCAGTCTTTACTCACAACTAACACCGCCGTACATGCAGATCCGAGCATGGTCATCCAGTAACCTATCCGATCTGGTTGACAAGTTCGACTCATAACCTGTTCTTCACAGTTCGTGAATTTCAAAAGAAGAATACTAAATTCCCTGTTTTGGAATGTAAATGGAATTATTTTCGAATTGACTAGTTGCATGTCAGTAATCGAATTTCTCTTTTATTGCAGTGTAATTGAAGCAACTCTGCAAGACAATGGTAAATATCTCATCAATTCAGGACCAATCCCATTCATGACAACTGAGCTAAAATGCCCTCAAACGTTTTAGACTGTAACATCAACCATATTTCTACAGTTGTAGTAGAGATTGTTGTATTTTTGCTATAACAAGGTGTGGAATCAATGCTATAAATGTGATCAGTACAGATAAGCTAAGTAAATGAATGTAAGATCTTTATAAATTTGATTACAATCACTAGCAGCTTGATTTTTCATTGGCAATCATTGGGTATTCACCTTTTGATTAAATTAACGTTTTTACATCGGCCTAGATGAAAAGATTAATGGACATGGAATGGAATGGCTTAACAAGTTAATGCGTATACTTTAAGTAATTAGATTTCTTGGATAATCCAGTAGTGTATTGGATTATGAATTCATGATCGCATGAAGACTTAGAAAATATGCATTAATGCACAAGGATCAGGTTATCTTGTCAATGATCAGCTGAGGACGACTATCAGCTGCCTTTCGAAATCAAACTTTTCATGACACATTCAATTAATTTTAATTCCCATGCATGAAAAGAGAGTAATCTTTAACACTAACATTTAATGTATGTATTTAAATGTATAACATTTAATGTTGATTTTCAATGAAAGGAGATTTATATGTTAATTTATAGATAACTGAGAATTACACTGAAAAATTAATATACAATTGACAAAGGTTTTTCTCAGTATTTCTAAAAATCTTTTGCCAAAATTACAGTAGGGTACACGAATTACACGTTGCATGTATGAGAAGTGAATATCATAAATTGATATTGTTTGATTGTTAAAGTTACGCAGATCTAATTGTAGCATGACGCAATTGACCAGTGAACAGACCCTTAAGTACAATATTTGTTGTAATGAAAGCAATTCACTTTATATTCACAATTCATTTATAATGTGAGTTTCATTGATTCTTTCATTTTTAAGCACTGTTCAATACTTTAAATTCGGTAATTTTGAATCCTGATGGATGCTTTGATGCATCCACTGGACTCAAAATTACGCTTGCTTGAGGTTCGATCGGCATTTAGGGCGACAGTTTGATGGCGCTATGTCGATGCAACATCATTGGCCCGACAACTTTTTTTCACAGGGACACGGCATCCATCTTGAAGCTGTTTGATTATCGAAGTATTAATTTTCGGAGAGCTACTAAGAGCAGTCATAATTCTTGAGTGGCGCAGTGAATATTCAAAACAAAGTCATTAATTTTTTTAAATGCAGAGATCATAAAATCTTGCTGAAATAAGAAAATAGTGGTACTATTTGCAACATTTTACATCTATTCCTCAGTTCAAGCCAAGGATCAAACCTTGTATCATTTATTTTCCCACAAATATCTGAATTCCCCTACCTCCTTTTCTTTGCAATATGTTCATGACAAAAAAACTATTGATTATTGATCGATTTTCTCTATTAGTGATTGTTTGACTTTTGGGCAATCTGTATCATTGTGGGGCTAAGCAATGATTAATTTTGAAATAATTTAATTAATTACCTACATTTTTCAAATAAATTAAGCCATAATTCATTGCTCTTCATTTTGCCACATTTTGTCAGTTATTGTAGGTGTTCAGTGGCAATTATCCTACAAGAACTAACAATGACTGACAAAATAGATTTCACAGGATAAATGTCTGTCAATTGTCAGTCAACGGTTTACATTGTAGGTATATCACGTATATCTTTTGGCCCCTTAAGTGTCCCCTTCGTCCTCGTTAATTACACTTGCCCTTTAACTACCAATTCCCTCGTTGGCTGAATATCCTACAGAAATACAACGTTTACAAGGATTTATACTTTCTTGTAATAACTTGAGCGACAAAATAATGACTTATAGCATTTTTTGAAGCGAAAGCGATTACAATCCATACTAGGAAATTCGGTTTAACTTCTTCAAAAAGCAAGAATTAAATTGTGCACTGTTCTTTAAACGTTCAATGAAATTCTTTCCGTTCCTTTCAAATATCAAGAAATTTCAAAAGATAATAATCAGTTTACTTGACATTTTTCAAAGATTACGGAGTATGTGCAAGCCCCTCGGTAACGTTTTTATTTATGGTAACGGAGTAACGGTGTACGTATATCTATTGGGCATTTAAGTATGGAAAATTTGACCATTCATGAAATCAAATGGGGATGGTAATGTAGTAACTTCACAGGATATTCAAGATGGCATGATATCTCATGATATTCAATTTGATTGCAAAGGACTTTTGAGTTTAAGCTGATCTCAGAGGGAAAAACAACTACAAGCCAAATTCTTGAACCAATTTTTGCACTACGCTATGCTTTGCATCATTATCAACAATTTAATTATTCAATACACGTGAAGTTGCTCAACTTGAATTCAGTTATGTTCCCTGTTGGTTAGAAACCTGAAATCAAGTAATGCCCTATGAGCCCATGTATAAACGTTTAGTTGTTATCCATTCACTGCGACATCACTGAGCCTGGCAGGAATATGGGTATTTAAATTGCATGTCTTCGTAACGTTCGATAAATGACAAGCAAGCTGATTATTTTCTTTAGAAAATTACCTAACTACTTAAACGAGCGAAAAGAACTCCATAGGAAAATGCAATCTGCACAACAACAGACAACAACCTGAAATTAAAAAATCAAAGAAAATGCAAACTAGAACAACTGCTGAGCGGGTAAATTCGACCTGTAAGGTAATGCTATCAAATTTCTTAATATGTAGATGATACAATAACTGCAAAATACAAAACACATTATAAGTTTTTGGAAATAAACATTTATTGACTGATTGACTATAAACACGAGATCAACGTGCACCACCTGAAGTTGTTCCAATAAGGCTATAAATAGTTCATCATTTCATAATTGTTTTATAAGGAGGTCTACAGTGTTGAAAATATTGATATGGAAATTATGGGATATCGCTGGTTGAAGAGAAATTAAACCACAATCATAAAAGAAACCCTTTTCGTGTACAAAGGGACAGCGATGCGAGTCTATGGGCACTGACTTTTGTCATGGCAAAGAGACCAACTAGGAAAAATAACAAAGACAATACGGACAAGTGCGTTTTAAAGTTACCCTGCATAAGTGATAATTTAGTAAGAAAAATCAATTACTTAATTCGTAAACATAAATTGAATGTGCGGTTTGTAAGTTGCGGCAACAAAAAGTTGCGCAATGTCTTGAAAACCAAACTAAATAATAAAGAAACATCATAATTGTAAAATATGTAACTAGCTACCAGAGAAATTCAACTGTGAAATGACCTGCGTGGTTTAGCAATTCACGTGTAATAAATGCAGTGCTAAGTACGTAGGAAAAACTTCTCGTCCTTTTTATGTAAGATATAATGAACACTATAGACAATAGTATTGAAAACAAAAATAGTGTAAGTGCTTTGTCAGATCACATCAAAATTTGTGACGTCAGTAACATAGAAGATTTTAGCGTTAAATATTTGAGATGTCTGAATGATTCGGTTGAAACAAGTTTGGTGTAATCGCGACTTATCAACTTGCACAAGCCAAGCATGAACAGGCGTCACGAAACAACAGGAGCTGTTCTGCTACAAGTGTAGAAGTGCTGAAGTCATTCATCATTAAGTGTTCTGCCATTGACAAAGGGTCTGAACCCGAAACGTCTGGCGACTTTTTTATTCTTTATTCATTTTACTTGGCATTAAACATATCGGGAGAGTATTGAACTTATTTTACGTTCGCATGGAAAATACTATGGCCTACATATTTTTAGCAGATTTGTATCAATTACTCATGCAATGCAATTATTGATCACAATTACAAATTACTCCGTTTTTCCTGAATTACATTTCAAATACGCTAGATTGTTGCCGGTGTTACACGATATCTATCATTCATTTTCCGGGCGATTCAAAGGCTACGAATGACGGCCGGGATCCAGCCGGTGGCCGGCGTCATCAAAACTGTGATCACTGACTGTGCTGATGTTACCAAATGTTTTGTCTGCGACGTGCAAACCTGATTTAAAGTGATTCACTAAAGTAAGATTTACCTCTTCACTTGTGACTGAATTCCAGTGATTTGCGACGTCAATTGCGAACTCTCTCCACTACAGTCCAAACCATCAATGCCCGCCTTAATAGATTTGGTATCAATCATCATTTCATTTGACTTTTCGCCTCTAAGACCTGAACATTCCTACGAAAGATAATCCACCAATGTTTATTTTTCGCTGTGTTTTGAGGATGGTGACGTCACCAATAGGCACTACACAGCGTTTCATGAAAGAGTTATATAAAAAGTTTATTATTTATATACACATATATCAAAATTACTACTGACTTGTTCGGGATTCCAAAAGTGTGTCATCTAAATGAAGTTTGAGCGCGTCTGGAAAGAGTATGATGCACTTGCATGTATCTGATCTCTCATGTATGACTGTATAAATAGATGACTTTTAATTACAGATACAGCTTTCCGATATTCCCTTCGTGTCATTCGAGTAATGGAAACTATTTTAGTTGTTTCGGCTTTTAGCTTAAATTATTCATTAGACTTGGATAAAATTAGAGATAAAAATTATCAAAAGGATGGATGTGTGACGGCATTCACACTCCTTTGCCTACAAGTATGCTTCTTAAGCCCCCTTCCCCCCTCCAGAGGCCTGAGCATCCTCACACCCTCTCAGACTTGAGTGGATCCTTCTCACAAATTCTTGGAAAATCTGTTTAAATGGCAAAATGGCACTTTAATCGGGACTTGCCAAAGTGTTGCCCCAGAGCACATTTGGGGATACCGCCCACGTGGTAATTACATTTCCCATTTTTGAAGCATATTTTAGTTATTTTAAAGGATGCTTCCTTTTTAAAAGCTTTCCAATAAATCAATTTAAATATTTTGGCCCTAACCACGTCCTTGTCGTGAGTGACATCCAAGAGACCGCCTGAGTGCAGCCCACGGGCACGGGCATGTTCCTCCACCCAGCAAGTTCGGACCCAGGACTCAGCAACAACAGCAGAGACTGACCGCTTCTACTTGATCTGAGTTTCCGGCATAGAGAAAGGGAGTGGCCATAGAGTAAGTACATTAGGTAGAGTGGTAACTCCGCATTTATGTGGAGCCCCAATGTGTATACACTTTCAATTTTATTAAATGAACTCGAGGGGGATACAGGTAGTATTGTCACCAAATGTCACATATGCAAATTTTTGCATTTTTGCAGAAATTACAACGGCATTGAGTGATCATGATAGTAATCTAGAAGGAAATGACATTATTTTACAGATCCTCCGTGTCATGACGGCCTTCGATCGGTAATGTTTGTTAAATTAGCAACTCGATGACCATGCGCTATTGCTTTCATGTTTAACCTAAAGAGAATTTTTTAAGCGTGATCATATCATAAACAACCTGCCACTGGTAGAGCAAAATAACATAATCAAAGACAATGATTTCAATCAAGTTTGAAAGATGTAAACGGGTCCACATCACTATTCAGATTCAAGAAATGAAACATGAATTGAGTGAATCATAAAATCATGCAGCTGAAAATTGAAATAAAACTTGAAACTGAAGCCAAGAAAGCAAAATGGGATCTCGACTTTTCATGAAGACGTCCATTATAATGCGGCTCATGAAATTGCCTTGCAAATTAGCTTAATTTCCGCTTTGTTAGGATGCTTAATAGTAAATTTTCATTCCTTTTGATATCCAACTTTTTTCATGATACTTATATAAGTGCGTCATCTCGGTAGTATATAAATTGGCAAAATTTTGACTTTTTAAAAATGCTCAAATATTTTTTTGACCACGGGAAGGTAATCTCTGCAAAAAACTGAATCTCTTCATTTAAAAATTTCCACTGTATACAGATACTTCTTTGAGTGGACACTACCTGTATAATCCCTACTCTATGGGAGTGGCATTAAGTGATCTCCAAACTGGTGGCCTACTTCTCTGCAAGACGTTGCCGCTTTTACCATCCTATTCGCTTGTCAACGCTCCGAATTAGTCAATTTACATGTAGTCAGTTTCCCACAAAATACGCAGATAGTCGAGTGAAGCGGATTGGAGACAGCCATTGTATCGCGTTTTCTTATCTATTGTTCAACTCATCTCTGTCAGTTGATGACGCAAACATTTTTCAATAAATTCACATTTCCTCGCGAAATTCACTCGCAAACCCAGTTTATTTGCCAATTGTCGAAGGCGCTTCGACAGGATGAGACATCAACAAACGAGGACGCTCCTACAGTTACTTTGACTCGCCGAGTGATCTGTGTCATTCACGCCAATTACTAGAAGATTCGCACAGTGAAGCTTTGTAAGAATTGCGGAAAACCTATGTGTAGATAATGCCAGGCAATTGTGTGTGTGAGCTGCTTCTAGAATGCTTTCCTGTGTTCTTTTTTCATTTCAGCAACTTTTCCCGTAATCGTCTACTTGAACTTTCATAAAAGACAGTATGTTTTTAATATACAGTTCTGTTTCAAGTTCGCTTTTTCTTATAAGAACTTCACTTGCCTGAATTGTAATCAGGGGCGTCGTGCGCCGCAAAAACTTGAGCAGGCCCATTTTGTGACATCATTGTTCATAAGTTTATGGGTCCACGCCACACCATTGACTTTCACCCGTGACCGTGACCCTTGCTGTCAACCCCCATGGGCCTGTAGGCCTATAAATGTACATATTTTGAATTTTCTATTTCTTGCTAATCTGATTGTTGAATTCTAATTCATTCATTCGCCCTTTTACACTGTTTAAAGTGATAGCAACAGAGTTAAGATAAACAAGTTTTATATTTCATTATCTCTGAAAAATTACGTGATACACGTAGACAACACACCGCTTTGGAGATATCTGAAACTCAGCTATTTAGCAATTCAATCTTCGAAAACACGATTGACAAGGGAAACAATCTACCTACTGAGTATTATAAGCTGGTACTCTCACAAAATCTAGTGGTGTGGATCGAAAACAATTCAAAAAAGCAGATGCTGTTAAAAGACATAGGTCTGCATGCAGACAAAATATCACTGTGTATGCCTAAACAAGGAAGTGGTGTAGTGCATGTGTTTCATATGATCAAGAAAACAATAACGAGGATGAAAAAGCTTGTAAAAATGGTGCTGTGAAGTCTAACAATTAAGCATAAAAAGTACAACTGGTTATGAGGAAAATTACACGTTTACAAAAAATGATTCTAAGAAAATCTGTTGGTATGGCATGGATTCATCAGTCGTCTTTGGATTCAGTCACACAAAAATCGGTTAAAACAAATTTCGGTGCTATGAAGGCAGTTCATGCACAAAAAATTAAATTGGTTGAGGGTAAACTACACGTCAACAAAAAATGATTCTAAGAAAATCTATCGGCATGGTATCATGGATTTCATCAATCGTCTTTGTATTTCATGGCACAAGCACAAACTTGGGATAAGCTATGAACTTACATTGTTAGATCTAGCAATAAAAACGAGAATAGGAAATTTCTGTGTTATACACGTACATGTACAAGGAAACGTCACACAATTATGTGTATGTATACACCGGTAATACACATGTAGGCCTTCCGGTATAGGCCTCTACATGTAAACTGCATGCATTACATTTGAAATGTTTCATAAAAGCAGCTTGCACACTTGTAATTGTATAGGCCTAATGTTGCTGATATGCCAGGCTACTAACACTAAGTGTAATCAGAATGCTTTCATACCTACAATGTAGAAAAACCGACTTACAACTTGAAGTATAGACTAGTCTTGAAATACACTGTTTGCACGTACATACAATTGATTTCTTCTTGTATAGGCCTAGTTAATTTTATGTCCTAAATCTTAAATCTACGGGTACATGTAGATAGGCATATAGAGACCACAAGTAAAGAGCTGCTTTTATGATAGATTTCGCACAGTGGAAAAGCTATTTGCGACGCTCAGCAAATGATTCCCAGAAGTAGTCCCGGCAAGCGGCCAGTGATAGCTTCTGGGATCGAGCTGCTTCAACTGCAATGACCATCAAGTCATTTAGACGGTCCTGGTTCATTGTGGCTCTTAAGTTGTTTTTAACAAACTTCAACGCGGAAAAAGAACGCTCACAAGAGGATGATGTTACGGGCAAAGTCAGTACAAGGCGGTACAACTTGGCTAAAGATGCAAGCATTTTGTGGTGATTGTTATTTACCATGTACAAATATAAGTTGTGCACGGCATTTGGTGCGGTTTGCGTTGAAGATAAATGGTGCACAAAAAGTTGGTATTCCGCTTTAAGCGTATCTGAACATGGAATATCACGGGGATAAAATGTTGCCATTGTCAACAAAGAATTCAAATTCTGAAGTGACGGCGACTCAAGAGCTTGTATTGATTTCAATAGTGGATTTAGTTCAATACTAAATCGTGATTGCAAAGCATTGAGCATGAGATCTATGACCTCATAGTAGAATTCAACGCGACATTCCTGTTTAAAATCAAAGCAGGTCTGATTTGCAGAATTTGCATCGATTCTTGAGGACACCTTTCTGCGACGGGGAGCAATAACTTCAACACCAATGCTTGCTGCCATTGATTCGGCTCGATCCCAATATTCATCATATTTCTCTTGATTTCTCTGAGATTGAATTGCAGCGATCAATGCTTCAACAAGGGATACAGCAGAAGAAATGTCTATCTTGGATGATTGCAAAGATTTTGATGTAATATCACAAAGCTTCAAAATTTCAACGAACACTGTTAGACAGAGACAAAATTTGAAATTCATGCTATTGTGAAGAGAAATTGCATTTCCAGCAGTATCTGAGTCGTACTTTGCATCTGTCGAAATGTCATTTAGCGTCCGTGCAACTGCGGTGATATTGTTCGCCAACACAGTGCAATTTTGGGAGCGTGAACACCAACGAGAAGTACTCAGTGACGTCATAATACCTGTATGATGCACCGTCTCATCATTGTCATCTTAGACTGCTCATCTTTTTGAATCTCTTTAAAGAGACCGTGTCGTTTGGTCGAGTGTTCAATAAAATCGTACAATTTCTGCGCAACGCCGAAAAAGTTACGTGCAGTAACGTTGTGCGAACAGGTATCAACAACTACTAAATTCAAGCGATGGGCATAACAATGCACAAAGTGTGCCTCTGAACAATGTTCCTTCACACGAGCCTGTAATCCACGATATTGCCCCGCCATTGTCGCACACCCATCGTATCCCTGACCACGCAATTTGCTCATGCTTAGATCATATTTATTCAATAATGAGCACAATTGGTTATACAGGCTTTCACCGTCAGCGTGTTCTGCATGTGACATATCTAGCAAGGCTTCAATCACGTCACCCTCTTCTTTCACAAATCGAATAATCATTGAGAGCTGGTCTTTCTTGCTTGCATCAGGAGTAGTGTCAAGGCATATGGCGAAGTACACAGCATCCTTTATTTCCTTGACTATATCTTCGCGAAGAAGTTGAGCACTACTATGGATCATCTCATTCTGAGAGGTTGGTGATGTATAACTAGGCCATGCTTTGGGATTTCGCTCTGATTTTTCCAGATGTGCTTTCAGTTGTTTATTCCACCTCCCAATCAAGTTTACAATTTCCAAAAATACTCCCCGGTTTGATGAGGTTGGACTTTCGTCGTGACCTCTGAAAGGCAATCTTAGTCGAGAAATTGTATTTGTCACATCGAATAAGATAGGGAGAATGTTCTTTCGACTCTCTCTGTCCTTCTTTGCTTGCTCAATATAAATTCGCTGTTGCTCGTTTAGTTGAACATCTACTGGTGTGCTGGAATTCCATTGATTCCATTTTTCCATGCTGAAACAGTGTTGGCTACTACTGGTATGTCTATCAAATCCTCTGTTCCTTGAAAGAGCCATTTTCCAATCACGGTAGCCATCAACGGAAAATGATAGCTCAGAATTTGGCTGTCCAAATACTCGACAAGGGAAGCAAATTGCTGCATCCTTCGGACAGTTATACTCCAACCATGGTCGTTCAGCAAACCATTTTGATTGGAAAGATCTCTGCCAATTGTTAATATTCGTTTTGGGATAATTCTGCAGTTCTGGACGGATAGGACCACGTCTGCAATATGTAAAGAATAAACCTTAGTGTCAAAAATAGGATTTTATTCATAAATATATGTAGTCTACCTGATATATTCATCCCGCTCCAAACGATGACTGGGTATCATAAAATGATCCGTTTCTTCAATGGCAGAGGTATCCGTCTCCGTTTCTATACTGTTCGATGAAGTCGCAACATCTCCATCCTCACCAACGGTGGTGGATTTGCACTTAGCCGATCTAGCTTGTCGTATCACAAAACCATCCATCATCCATCCAAGAAAGAGCTATCAAAGAAAGACATTGCGCATTATACAGCTACAATATGCAAAAAATCATAAGTGTACATGTAGATTCAAGAAAAATTTTGCGAGGACAGGTGCTAGCATTTACGAAAATAATTTCTAAAAAATCACTTTTCGATACCTCAGCTACAATATGCAAAAAATCATAAGTGTACATGTAGATTCAAGAAAAATTTTGCGAGGACAGGTGTTAGCATTTACGAAAATAATTTCTAGAAAATCACTTTTCGATACCTCAGCTACATTCCTCTTCAATATGTTAAGTAATCCCTTCCATTCCCTTGCATGTGCAATGTACAGCGCACGTATGTACATGTGTAGAAATACAAAAGAGACAAAGACTTTGCTTCTGCATTTACTTCATGAAAGAACATTGTTGAAATTATAAATTAGATGTTGTCTTTCATGATCGGCTTGTATCCAAACATATAGGCCTGCATACAAGTGTAGAAACGATGAAGTGTCTAAAATTTCGTGACATACCTTAGCTGTGCATTCAATCCAATTGCAGTTGCAGCATAGTGTCGACGAAAATTAGAGTCAAGGTCACAAAATTCACAGGATGCGTTTTACATTTGTCAGCACATTTCATATAAGCGATGTTATTCGTCGTGACTCGTGCAAGAATGTTTTAGATATCTTGGATGATGATTTTCATTGTAACGTTCTTGTAGTTGCATGTTCCTCTATGCCCGACATATATGCTCGAACTCGGAGAAATGAATTTTGGTGTTTCGATGAAAAAGGACGGCGGAGATAGATGGAAGAAAGCTCTCACCTTTATAAGCTTGCTCACGGTTCTGAGATCAAACATAAAGTGTATAAACAAAAGTCGGTCTTAAATTTTGTGGAATGAGCTCGGTTAAAATGTATATTAATATGTTTCGTTCAAGTTGCTAGGAGGAGGAGGATATACATGTAACTTGCACATGGACGACCGACGTAGACAGCTTATTAAGTCTTCAGCAATGATGTTACAAACAAGTGGCAGCCGTACAGTCAGAGTCTCTGACTCAGAGACTCGAAATGAGACCGCATTGAAGAGCAGATCGACTTTTGTGACTTCATGCGGCTGCGTGCAGTCAGATGACCTTGTCCGTCTAACCGCCTCACATTGTGGGGAAAATAGCTTCAAGCTAATCCCGAAGCGAGTTTTCATGGTGATGGTGACGCTGTGCAGTTGCCAGAAATCACGTGATTTCATTCAAAGCAGTCGCTGTGACTCGGCTAGGCAAAGCACCGTGGCTAGGCGCAGTCATCAATGAGAGCAGCAATTTATTGTATGACACTTCATCCGACGACGGTGTGCGGATAGAAATGTACTGAACAGAGAGTTAGTCCTACCGCTTCTGCCGTCGTCAGTTGGGTTAGCTGGTAGGCCAACTTTGGGAAAAGTGTAGACAGAAAAATAGGACGGCAATTTCTTGTGTTCAAAATCTTGAGCAGGCCAGAGCCTGCTCTGGCCTCAATGGCTCGACGCCACTGATTGTAATACTTGGAGATAACGTGTAATTAGGTGAAATATTTATCAAAACTAATGTTGATCGTCTATTAACGGGTTTCGCTGTTCTAGTCTAGGTATAAGCAAATTGTTTTTGTCTTAGCGAAAACATAAATATATTTCTATATCCTCACTTTAATGAAAACAGACGTATTATCAGTCACGGGAGCTTTCCAAAAAATATTCTCTCCAAAAAAAGTTACAACGCTTTAAAAATTATAAATCGTCAATTTACGGGTTCTGGTGCTCTAGTGTTAAGAGTAGCCTGTTTTGTTCAGTGATATTTTTATAGAAATACATTGTAAGAAAACATTGATTATAATGCGAGCTAAGTGCGCATTTTTTTATACATAATTCATTCAAGCATGTTGCAGGCCAGAAAATTTAATGGAGAATCAGCATGTGAACCTGTCTAATTGTTGTCGGTTTTCTATACTTCAGATCTCTATCATTCTACAACCGTTAATTTGGCATTGATTTTTCTGAACTACACAGATGTAGCGATTCTCATTATGCCTTTAATGATTGCTTTAGTGTGAGATCGCTATCGGCAGCTACAAATTGATCCAATTAACGATTTTTTCTCGAGATATTTAATAGTAAAATTAAGACGTAGTTTACAGTCCTTGTACAACATGGGGGATTTTCTGAAGCTTCTAATATGTTCCTTTGGTAAGTGTTTGCGACTTTGTCTGAGCTTGTTAATGTTAAGGTGAAGAATGAATATAAGGCTAATATCATTTTTGCCAAACAAGGAAAGAAAACATGCATGACCTTTTGAAGCCGTGCTCTTAAACTAAACCATGCTTTCAAATCCCATCTAAGATCCCATAATTGATGGATATGACGCAGGAGAGTTCATAGCCGCCTGAATGAGTTTTACTCTCACAATAAAGGGCAAGTAAACCAGTCTATCAGTGGACTCTTAGAGAGGTGGATGTAAAGGTTTGAAATGCTATCACGGATCAAGAAATTAAATCGCTGAAGAGTGTTATGAATGAAATTTGTGAATGGCATGCTAGCTACATCATTATTTCGTGCATCAAAAAACAGTTTAAGAAGTTGTCGACCTATTTGATGAGTGAGAGGTTTAGTAGGTTTATCTGCATGCAATGCCTATGAATGACTAACACCAGCCGTTAAGAAGATTTAATGCTCCTTATTTAATATTGTCATCAAAATGACATCCAACACAGTAAGTATATTTGCGGACATGAGTAGAGGTTAGTGACCTCGTTACGGATGCTTTAAAGAGCCTTGTTTGTGATGAATGTATCTATTTGAGCAAAACGTTTCAAGTCATTTTGACTTACATCTATGGAGTGATTTGAAACAAAAAGTGGTTCAAAAAGGCTCTCTAGCTGGTTGAGGGCGCGAATATTCGAACCAGCGTGAACGAATCCTATCGAATAGCACGAATTCCAGTTGAGATCTGTGGAACAAATCCTACGTTCATATTAGTACTCGTATATTATGCCAGAAATAGCCTAACCAAAAAATTAACCATTTTCATCATTAGTCATGCCTGCTTGGGACCTGTGGTAGGTCACATCAGATAAGTGGGTCGGTCAGGTGGGTCATGGATCACACTTGTCAAGTTTTGTTGAGCCACTTCGAATTCTGGAAAACAGTAACTTACCGTTTTTTATGCGGCTACTTGCGGGAACTTACAAAAGTAAAACTGATTTCAGTCTTTTTTTGTTGCACTGTAACAAGAAGAAGCGAAATCTTTTTTCATGGCTTCATATAACTTCAAGACACCGAAATACAAAAAAGATAAACCTATTAATTCAAAACGATCCCACATATATAACATCACCGAAACAGAAATCTACAGAAATCATAAGATGCAGTACAGCACTTCCTCGATTACAAAACCAAAACTACAAAAATACTAGTTAATACTAGTTGAACTATTAAAGTATCAGTTATTCTCGCATGCGACCTATAAAGATAAAACAACTAGCTAAATAATTACATGAATGCCCGCTTGGGTCTTTATTTTGATTATCTGTTTCCAATTAGCTTGTGTTTGATTGACTTTGAAAATGCAGTAAACATAATCAAAAATTATGCAGTAAAGTATGCCTACAACTCATTAGATTAGCAAATAAGTCATTACGCGCATTACTGCTCACCGCACACAACATGATATCAAAGTGCGAATAATTGGATTGTATGATATTGTATTGTAATAGGCAACCCTCGTTTATCCGGAGTACCGGTTGGCCTACCATTCATGCATTTCACGTATGCTGTGTGGAAATTGAATAATGTCTAATGGCATAAGATGTCCAAATAATATCTGACGATCAAAGCCTCAACCAACCGGTATAGAGACACCTGACACCGTCACATCCACCGGCCGGTTTTCAATAAGCCGACCACCGACTGGACTTTGAATACGGGATCATTGTCAGAAATAGATATTTCATAGAAATCAGCGGCTGCAAGTATGAAATCCTATGTACTAAACCAACTTTCTTCAGCTAACGGCTCGGAAAATTAGTTCACGACATCGGATTTCAAATCAATGAATCCCACACATTTGGCGGTTAGCATAATACAAAGCTACAGGTGTGAGCTCATGATCTGAGTTCAATCTGACATGATTGATGTGAAGTGATGCCGTAAATGAGCTTTCCGCGTTTGTTTTTCTTACTTGCATGAATAAATGCTCGAGTGATGGAATCAAAAGGTTGTGAGCTGATTCATGTAGGCTACATGAACATTAAAGTGATAATGATTTTTTCAAAATGCGGCAGGAAAACCTCATGCATGTTATGCTATACAAAAGCTCATTTTATAAAAGACTAAAATGGCAATAAATGCATGCATTCAATAATTTCATCTAATTTCAGGCATCCTTGCCACGGTTGGCGCAATCTCCAGGCGTGTGGAAGTCATCGAATTTATGAAGCGAGAGAACTTTATGATAAATTGTCAAGTGGCTGGACTTAGTGTGGATCAGTGTATCAGGTAAAAATTAAATTTCTCACTCAATTTCAATAGCTGAAAATGCTAAATTATTTATAACATTATTATATATATATATCTGTTGGAAATAATTTGTGCATTACATCGCAATATTACTTGGAACAACTGTCTCATTTTCTAAAAATTACTATATATATGCATTCTACTTACAAACAAAGCAAAAAGTAATTAATCATAGTAACGTTTATTAATATATCCAATAGGTGTAATATCGATCGTTAAAGAATTTTTCTCAATTAAAAAATCAGCGGCTGAGATAAGTGATTTGTCAGAGAATGATTTTGAAATTCTCTTGCGATTGTCCTTGACATCTGATACGTATCTATTGAATGGTAATGCAAAACTTCAGAAGACAGGTGTCGCAATGGGCAACAACTGCGCTCCTCCAGCGGCGATCATCTTCATGAATTCCATCGAAAAAGATTCTAGGAAATTGTGATGACCTTATTTAGTGGAAGAGGTACATACATGTAGATAATGTTTTTATCGCTTATATACTAATAATAATGTAACATTACATTACATGACTCCAAGATACTGCCAATAGCATTCATTCCAACATTTAGTTTACTGTTGAAGAGCCAATTAATCAAAGTATGTATATCCTTCCTGGACACTTGTCTTACTGTTGAAACAATGGTTATTTTTCATTTCACATGTATGTTAAGCCTACGCATAGTGATACATGTTTGATGTTTGATTCTGTAGTCACTTTATCGAGAAAGCTGAGTTTGCTCCATTCCGAACTCTGAGAGCCCAAAGACTATCATCTGGTGATAATAATCTGAAGATCTCATTAGATCTCCAGGCATCGACATTTTTGAAAAATGGTTATCCAAGAAAATTGGTTGAGAAACATTTTGTAAATGATTATGTAACAGAATCTTACGTCTATGTTAAGAAAGATGCAGATGACCAGATCTATCTAAGAGTGCCATTCGCTGATGAGATCCAAGAAAGAAAGCTTCTGAAGCTTAAAGATCAACATGGACTATCTGACTCAGTAAAATTTACTTTTGTATCTCAACGTCCTCTAAAACGCTTATTGCGTCCTAGGAAGGAAACCAGATCATGTCCTTCAAATTGTGCAGCCTTCTTAACATCTGAAATGAAAGGGAAGTGCTTGTCTATAAAATGCTTACCAACAGATGTAAATGCTTCGACCTTCCAAAGTTTCTTTCCTGACTTTCCATTTCTTTCATTTTTTCTATTTAGTCTTTTTTTACTTCCTTATGAATGTTTATAATATCCTATCTCGTTATTTCAAATTTCAATTACTCTTGTAATCCAGTCATCATAACATCCTTGACAAGCAATATGCGAAAATTTGGGTAAAATATTTGCTTTACTTCTTCCTATTGCGGAAGAAAGTCTCCTGGGCCAAACATTAACATCAAAACTGTAAATTTACCAGAACTATAGAAATATTAGCAGTACTTCGAAACATCGCAGTGTTCGTCGTCTTTCAGCAATTATGGGAAGAGAATTTTTTCGACGATGACTTTATTGTAAAAATTCGTAAATAAATAAAAATAAATTTGACCGATACTTCAGACAGCACCGCTGTCCATCGTCAGGGCCTTCATGCATAAAGTGACATACTGACAATCGCGACCACAGTGAACAGAATTCTAGTCATGAAAATGGCACACAACACAGCAAAGCGGATGATGAAGATCACAGGCCTATTTTCACTACATAGAAATCGCGAGCTATGACAAATTTACTTAAGAAAATTTGTGACATTTTGACATTACCAGAGGACGAAGTTGACCCTGCCTTGAATTGTGGAGTTGTGTATAAGATCCCATGCAATGATTGTAATCGTTCATACATTGGGCAAATAGGGAAGTTTTCAAACTCGCCTTAAACAGCATCAAGCAGCAGTGCGCCTTATTCAGCCAAACAAGTCAGCTTTGGCTAAACATGCCATCGAAGAAGGCCATTCTGTCGACTGGAGCTCGGCAGAGATAGTATGCCATGAAAAGAACTATCATGAACGTCTATTTTTGGAGGCATGGCATGCGAAAAGAAATTTGTGTCTCAACCGATGTGACCTCCCTATTTCGACCTTATATGATGAATTGTAATTGTCATTCCTTCTCTTTTTCTTTTTTTTCTTTTACGTGTATATACCATGTATTGCCTACAGTATAATTATTAATTATTGTTACTGTACCAATTAGATTTTTTCCTATTCACTGAATACTCTGCCGCGGAGACGTCAAATACCAGGTTGGTGTCTGGCGCGAGTGATCTCACTGTCAGTATTAGTAGTGGTAGCTCGCGATTTCTATGTAGTGTGAAATTGGCCTGTGATCTTCATCATCCGCTTTGCTGTGTTGTGTTTCATTTTTCATGACTAGAATTCTGTTTACTGTGGTCGCGATTGTCGGTATGTCGCTTTATGCATGAAGGCCCTGACGATGGACAGCGGTGCTGTCTGAAGTATCGGTCAAATTTATTTTTATATATTTATGAATTTTTACAATAAAGTCATCGTCGAAAAAATTCTCTTCCCATCACAGCAGTACTTCGTATAGCAATTCGAGGGAACGATAAAAATTCTTGGAATTATAGACCCATGCTCCGCAATGCTGTTGCTTTCAGTTAGGCATATTTTTTATCATTATTAATGGCAAGAGTAGTAGGCAAAATCTTTAACTAATACCATGCATTGCTATTGCTGCGGAGTTCATGCAGTTAGACATTATTACTAGGCCTACCAAGGAGATAATACTACATATGGGTGAATTTCTTAACTACGCAGGCCTAACAAATAATATTTACGATTTCATGAGCAATGCAGAATGTATAGTACTATTCTGGTATAACGTAGGCTATCGGATAGCAGGCCTTTTTCGCTTCTTTAGCAAAATGCAAGCTCTTTGAGAAGTATAACAAAAACGTTTTAGAAAAAAAAGTGTTTTAGAACCAGCTAGAAAAAACCTGGCAATTGTGACAATGAGTTTGCTTTGGTATTCAGCTAGATATGTTATGATGAATCACTTATTCGAAACATATAATAACTATAACTCAATGTGTTTTTCGGAAAATGAGACGCGGGCTAATTGCTTGATTATCACAAACACAATGCTTTGTTTTAAAAGAAGAGTGGTGAAGATGCAAGAATGACCATTTAAAGTATAGCAGAGTTGACAGAAGCAATAGCCACCGATGCTCGAACACACACACTCAAAAGTGACCCACACATTATGAATTAAAGCAATTCAAAGATTTTTGTATTGGAATGCCTACGGAGGCAAGATCACGATCTAGGATGCCGCGAATAGAAAAGGTTTTTGAACGTTGATCTAGACCGATATTGAAAGCTTTGTGAATTGGTTGAAGCAATTTCGTAATGTTGAAAGGTTCGATCTCTCGATTTAGGGAACTCTTGACCAATATCACATTCCTACTTGTGCCATTGTGTTGCAGCAGACTTCATGCTTGCATTGAATGAGTTTGTTTCAAGGCATTTCAGTCTTTGGAAGTTCGTCATGAATGCAAAATTCATCCTTCATTCATTGTCTGATTTCAGTGATGTCAAGCGATATTGTCAGATACAAAGAATTGGAGGATCTGAAATTGACGACGAATTGATTGCTTGCATTCGACGAGCAAAGTGCTCTCATCCCGTGATGCCAGATCCTACTCGAAAGTCAACTTATGCAAGTGAGTGATACTTGAATCTCAATATTATGAAGACATTCAAACAAGAATTTGACGATTGGATTATTTAAGCTAGTTAATAACAAAGTTGTAAAAAATATTTACTTTAACCCTCAGAGACTTGAGGGGATCCAGTGGAGCCAGATTTTTGAATTTCACTTTTTCTGCTGAGGATATATCAACTGCTCATGTCCATATAAAATCATCATTTTGACAGTTATTCTGCATGTGATCAGAGTTGGCTTTTTGCCAGCTAAGACTAGTTTTGGCCACTTAGTGGTAAAACCCGGTAAAAACCGTCTAAAACTAAAATTCGGAAAAATCACTCTACTTCTTCACGTTAGGATTTGAGCGTCACGATGCATACGAGTTTGCAGATTGCAATGTTGCAAAGCATTGCATTTATTCTCTGATGGAGCCATTTGTTATCAGCTTTTATCACGGACCGGCAGACAATGCTGTCTTTGTTTACAGCTGCTCTGTCCATCTCTTGCACATTTTGGAACAAATTTAAACTTCAGCACTACTTAGGCCCTGCAGTCAATGTAATAGAAGTTATTAGATACTTCCGAAATTATCATCGAGTGAATTCTCCTTTGGGTGAAAAATGTGATTTTGATTGTAACATAAAACACTATAGTTTGAGAATTGACAAAAGGATGAAAGGTGCATTACTTCGATTGGCATCGACTCCTTGCGTGAAGTGGAAGCGGTGCTAATCAGGACAATTCTGATAGACACACACAACATGACGGAGTCCGACAAGAATGGTCCGCCATTATAAGAGTAGATTTCAACTCTGCTTACATTGACTGCATGTGTTATGAGTTGCATATCCAAATGCGTACATTATTTGCATAAATTTCTATAAAGGAAAATAATGAGATGAGAATCAAAACGCATAGTGATAAATTAGCTATTGATTGAAACTCGCTTCCCAGAATTCACAAATTATTTAACTGAGTAGTAGATGAGTTGAAGAAGTGCCACTGTCAAATAGTACAGAAAATGTCACTGTCGGACATACGTGGTGACGAGATATCAACAGTTTTAAATTAATTTGGTAATGCCAGATATTGCAGGTGTAGTGTAAAACGTAAACGGGAAATTAGGAATCCTTGACTGTATCAAGACTCATTTTATCTCCGTCTGCAGCACACCATGCGACTGTTTTACTTTACATTACTGGATTACTTATTGATTTGAACAAATATTTTCGGATAAAGCTTAGCGAACGTGAACATTCGCTGGATAATTGGTGACAGATTCAATTTGCTTGATAATAGCTAAACTTAGTTACTAATTTTTTAAAACATCAGAGATTGCGTAGGATCGCAACTCAATTCATTGTTTATACATGTATATGTTAACACATTAGAATCTTCTGTATGCTCTCCCTCATTAGGCTCAGCTACGCTATTGAGCTTGATAAATATTCATGACACAGTGCATTTAGAAGATTTAAAATGACCCATCAGTTAAAGCAAAATGACAAATTTGCAGGCTTGCCGCTGGGATGAATTTCCAGCC
Organism: Prostheceraeus crozeri; assembly: GCA_907163375.1. Lineage (NCBI taxonomy): Eukaryota > Metazoa > Platyhelminthes > Polycladida > Euryleptidae > Prostheceraeus > Prostheceraeus crozeri. Next base: position 403,095 of record CAJQUW010014303.1, read on the forward strand.
CAATCCCAATGAGAATTTCCATTGGGATCCCGATAGATTCCAAGCACAATAGAAATCCCAATACCCTGCTTTAGGGCAAGAAACGTACGCAACTTGTCCCCAAGCTGCATCGGGATTTACCGCTTAGGCCTCCCATATGTGATACTTTTTGAATTGACGAAGTCCACGGACGTAGGCCTAGGACTAGACTGGCCTTAATAGTAGTAGGATCTTTAATTGATTTTGCACAATTATGTATAATAGGCCTACTGTATGGCTAAATTTTGCATCGAAATTGGTCTCACCTAAGAACTTATAGGGTCCTACGTGTATAGCTAATATGTATGTACGAGCTACAGACACACTTGGTATTAATTGAGCCTGTATCGGATAATGCGTTGCTGATAAACAGCTCGGCACACGTACTATTTTTGAAGAAATTGTTCCTGCGTAGTGTGACACTGTCACAGCGTCATACTATTGCCCGTTTCAATCAATGTCTCATACACACACACACACACAAAGCACGAGTTGCGGCACAAGAAGGCCTCCGAATTAAGCCACTATTTTTGGCAATTATAATGAAGTTAAAGCCATAGAGTAGGGTTAATTGCCCAATACCAACGGCAACCCTACAAATTTCGAGTACTGCCTGTCATGCTGCTTATCTGTTAAAAAAAACAGCTGTCGGCTTGAAGGAAGTCCCAGAAATGGAGTCTCGGAAGCAATCGCATTGAGCTCTTGATCCTCCAAGATGAATTGGACGCCGGATCTAACGATAGGACTGGCTGACGCAGGAAGTCGGGGAGCTTGCGGGTAGACCACCAAATTGAGAAAAAGCAGAATGGAATTCTTTCTTAGTTCTGAATTGGGATGGAGAAGTGCAAGGTCGCTGAAGGAATCATGTTCACTCTCAGTAGCCGTCTTGTGAAAATGTCAAGCGCTTTTCAATGTAAAACTTATTTGCAAAGCCCAAAAATGATTCCGGGTAGGCAATATTTATCTTCAGTTTGAGGTCAAATCAATAGCATATGTTATAGAGTTGAATGTGGAAGCGCCTGGGATATGAGATCGAAGAATTTCGTTAGAGACAGAGTAATGAGTAATCTGGGATATCCCTGCGAAAAGTTTTTCATATGCAATAAAAGCTAGACTTCCCAGATTTGTTTTAGAATGAAAGCTATCCATTTTGCGGGTTCAAACATGTTTCAAGCAAAATTGCTCATCATCAGTGAAAGGAGAAACAGATGTTACAATAAATGGAGGTTATATACAAAAGAAGGAAAGTGAACTATATATTCCATCAGTTCATAGGTCGTCGGTACATTTGTAATGCATGGATTCACCAGAGTTCTGACTGCGTCACAAGTTAAATATTCATCAATATTTCGTAATTAATCTCGAATATGCATAGCTTCAGCCAACTTTGTCAACCACGGCTTAGTTCTATAAATAATTCTAAAATTCGCTTTGTTAGGGAAGTGTTCGTGCCTGCTAATTTCAGAGGCAGGTCTATTTTTCATGTGTTCATTTATCCGAGTAATAAAATGTCTTCTTGTTTCTCCTATGGAACACTTATCACAGTGCTCACATTCATATTTATAAGCAATTGAAGAAAGTAAGAAACAATGGATTTTATCTCTGTTCGGAATTAGCATACTAGTCTTTAAAGTTTTAAATATTGGAAAAATAGTGGAGTTTTTCAGACGAACATTAATTTGTTTGATACCGGTGAGGAATTCGTTACAAAAAGACGAATTTTAATTATACTGATGAGCAATTTTGCTTGAAACATATTTGACCCTCAAAATGAATAGTTTTCATTCTAAACTAAATTTTTCATGATCTATGCACAAATCTGAATGTATCATGGGAAATGGATTAATACTAGATATTTGAAATTTCATTCAATTTAGCGACTGTGTTCTGAAATCTGTTCCATTTAGATTCTAGCTTGCATGCATTGTCTTCTTTGATGAATTTAGGGAGATAAAAATGACAAATAAATAAAAGTGCATCTAAAATTCGTTGCAGATACTGACTTACAATATGATAAGCACCATCTCAAGTACTACTTGCTGAATTTTGGGAGTAAAACAAGTATGACAAAGGATGCAATTTGGTAAGTATTTTTCTTTTTCGATGCTTGCATTTATCTTCACAGTGCGCTTCAATGGAGGCATGTCTTCCGATTCCGTACATAACAGTTGTAGGTTACTTCATAGGTTCATGAAAATGCTAGCAATGTACATCAGAAATGTTTAAAAACCTTGAAAGAATTTAAAAAATCCACGAACATTAGGTAGTGGATCGATTTATCCTGACAATCTTCAAATACATCTGAGGAGGAAAAGGTAGCAGTCATTCATGCCCAAACTGGCACTACTTCGGTGTAATGTGCGTAGTCATCGTTTGCGGGAGAATGCGCCGTTGTTTTAGGGTGCACTAAACTGCAGTAGTGCCCCCAAACTGTGGTGGCTCTACGAAGTTGGTGGCGCCTCTCACGAATGAAGAGGGTGTCCTATTCGGCCACTCACTTCAGAGCTAACAATGGTGGTAGAACAGAATTATGACACCGTTCTTAGTAAGAACTGACACCTAGAGAAAAATCGTAGGACATGAGCGCTTCGTCACATCTGAACTTACAATACGTAAAGGATTATAGAAGATGACTAGTTCCCGTTCCATGTCTGAGCTAGCACTATGTAAAGGATATTTCCGGACGTCGAAAGATAGATTAGACTCGCATTTTAGACTTGAAATCAAAAACACAAATTAACGCCCGACCGGCTTCTATCTTTATCAAGACTTGTCAAGGGCTATAGTGAATAATTATACTTCATTCAAAATTAAATTGCATGAACTGAGACATAGATTTACAAGGACCAAAGAAATCAGGGTAAATACAGCACTAGGCCTTGTTTAGGGTTGGTCTTATGATATCAATGCATATTTTCTCCTCCTCGCGATATTCTTTCACACAATTTGGAGACAATTTCATAATGAACATGATATAAAATGGTGGATCGCAATTATTGGCACAATTAAAGATGTGTTCACTTACATGCAAAATTCTATACTTGGCTTCTTTGATCACAGGCAAATTTCTTGGATTTCGTCTCCTTGTATACTAAGATATCCACTTCCTTGGGGGATGGAGGCTATCAACTTTTGGCTAGCAAATAGGAATTCTTATAAACCTCGTAGATTCGATAGACAATTTATCTTAGATGCACTTCTCATTATTCTTGAGAACAACTATTTTACGTCTGAAGATGCGACTTACCTTCAGATATCTGGTACAGCTATGAGTGCCAAGGTAGCCCCATCTTATGCAATCCTTGTCATGGCATTTTTAGAGGAAAAATTATATTTAGGACTGAGAGAAATTTATGAGTCAAACACTGCTGAGACTATCATATGTAACTGGATGAGATACATTGACGACTGCTACATAACCTGGGATGAAAAGTATGATAATCTACAAAGTTTTTAATATCTTAAATGATCTTCATGATACTCGTAATATCAATTTCACAATGGATCATAGCCGAGAAGCCATTAGCTTCTTGGATGTCTAGGTGTATATCGACAAGAACTTAAATAAGATAGAGACGGATATATATCACAAAATTAAGGACAGTCAAACTTATGCTCCGTTCTACTCTGGTCACCCTAAACATATCTTGAGAAATATTCCTTTTTGTCTTGCTAATCGTATAAATAAAATCGTCTCAAAAGAAGATAGCAAACAGGTGCAATTGAAGCTATTAAAAAACAGTTCTTTTAAGACTCAAATATCACAGTAATTTAATTGAAAATGCTTTTACTCGTCCATCACCAGGTGTGATGACTAGTAACATTGAATCAAATAATTTAGATAATAGCATGTCATTTATTTGCACCTAATATAAGAATAATCCTAATGTTTATCAGAAGGTCACTTCACCAGTCATGAATAGCATTAAGTTAATGAATCCCTTTCAAAATATTTAACTAGTTAAGAGTTTCAAACAGCCTCCATCGTTACTCTGAATATAAACACAGGGATTACAGGGATATCTAAATGTGGAGAGCCAAAATGCAAATGTTGTCAAATACAGTTGACAGGGAGGACGATTAGCTTTAAAATTGGCAATAATAACAAAAGTTTTAGCATTGACTCCAATTTAGCCTGCACCTTTAAAAATGTTATCTACACTTTGCGTTGTAACCAATTTTATGTCGGGCAAACGTGAGATATGTTCCGTAATCGACTGACTGATCATAGACAGCAAATAGATAATGCCAAAACATGACTCTGGAAGTAAGTAGGCATTTTGCAATGTGTGCAAAAGATCGGCCATCAAAATTTGAGGCTGCTCCATTCTTTCAGCCGGGCCTAACTCTACCCGCATAGGAAGAGAGCGGAAAGAATCCATTTTTATTTCTATGCTCAAGCCTACACTAAATCATGGCTGACCTAAGACACTCGTATGCAAGCATCTATGTATAGGTTTTTTGATTTTGAAGTCTATGCTTCGAATTTTGCTTTATGACTTATAATAAATTCATTCCCATGAGTAGCCTGTCAGCAACCAACTTGTTCTTTTTATATATATATATATATATATTCTGACATATCCGGCTGATTATGTAAATGGATCAAAGGCCACCTTCAACGTGAACACAAAAGCACAAATAAAATTCTTGAAAGTTTTTACTTGTCAAGATCAAAATCCTTGGTAGTCCGTGACGCAATCAAAATGTCTTTTAGTCTCTTTACCACGTAATCATCTTTTGACAAATAGCGTGACCTTTTGATCATAGCTGACAACAATGATTAATATCTACTACAGAATTAGATTGTTTCAGTGTGTCCCTTTGGTAGAAGTGCAAACTGATTCAAACGATGGCACATGCATGAACTTACTGAGTGAGCAAAAAGAAATTTTCAATGCCTTACGCAGATAGGATAACTAGTCGTGCGTCGCTTGCGGATTGCTGTGAATTCCTTCAAAATGCTCCGATCGCCGCGATTCCTTCAGATCCGATGAATTTGGATCATTGAGCAAAAGTTTTCTCGATAATGTTGGTCCGTCCGATTCTAATAGGCGCATGAACACGTTCACAAACTTCTCTGTAGAACTTGACATCGACTGTGTCTCTTCGTTGTGTGATCCGGTTGATAACAGTCACTGAAACTTCGCACAATTTGACATGTTTAATGTTGAACTGGCTGCTCATTGCTCGATTGCTATGGCATCATGTCAGCAGATTGTGCCATTTTATTAACGTTACATGCTCCAATGCTTCCTTTCTAGTCAAACAAAAGAAGAGACGACCTGTCTGTCTAAGGCTGTGATATCTACGCATTTGCATCAAAGACAAGCGGTGAAATTCTCAATTATACATTCACACGGGGTTAAAGTCACAGAAAATCAATTTATGTGAATGATTTTATCATGCGAAAATATACAATTTCTAGAAAGCGTACTACAGTCCGTTTCATAAAAAGTGGATCATCCTAAAATTTGACTAAATAAAACATAAGTATGATACAGAAAGCATTTTTCATGTTATTTCATGTCCCTAATATATCTAAATGTCCTTATATAATCTGATAAGCTATGATACAGTAACGGTTCTAAAGAAGCTAATATGTTGTGGCCCTACCCTTATTGTCAATGACATTACCAATTCGTCTAGGCATTGATTCGATGATATCGTTGATTTTTGACTGATCTACCTTTCTCCACTCTCTTTTTAAGAGTGACATAAGTTGTGATACGCCATCTGTAGGTAGCAGTGAACGACGAACGCTACGTTTTAGAATACTCCATACATTTTCTATGGGATTCAGATCAGGAGAACGAGCTGGCCAAGGTAATGTCCTAAGCCCTAATTGAGACTTGCATAAGTTGACTCTACTACTCCTGTGACACGTAGCATTATCATCCATAAATAACCAAGTCGATGGATCACCAAGTTGATCTGTCATTTGGCCAATGTTCATTCGTAAAACATTCACATAGCGTTCAGAATTCATGGTTCCTTGCTGTATGTGAAGTCTTCTACGAATAGTGGACTTAGAAATAGACGAGTCTAGTGCAGCCATCTCAGTTAACGAGAGACTTGGATCAACTTTAACAAATCTCAAAATTAGGCGGTCTCTACGTTTGGATGTTTTGCGTGGACGGCCAGAGCCCTCTTTACGACAGAGTCGAAAATCATCATTATGCCATCGATGCACATTTGTGTAAAGGACATTTAGTCGCTTGCTTGTAGCTCGCAAAGAAAACACTAGTTCTAGCAAGGCTGACACTTTGCCTTTTGTGAATGCGATCTCGTTATTGTTCATTTGTGCTTTGTATTGTTTTCAACCGGCAAGAGATATATTTCTAGCTGAAAGCAATCAGGAGTGCTGCCAACACCACCGCAACGAAGTCAGGAAGCTATGGAATATGAAGTCCAGTTAATCACATGGAGCAGTTACATTATTGTTGATGAATAATGGTGCTATACTGGCTCTGATTGACCGATTTTCTTTATTTTTGTTTTGCTTGATAGCTTTTGGCTTGTAGAAGAACATATTACATAACAAAGGAAACAAATGTAATTTTATAAGAGTGAGGTATGATTTTGTGTAACATTGCTAAATGAAGATCAAATTATCTACTACTTTTTTATCTATAACAGGAAAACAACTCAATATTCATGCTTGAAATTTCCAACAATGATATTAGTAAGCACAACTGACATGTCTTCCAAATTTCAGAGAAATTCGTTCAAGTTTGGCGGAGTTAGACAAAGTTGAAGTTAAGGCGATGTTTAAGGGTGATCCATTTTTTATGAAACAATCTGTATTTGTCTACCCCTCATAGTCCGAAGGTTAAGCAGCTACCATGTGTGTTTCTGTTACATGATCTTCTCGAGGGCGATTCACAAACGTATGCAAACTGCAAAATTTCGAATTAACAAAGGCACAACAGAATGTTTCTTGAAATTTGACATTTATAGTAAAGGATCAAAAAACCCACAAATTGGCAATCTAAAGAAGCAGATTGATTAAGCAGATCAATAGTGAGTTGACATTGTTAGATTCATGCAGCCTCTTCAAAGTTATGTGGAAATTACGCAAAGATCAAATGAACAAATGCCAGCAGAAGAAGAACGAATCGTCACTCAACCATTTGCTCGTCATGGCAAAAAGCTTATATTTTTTGTACATAACAACGATACATTCAAAAGTTGAAATCATTAGAGACACATTCGAATTCATTGAAGTCACAAAAACTGCTACTGATCAATAGATATGAGCATCGCATGAGAATAAAGGATTCATGTAATCTATGAGCCACACGAACACTTGCAGGCTCGCTCGTCAGAACAACATTGAATTTGGTCTCATAGATATAGAACTCTACCACAAGAACGGCCGAATGAGTCAAACATGACTCATCGCATATAAATTGTGTATTTTCTCTTGATTCACAATGATAACATGCCATGTGATTTGATGTTGCAACATCAATATGTTCTCAAGATAGTCTCGAAGAATACATTTTTGTATGTATGTTAATCACATTTATCTGAAATTCTAAGTAGTTAAGCTGTAGACCCATATGCGTAACATTCGATTTGCCAACGCACACACGCATATGGGTAAATCCATTTTATATAGCAACATTTGTCAAAAAACGTGTCTTCCGTCTGTAAAATACTTAGTTCTGAGCCGATTTTCTTAATTCTTAATTTTCTATTTTCATCTTGGTCCTTGGGATCTCTTCTTTTTGAACATCATAAATTCAAATCAATTCAACAAAGTTTTCTTCATGAAAATTTTGGCCAAAGGAAGAAAAAGTGGAAAAAAGACTGTCTCAAGCATAGGTACTCTATCTTCAAGAAGAAATTTCGTTGTGATCCAAATTCTCGACTTAGAAATCTTTATAAGAACTTAATAACTATTATAACATCTTAAGAATCTTTATACAACGAAATGCATCATTTGTGTGTCTAGTTGTTGCATCAAACGGAAAAAAATCAACTATGGATCATCACAACTGAGCAATTGTGAATTTTAAAAAATGTCCTGTGTTCTTTCGAGCAGACCTTTTTGATATTTTCAATTTATTGTTAAAACCACTGTTTTTATCCGGATCTCATGAAAACTCACGGAATTATCAAGAGCCATAATATAATGCATGCGAAGTTTTATTTGATAGGACAATAATTATCATTTTCAAAATCTCATAATTCATAAATTTCATAATTCTCGTAAAACGGCCGAAATGTCCATCTGATCGAGATCACAAAATCGTCGGTCAGAGGACACCAGTAATATATATTTACTGTAATATACAGTAATATACAGTAATAGTCATTTGGTGTGGTTGCCATTATGATCGTCGAGTTCAGCATGAAAACTTGACTATATACGCAAATTTTCAAAGAAAACAAAGTTGAAAAGTTGAAAAGACAAAAATTGTCCAAAATGTTGTTATATAAAATGGATTTACCCGCTCATATTTAAGTGCGCAAAAGTACAAATAATTGATCACATAGGGGCTCAATGTAAAATTCATATCACAAAATTACATGCACAAGCCAGTCTTTAAAAATTAAGGCTTGCTGAAAATAACCCCTATTCTGATTTACGGTCGCATTCTGCTTGCAGGAAGGCTGTGGATGTGGCTGTGGCTGTTTGGGCATGTCATTCAAATCTAACCTTTGAAAGAGCTGCTTCAATCGAAGATGCTGACATTTTTATTTCATTCGAGCAAACAGTTCACAGCTGGATCAATTACTATACAAAGAAAACGGATGGTAGACCAGATAATTCTCCTTTCGATGGTCCCGGTGGTAAGTGATTTCGTGCAGCATTTTCATTAATGTCTTTTTCACGCAAGAACTAGTCCCGAGGGACAGAAAGATCAATTTTCCATTAAACGTAATGCAAATTCAAGCTTGAATTCTGACGAACTGAATCATTGAAACACAAGCTGGATTTGAAGAACTTACATTCTTAATCATACCATACCATCTGGTTAAACCCGTCTTTGAAATTACATTCTTTTTTGTAGAACTGTTTGCGTTATGCATTCGTGCGTCATTTTTTCAAACAATTTTACCAGTTTTGGTGCGGCCTCACCCAGGTCTGAACCCTTAAATTTCATGCGCGAAATTGATAACATGCAGCATTTATGCTGGAACTCTCTGCAATTATTCAATGCGCTCAATATAATCTCAAAACAGTTGCTACGATGAAAGAAAATAAAATTGTTTTCCGACAATTTTTGCTGATGTTGGCTTAATTGTCAAGTGAACTCCTATAGCAACCTGTTGTTTTTGCTCGAGTTAATGTAATAATAAGTTCATTTCAGAGGGCTACTGAAAGTTATTTTTTATGTGTAAATAATTGCTATAGTATGTTTCTTATTATATTTTTTCTTCGCATGTAAATTGAATGCGACCTACATTTATGATTTTACACTTTTCAATGACATGGTTGGTCTTTGCATGTAATGTTTTATCATTTGCTTTCCAATACACCCTTCCGATTGTCATACTGGTAAGGCTGTTGATTTTTACTTAGATTTCGTTGGTGTCCTTGCAGGTGTCCTTGCTCATGCGTTTTATCCGGAAGGTAGTTCCACAGGGAACTTTCATTATGACGATGCGGAGAGATTCTATGAACACGAAGGTAATGGATGGAAGATCTTTCATGTGACAGTTCACGAACTTGGACACATCTTAGGCATCGAGCACATCGGCACCAGGGGTAGCATCATGTATCCGGCTTATGACGCAACATTTCACGAAACACAACTTGATCTGGGTTCTGCCGACATCTATGAAATTCAGGCACGATATAGCAAAAAAGAATGCACGAGTGAGTTTCTTTGAAATTTATGTCTGAGGTTAATTAGCTGGTCTATTTTCAATAAGAAAGTTAATGAAATTTCGACGGGCATTCACTAAATATCACTTTAAACACTTCTGGCGAATCGCCTGAAAACACGATGTAAATAGAGTACAAAATTTTACATTGTCTACGTAAAAAGAGCAGTTTTTATAAGTTATTAGAGGCACAGTAGCGCACTAACTTAGGTTATTTACAAGAAGTGTGTTCAATGTAATATTTAGTGAATACCCGTCGAAATTTCACTAACTTGCTAATTGCAAATATCAAATTTACCTGGGCATGGCTGCAAATTCAAATAGGTAGTTGTGTCGATGTTGAGAGATGTGAACTATAGGCCTGCTAATGATTCCTGATATTGGATGAAATGGCAACTATTCAGGTGTGTTCCCATTTTTCAAATTTAGGATGCAACTCAATACTTAATTATTCTGACTGACGTATGATTTGAATTCAGATCGTCCATGCACTGCTATTTCTCACGAGCGTGAGAAATTATTCACGACATTTGACTCTTTGCTGAAAGCTGGAGTTACCGATATGTCAAAATTCCACGCCACTCTTCTCACCTAAAAGTCTTATTTTTCTGAGCACAAATAGTATGTAAATCCCGTAATGCGTGGGTGATTTTGAGGACCTGTATGTTGACCGAATGAAGCAGACAATTAGCGCATGCTCTTTCTAATGGCTTCTATCAGCTCGGTCATCTCGGTTTCTACTGTAAATAGCAATTCAAAATTTGAATTCCATTTTTACCAAAAATTGAATTACTTGACTAAGTGATCAAATTTGCTGGTGTAGGTATGTTGTGACGATATGTTATGATCACTTATCATTTGAAAACGCCTTTGAACGATATCTTGAGTATGTGTGTCTGCATTGGGATAGTTAAGTGGCAGTGAACAGCTCAAATAGAGATTTTCGAAAGTGCAATTTGAATTATGTATCAGTACATGCACTGTCTTAGCTGTGTATCGTGCAAAGAAGTTACAATAACCACTGCATACGTAGCATAAAGTGGATAGTATTGCTTATAAAGATAGAAGGAGCAGTATTTAACAAATCATAGAAGTATACAAATTAGCATGCTTCTAGATTCAAGTGCAGTAGCTGAAGTTCCGTTAAAAAGTGTGTTTTACTTATTGTTCAGTGTGTTTGTGAATTCGGACATTTCAGCCGAACCCCATAGATTTCCATAGATCAGTCGATAGGCTCATATTTGATTGGATTCTCTTAAAAGCATGTTTAGAACGTTTTTGTCATACCAAAACTCGGCAGATTCTCCTGTTTCTCTGCAGAGAAAGTGTGGCAAGAATATTACCTGAAGAAATATGGTGGAGCTGATGGAAGTAAGAGAATATTATCTTGCAATTGAAAACATTGATGAAAGTGAATACAAAAATTGTCTTCCAGAGATCTGCTTGGATAATCCTCGGGCATCCTGTGAAAACTACTTATACAAGGATTGTACGGGACCAAATTGGAAATGGTTTGAGCAGAATTGTCCAAAGAATTGTGGATTTTGTGGTAAGATTTGCTTGAATTCTGAGTCATGTGTTCGCACAATGAGAATGAACTCATCGTCTTTTACGACCATGAAGTGATACTGCTTGATTTAAAGTGCAGGTATGATTACTTCGCAGAAATTCCATTGGACTTTATTGTATATCCATCCGTAATCACGTCAGCTTATCTGGTTATACCGAAATTGGCCAGACGACGGGAGATCATAATGATTTTCAACAAAAAAGTGCACCAAAGGTTGCGGTCGTTGATGTATTGAAGTTAAATTCGTAAACGACAGATCTTCGGCGTCCAGCGTCTTCGGTGGCCTATCTCACAATGAAAAAGGCGTAGTTTTAGCCGATTTGGAACATAGAAATATCATCCAAATAATTGGTCGATATAAGAACTGTCATGGTTAATTATTTCTTAGAAACATTTTGCATCAAACTTGTGCCAAACACCGCTTGACTTTATCATAAAATATATCAATTAGCAACAATGAAATTAGATAAACGATAGATCAAATTGTCATGCAAAAGATGTGTGGGTGGTAGAATATACACAATATTACATGAAGGGGTACTCAAAAGGCAGTAGTGAACGCATTATTGTTTGTCGATGTATACCTCATCATACAAAATACAACCCTATCATACAAGTACGGAATTTACTGTAGGAATATAAATGAATTCCTTGCGCTAGTTATGTAGGCGCCGTATTCTCTCCAAAACTTAGCATCAATTTTTAACTACCACGATTGAAGTGAATAAGTTCCAGTATAAAAAAGTTTCATCCCTTGCATGGTCATAAAGATAGAATATTTTTCATTTCTCAGAGTGAGCAAATAAAACTTGATTGAAACATGAGTTATCACAGAAAAGTTTTTAAATACTGCAGGAAATCAATAGCTTAAATGACGTAAAGCTTAATTTGCACTAGGCCAGTGACTGGCGTCCAGTAGACACACACGGTGAGTCACGCTGAATGGAGCTAAAGAAATACGCGCGCGTCACCGCAAAATTCACTGGCGTCTATGAAAAACAGACCAATAGCTCACTTTACTGGAACGGTATTGTAGAACAGACCAATGTCTATTCATGCACAGATTCAACCACAGATATGCAAAATTGCCGATCCCAGCCAGTGCTGTCACTAGTTACAATGAATCAGAGTGTGACTTGCAATTTCAACTTGGCTAGAGAAGTAGGTGGAAAATGCGCAGTTTCGTTCTGAATACACATGTAGATAGGGTTTTACTCTTTCCAGGAGGTGATCAAACTGATCAGGAGTAAGTATCAAATGATTATGAAATGCGAGTTCTCCAAAACCAACTCCTTCATCAAAGAATCCGATGCTCCCACCTTTTCTCTCCGTAAATCCACTTTTGCGTCCAACACTTTCTCTTTAATTTTGCTTGCGCATCCACTACACGAGCAGCTGCGAGGACCACTTCATTTGATGACATTTTCAAAATGAATGGAAGTGTACTACCCACTGGCCTCTTTGTCGTAAGTTGTAAAGTGAACACAACAAGCACTGGACCGATCAATCAAGTCACTTCTCAAAGCTTGTCGAAACGGGAGGTTCATGTTCACTCGGAAAACAGAAAAAGCAATCTCTCCCTCTTTTACGACGATTATTTATTTGGTACAAAAGTGTCACCCTAATCAAGCCAGTGATGCGCGTGAGCTTAAATGTGAGGGCGAAGAATTTCAATAAAAATTCAAGTGACTGACCAAATGTAAATTAGGCTTAATTTTAGCTAGTCGGATGATCTCGTGCAATGAAAATTGACTTCGACAATTTTTAGAATATTCTATCTTCATGACCAGCATAGCATGTTTAGAGAAACTACCGATAGAATCATAGAATTAGACTGCTCGTCTCTTCTTCTGTTTAGCTATACTGTAGGTTTGACTCGTCAAGAACGAGTTTTGTCCCTTCAAGATTGACAATGTCATTTCAAAGTTCAACAGTCAAAAAAAATTAGCGTCATTACCGTTTCAAATGCACTTTTGTCGGTACGAATGCGTAAAAAATAATTCTTTACTAAATCAACTGCAGCGTTAACGTTTTAAATGCAAAATATGACAATGAAAGTAATGTAGACGCAATTTTTGCTAAATTTTTTTGATCTGTTGAGACCTACTTATTCAAGTTGTTTACAGATAATAACTGATTAATCAGTGCACTTCAAAAATTTGCGTCATTCTGAACTATTTTTCAGAAGACTGGTCTCTTTCGAATGATTCAACGTCCTTCGAATGTGCTGTATTTTTGACTTTGCAAATGAGGGGTTGAAATCAGCCGCCTAAACAATTGGTTGGATTCATGCAATAGGACCTACATAATAGAAAAATGTTGAAATCAGATCAAAATTTGAAAATGACAATGAATTTATTAACTCATAATTTTGCTGCTATGATAAAAAGTTCATAAGAAATTTATTCTGATCTCATTAAAGCTCTTGCAGGCTTAAGCAAGATGTATTATGATTGCGAATATTATTTGCAATTTCGAAATTTGACTTCTTTGCATTCTTCAAAATAAAGTGGTCACTTATGACCTGGTTTAGTCAATTCATGATTTGGGACAGAACAAGAAATAACTTGCTGATTGCAATCTTCAAATTTACCCGTGCATGGCTGCCACTTCAAATAGGGAGTTGTGTTGATGTTGAGACGTAAACTAGGCCTGCTGATGATTCCTGATATTGGATGAAATGGCAGCCATTCAGGTCTGTTTCCATTTTTCAACTGAAGATGCAATTCAATATTTAATTATTCTATTTACACTGACTATACTACGTGTAGATTTCCTTCTAAACGAAAGAAATTTTTCCTTGTTGCATGGCGGGCAGTTTCGAGCAAAATGTGGATTTCGTCACTTTTTCTGATTTACCTTGAAGCTGAGATTCTCATCTGCTATCTCGTCAGTTAGCAAGCACATCCATGATTTATCTGCATGATGTATTTTAAGCTTAGTTGCCACAATTTCACTTGAAACAGCAATGTCGCACTCGATTTGGAGGTTTTACTCGTATGTCTGCAGCTGCAGATTGTCACTGATTAAGATGAATTTACGCCGGATTTTGTTGATCATTATGCTGTTGGTATGGCAAATTGCGTTTGAAATGGGAACGTGTCAACTCAATTCGGCAATACTGATGTTGGAATGTCAGAGATGAACTCGATGCGTCAATGCTGCGAATGATCATGTCATTCTGCAGTTGATATGTCTGTGCTTAATATGAAACGAATGATTAGCTTCTTGATCGGTCAAACCTACAGAAAGGAAGCATTGGAAAATGTAATGTGTATGAAATGGCACAATCTGCTGACATAATACTCGTACCATAGAAATCGAACGATAAGCAGCCAGTTCAACAGTAAACACGCCAAATTGTGCACACTTTCACTGACTGTTATCAACCGGATCGCATAGCAAAGAGAAACAAACGATATCAAGTTCTACAAGAAAAGCTTGTGAACGGTTTTTCATGGGCCTGATATCTTTTTTAATAATAATCAGAGAGACTAACATCATCGAGAAAACGTTTGCGCGATGATCTGAATTCTTCAAATCTGAAGGAATCGTGGTGATCGGAGCATTTTGAAGGAATTCACAGCAATCCGTAAGTGGCGGCGCACGACTATTTTTTCTATCTCTGTCAGGTATTAAAAATTTCTTTTGCCCACTTAGTAAGTTCCTACATGTGCCATCGTTTTGAATCAGTTTGCACTTGTAGAAAAGTGATACGCTTAGACAATATAATTCTGTGGAGTGGGCTTTATGTCAATTTACACAAGAATGAAATTAAATAAGCTGCCACTGCCGATTCGGCTATCATGGCAGGTAATATGGATAAATACAGAAAGGAGGAAGCAGTACATTAGCTTAACCTGTTGATCTCCATGCTTGTATTTCTCACAGCTTTGGCAGTGACAAATTCTCATCGCAACCATCATATTCGAAGCAATCTGTACCAAAACAAGCAACTAGTCTTTAATCATAAAATTTTAATGCAATTGTTGCTGTGGAAACTGCGAAGATATAGAGCTATAAAAACTACTGACAAGCAGGGCTCGTCGCAATGTCGGTTGGGAGCGTATGGAAATTACGAAAACTTGGCGGTTATCGACTAACGAACGCATTTTGTCATCGATGTCAATAGTCTAAAACTGTAATGATTTGAAGGAAATTTAATATCAGCTGACAATCCATTGGCCTTTATTTTGACCACTATTTTGATTTTAAAATTGTTATATTTCACAATTTCGTGTATATATGTGCAGGTGTATTCTCTTTGTTCCACAGGGCCCTGCACTGATGAGTACGAGATCTGTCCCAGATATCAACGTTGCAATGAAATAGACCCCTTCTTTTTGACTTATTGCAAGGGATTTTGCAAATATTGTGGTAAGTTAATCTGACCATTACAGAAGAATAGGCTCAAGTATCGATATAAAGTGAATCTTTACATTTTTCAGCTGCAAAGGATGTCAAAACAAAGTGTAAGTAAAGCTTCCTTGTGCATCTATTGTAAATGTGTGACATTTTGTACTGAATGTCAGTCGATTTCCCATGCTGTAAATGTGTGCGTTCGTGGTAATTATGCATATCCAGAAGTATGTGCTAAAGTTATTAATTGCGTCTATAAATTTCTTCTACAATCGGTCATTAATTTGGCTTAGAAGATTCAAATTGTCCGATTTCTCTTTCTGCCATTCACAAAAATGATGTTCTTATGTATTACTGTCAGTGTTGAGTAGTACATCTTAAAGTGAATTTTTGTCTCAGAATCTTTTCTACATCCTTCAAATGTAGACTACAATTATACATGACTTAAATTTTCGGCCAATATTGTGACGCCTGACAGACGGAAGTTATGTTATCAAGTATGAAATATGAATGATTTTCTTGACCACCTAACGGCGATAAAAAATCAAATATGATAGATATGCACGGCTCGAGAACACTTAGCCGGAGCCAGCCGACTTATTTTATTTTATTTTAAGCCGAACCGACGCCGTGATATAAAGGCATAAGCAGTCGCCAGATAGTCCTATCAGTTAAGCACCACACTTTCTATTCTCAAGTTTGAAGGCAATCAATCTAACAATCAATCTAAACTGACAAGCCACAATCTCACACTTAGATGATTACATGTGTTACATTTGCAATCAAGATTGCGTCGGCGTGGTACGGAACCACCAGAGGCCTGAACAATGTACCATTTACAATGTATTCGTAGGAATCGAAACTGTCAGATGTAGAGAAGTCTGATGCCATGTGGTAAATGTCGCTATCCTCATCCAATGTCACAATTGAACTGACGTCTTAAACCTGCTGGATATAGGTTTTATTTAACATTGAGAAAAGCAAATTGGTTTTAATTGAGTTTTACTGCAGTTTTATAAAACCTCATTCCATCACACCTACAAAGGTTTTACAAAACCTCAAATGCATTTTAAGTGAAGATTAAACTGCGGTTTTGTAAGTCTTCACTTAAACCTCGCTCCGTCACTCCACCCGCGGGTTTTGACTTAAGCTTTATACACTCAAATAACAAATATGCCTACAGAATGCGGTTGGTTAGGCCAACAGTATCTGAAGTACGAAAAAAGGCCAAACATTTTTAGATTACAGTTAAGACTTCAAAAAAATCAAGACAGTTATTAATGAGTTCAATGTTCAATCATAGGCCTACTGGAGGTCTGAAGTAACCAGCAATATATAAGACATACACTGTACCATGTAGAGCTAATCCCAGAAAACGGCGGTCTTTATCAGCCAGAATCTCAATTGTCCAAGTCCGAAATGTCCAGCTTTGACCGTACTCGCATTTCCGACTTTCAAAGCCCCGTTTACATATTACTAATAACTCATTCATAAGCTTATATTATACCCGTATTATTATTCTTATATATAATATCATTATATTGCATTGTATCATGTTGCATCATATTATATATATATATATATATATATATATATATACAATATATATATAATAATAATAATTCTGTATTTGTGAATATAACAAGCGATATTACAAAGAAATATACACAGGACAAAATCACGATATGACGGAAAATTTGACAAATGAATTGTTGTAAGGAGCCATTCGTCTGTGGAAGGGACGTAGAGCTCCTTAGAGACTGTAAATTGCAGTTATTCTGGCGAATTTCAAAAACTCAGCCAAAGGATGCACATTTGCATTCGTGACTATCTTTTGTATCAGTTTTTCACAAATCTAATTGAGTAAGTCTTTAAGGCTGGTCTTGTCAGTTACGTCAGCCCAACGTCTAGCAAGGACATGTAATCGTTCAAGCTTTCTGAATTTCCCTTTGCTGATGTCGCACATGACTGGCCAACAAAAAAAACTATGACAGAAGTCAAAAGCCATGTAAGCCTGCCAAATAACGGGACCACGATTACCGTTCAACATTAAACGTTTTACAAACGACATAGCACGGCAACAGCGATTATACAAGCTATCAAACTGCACACTCCAACTCAAATCACTGGAGAAAAGAGCACCTAAAATTTTCAAATGCTCAACATTCTCAATAGCAATATTATCAATATAAATGGGCAAACATGGCGGACAAGAATTCTTGCGTGACATAGTAAGACATTTCGTCTTATCAACATTTGCAACAAGTTTTTTCTTTTCGACCCAATAACAAAAACTATCGACGGAGAGTTGAAAATCGTCAACAACATTCACAATATATGATTATTGTATTTGAAACTAAGACAAGTCAAGAAACAAATTCAAACTAGTGTTTTTAAACTAGCACTGTTTGACAATCTGTGTGATAGACTTAGTGACAGACAATAGCCTGTTGCTTTTCGCTACATGAATTAACCAGTGGGGAAGGACATGAGTAGAACAAACGAAAGAGACTAAATTTGCTTCAATACAAAATGCGAAGAATCTATGATTAGAAAATATTATGCAACAAAAATTTTACTGATGATATCATTTTATCATTGCCGATCTTTGCTCTAACTGCTAGTGTTGTTCATCCAATGAGTCTTCGAGTGCTGACGTTTGCGTAGTGTAGCTTTTGTATGTACGGATTTCTAGAATCAAACGCGATAATTGAATGGATTGAGATGATACCTGTGATTGGATAACGTCTCTTTAATGACTTCCAAGAAAAAAGAGTCTTGTGTAGCCTACAATTATCCGGCAGCCAGAACAAGTTTCTACAGGGATCATGACAGGGATCGAGACCGAAAATGAGACTTTCGCAGGATGATGCACATTGGGACCAAATTGTAGTTTTATTGAAAAAATGACACTTTCTAAGTTTCCTACTAACAGCTAAAAAAGTATTAAGTCTGCAGCTATTATTTCTGACATGGAATGTCTTCAGGTCATTTTTTATCATGTTCATGAACATTTATCTATGAAATTTAACACATTCAGATTTGGCAAGCCTCCTACTATCAACAGACACCAACCTGCTAGCCTATGCACTTTATCCTTATTGAACCACATTTTCGCATGCATCTCCGATCAGGCGCATGATAATATCACATGCGCATGATGTGAAATGACTAGAAGATATATAAGCATCATGACAAAAATTATGACTCTAGACTTTGTACTTTTCAGTTGTCAAGAGAAAATATAGAAAATTTCATTTTTTCCAGAAACTGCAATATCCCATTGGACTAGTATGTATTTTTCTTTGATCTTGGCTGACAAGAAGAGGAATTAACTAGAAGTCGGCAGACGTGCGAATTCGTAATAGGTAGGATATACATCATTCCTTAAAAGAAAGTTTAATTTTCGGCGTCGTTCCCTGAAGAAACTCTCTCTGGCTGCCAGACCAACAAGTGGACAGCCTGCAGTGTACATACAAGTAGGCCTACAGTAGATGAGGCAAGACAACCCTGATGGAACGGCAGTTATGTTGGGGGAACGAGAGTTGGGTGAATTTCTAAGTTGGCGAATTGGTTTAAAATCAAGACTTTTCTCATTTATTTGAACTCATAAATGATATCAGCGATTGGATATTTAGTGGAATCAATATTCTTGTATCTGCAGTCGTGCCATGCTGTTCGATTTTGCGCATCTCTATAATACTTTTACTACTCTACTAATTAGTAGGATACTGTTGCAATCCTACAGCTGGAGATGTATGTGGATTCGTACAAATATAACAGAAGCCATCGATCGGTTACGCAATTCAATAAGGAAAAAAATTTATTTGACCAATAATACTACATGTAAAATATTCAACATATTGTCTGCATCAGCACTGAAACTTCTTGTATGTTCATTTCACCACTCATTACGAAAATGAATTTGCAGAATGTACAACCCTGAATATAGTGACAGATATATTCATCAATAATGTCGTTTGCATGAATCTTTGAGGTATGCCGAACAAGTATAGCGAAATAACACTCTTTTTTGGTTATTAATTCATATATGGATTCATTTATTTGTCACAACATCTGAGTTTTGAAGTATCCGTCTGATTGAAGTTTACGCATCAGGAATTATTTACCATCTATTTTATTTTTTCGTAATGAACCAATCGTGTTGAAATGAAACGTCTATATTTTCAACGCTAAATAACAAAGTTAAAGAAATTGTCGATCTCTCAACACTATAATATTAATCAGTTATCTTTCAAAATAAAGTTGGAAATAGCATTGATTAATATTCGTAATGATAGAGAGGACCATTTAGTGGAAAATAAAGCTCATTAATAAGGAATGTGGGTCGATTTTTACAAAATCATCTCATCTCTGAAACAGTGGTGTATAGAAATAATCAATTCAAACAGAACAATCTAGATCCACATGTAAGTAATGTCAACAATCGTTTCTTGATTTCAGATGGTGCTCTAACAGCTAAATCACGTAAGTTATTTCTCAATGACACTTCGTATTTCACATTCATTTTACGGATACTGGCATAGTGTTAGCAAGAAGAGCTTAGAAAGTGATACCAGGAAAATAACTCAAGCGAATGTGAATAAAAGTGTGTCCTTGGATCCACTTGAGTAATTGCTCGCCACTTCTACTCCTTTTGCTTCAGTCCTCCTGCACGATATTCGACTGATCGTCTTCATCACATCACTGGCTTTCTTCTTTTTTGTTTCTTCACTTCTATTTTGTCCACTTTCTTTGACACCGGATTTTCACTTATTCTGATCACATGCCGTGTCCATTTAGTCCACCTCGAACATATTCTGCGTCTCAACGTCTTTCTTATTCAGATCTTTCCAATTCTTTTATTTCTACTTTTTCCATCGACTTTGTTCCATGCGCAGTTCTGGCCTTACGAAACAGTTTTCAGGCACCTGTACAGTATGGGACAATCATTACACTCACCCGCAAGAATATGGAAAAATCGGGTTGTTTTCAAGAATGCACTTCAGGTATTTTTTCATGACATATTCTTAGATGAACTATTACAGATAAGGCAAGCAATGGACCGGGCATTTAAAAATAGCAAAAATTTGTTTCATTCCGATATTTTTCGGCTACAGATGTTTTGAAATTACGAGCTGATATTAGCGTTTCACACGTAAAAAGCTGACTACTGTCATTCGCATGTTTTTTTGAGTTGCTTCAGCTAGGTCATAATTGGATAGGCTGCAGTTATCAAGCTCAGAGAAATCGCGGAGTTCCATCATCAGTCTGTAAAAAATATTTAGCAAAATTTCAATCGTCATTTTTGCAATCCTGGAGACTTTTCTGTGGATACTGTTGCGAATATTGATGATCTTCTTGAAAGTGCAGTACAATGTAATGCCAATCAAATTAATGTTATTAAGGATAAAAAAAATCCATCAGCAACAACAACTCCTTTGTCAAAGGATGGACAACTGCGTTTACGAAAACAGAAAACATTCAAGAAAAAAGGCAGGAGAATTATTCTCTATGTTCGAAGAAATTCTCTGGCCACAGCGACCGATGTCTGTGAGTGGACAGTTTAGGGATTGACGTTTTCACATTTCCATGCCAATTGCGAGAAGAATGTTTAGTGAGATAAGGGTGTGCATTTAATAGACTCAATGAAGTGCCACCTTTGACTCCTCAAATACAAAAGAGATTACTCCTACTTCATAAGTTGCAGGCCCACTCTCAAACATCAAAGGAATTCTGCAGAATTCTGTGATGAAAGTACTGATGGGTGTCAAATGGCTTCAGGAAAACATCAAATAGATGTCTTCAAGATTACAGAAACCTCTTTACATTACTACCACTGATTGTGACAAGAATCCAACCAATTAAACTGTTTGGAGGATAAAGTCATCAAGGTCCTAAGAGACTCCACACATTGGACGGCAACTCACATTAGCACTAAGACTCAACACCTCCGGTTAGACAAACAATTGAGTGGTAGCTTTGAAATTGGTATAGAGCCATTGATAAGTGCATGTTCATGCATGACATACACCTTGCACAGGGAAAACATAACAACAATCATCTGAGCTTTTGAGGTACCAATATTCCTTCCTCCTGACCAGGAAAACTCCCTAACTTATGGCATTTGGCGAATGTCTGGGGACTGTCAAGGCAAGATTCGGTAATATTGGCATCCACACATGGTACGAGCTTATTGCAAAAATTATTCAAGTTTAATATCATATGATACAAAATTCACAGAAAAATCTTCGCGCGCTACAGGTCGCACACCAATACGAGTTATGGAAGCAATTTGCTTGAAAGGTGGTTAAACCAAGAAGGCCTATCACATTGTCAGTTTTGGAGTATTAAATCTGAAGAACTTAGGCCAAGAAAATGTTCTGAAGCATGATAAATTCTCTTGTGCATGATTTTATCTCATTAGAAAGCTTGCGTAATATTTGGTGATTCCGTAATGTTATCATATGCGATTATTAAGATGGCTTCTGAATATTAATTAAGATTATTATTAAGATGATTATCTGTATATCACAAATGCTATGTATGTTTTCTATATTTGAAGATAGTCATCATTTAATTATGCAAAGAAATTTTTTTCGTCACAATAACAATACATTATACCTATATTATTAACGACAAAGCAGAATATTCGTATTTCGTAGGTTAGGAATGCGATTTGAAACTCGAAAGAGTATTTACATGAGAAAATCATGACTGAGTGTAATAATCTGTCCCATGCTGTAGCTCTTTCTGTTATTAATGTTCAGTCAACGCAGCCGTATGAGAGTAATCCACGTACCTTTTGATTACTTTCCCGAGTTTTAGGATCCTCTTCATCTGATGAATGTCATTTTCTAAAATACTGCATTTATTTTTCAGAGGCGCTTAGAGATGAAATTTGTGCAGCAGGAAAAGTTGATGGAGTCTTTCGAGGTGAGGTCCTGTTTCATCTAGCCGTAACAAAGATTCATCTTAACTGAAGTTATAGCAACCTTAATTGAATCGCTTATCTCTACCGAATGTCTTTCTGCATCACAACAGGGGTCATCTGTGGCCCACAGGCCCATTGACGTGATGCGATTGGTGATTGAAAGAAGAAGTAGTTATCTAATGCTGAATTTGGTCATTCAGTTTTAGAAGTCAATTCTCATGCAGTTAGAATTACATGGACTATACAGAATGCATGCTCACTATGTCTGTGGAGATACTACTGTTGAGATCCGATTGAAATCCCACATTACCCTTCGTTGTTCAATAAACATTAAGAGGAAGAAAAATTTTAATAACAAACATGCATGCAATGGTCAAATGCTTTCCAAATTCACACTAGTACCGCGATAATTCAAAGTTTATTAATTGTCAAGACTGATAAAATAACCATTGGTTGCTTATTAGTGTTCAGCGTGTGACATTTAAATCGTTGCCGGTTGGGGGACCACCAAAAGCGGCCTGTTGTAGTCAACTCGGTAGCCCATCAGTTCTAAATCCAGTCAAATCTGAGGCGAAATATTTCAAATCGAGATAAAAACATGATGATTGTCTGCGAGATGCATGCAACTTCAGCATCCAGCTAGAATCTACAATCCAAACCTCGAAGTGCATTAAGGTGCAATTGGCCAATCAAATGCCTGAATTGAGGTTTTCGTTGTCGACTTCAAACGTCAATCAAGTTACTTTAAAGAGCACAACTTTCAAGTGTGACCAATCCTGAGAGCAGCTATCAAATTCAATGGTATTCGGTGCGGGGTGACGAAAAATTTGGGGCGTGAAAAATACATGTGTTAGCTGAGAGATAGTGTGACCGGGTCATTATAGCAACTTCGATCCACGCCCTGATAGTTGCACTTTATAGAAACTTCTACATAGTGTGACCATCCTTGAGAGCTCAATTATGAGCTTCGAACGACTATCAGCAAAATTATAATCCATTTCAACTTCTCTGAGAGCTCAAGCTACTTTGAAGCATGTCAATGTTTTGTGCAGTCGAACATATTCACCTCATTCTATATCACTAATTTAGTGATAAACTGAGCGGGAATCAATAGAATGATTATCTCATCAACAAAATATATTGATAAGCTAACACTTCTCGTTGGTGTTTAGCAATGTTATAAGCTGTGTACAATTAATTTTGACAGAAGAAGAACATCATTGTTTAAAATCACATAACAGAACAATGGCCTAGATTAACCAAGATTAAAGTACAAATCGTTAACCTAATATACCTTTTGCATTTTGTGTTGCCAAAACTGCATTGGTTATTGCCAAAATATGTCATATATTTCTAAGTTGCTCTCACATACTCGTATCTTTGTTCCATATTATGACTTCATTGATCCATGACATTCAAATGTAGGGATTGAGTGTAGGGATATGTAGGGATTTGTTGTTCTTGCGGTTACCAACTCCTCTCGTTTCGAGGTCATGCAACTATGAAGAACAAAGTACAGTCTCGGCGCACATCGTGCTAAA
The DNA here is from genome assembly GCA_907163375.1 of Prostheceraeus crozeri. Taxonomy (NCBI): domain Eukaryota; kingdom Metazoa; phylum Platyhelminthes; order Polycladida; family Euryleptidae; genus Prostheceraeus; species Prostheceraeus crozeri. Next base: position 427,357 of record CAJQUW010014303.1, read on the forward strand.
ATAGAAAAAAGCCTGCGGCTGCCCATACTTACTATTCGTATCACCAAATAAGAATGCTTCTGATGAGTATTTCTGATCCTTGGAAACACATTATAGAGAAGGGAAACTCCATTAGAAATACTTGATTAATCTGTTAAAAAAATTAACACAATATTCGATTATTATCAAAATTTTTATCTAGACTACATTAATTGATGCAATGAATCTTTTTAGTATATATAAATTTTAAAGAATTCACTGTGTATTTAAATCCCCAATTACCACAGCGATTACATGAGAATCAAAAAATGTCAGAAAAAATAGGAAAAAATCAGATGAGGTGAGATTGTATCCGGATCGTGTGCTCTTATATTAATTGAGCACTAGGAATCGTCATTGAAACACGGGATTTTTTACACCTACACAGATGAAAAATGTGACTAAATTTCAATGTAAATTTCAATGAATTACATATGGAAGCCAAAATCAATGAGCATTAAGAAGTTAAAATGGATGAGAATTAAGAAAATCAGAATTGACTAGCTATGACAGGCAACAATTACATCAGAAAATAGAAGCTATCAATGGGCATTTCTTTGATTTTACCAAAACGTCGCATATTCTTTGGTTGTGCCGATATGACTTTTCGGAATAAGAATCGCTGTGAATTGTACACCGCTACTTACATGAGTTGTTTCCTTAATCGTATGAAAGTAGTTACACGGAACGCTTTAATCTCATGTTTGGACATGCTGTCAGTGAGTATTTAGCAAAAGATTCTACACTGCTAGTAAATGATCTTCATCCATGTAAACATCTCTATTGGGATCTAAGGCCAGTCACCGAATTCAAAAATCCTGTTACATGCCAAGAAAACATGAGTGTATTTTAAACCTCGTTCCAGATGCTGATGGGTCCGTTTACTTTGTCGTTGATGGTTCTATTTACCGACAAGAACCAATCACAAAGAACATAGATGCTGAATTCAAGGAAGCTGTTTCATCATACGGCGTTGAAGGATTGAATAAGCCAACTGCTGTAGCTCATAGTTTAGCCACAGAGCGTTTTTTCTTCTTCCAAGGTGATAACTACATTAATTTGCTTTTTGAAAACCATTTATACACGCTACAGCAACCGTGTACCTCAGCATCAATAATGTTCCATTTTCATTCTATTTTTAGGAAACACCTTGTTCGTATTATCTGACTTCGCGAACACCTATCCTTACCTCCCCAAAACTGTCAAGAAATACACTTTGCCTCAAGCAGTCAGCTATCCAGACGGAGCATTTATCAAAAGTGAAGGCACTTCCGAGGAACTTCGAGTCATCAAGGTAAAATACTTTAAATGAGCAATCATTTATCGTTTGATAGCTTCTTTTATCTGTTAGCCCTCCAATGGCTCATGCTAATGAAAGGTTCATAATTCTCAATGAGCCCTTACGCAATGCTTCATATCATTTGAAAGAGGTACATCAGGTAATAGTCTGTGAAGGTGCAAAATCATTTTTCAATGAAAGAATTTTCAGATTTTTTTTCTCTGTTCTGCCATTTAGAATGAGATTCACTCATTACTTGATCACTTCATGCTCGATCAAGTCTATTGATACATATATACATATATAGATACATTGATGATTGAATACATAGATTATTGATGATGCAGATAGTGTAATTTCAAAGATGTATACATGCCTACAGTGCATTTTTGTCAAAATATGCTGTCACATTATATGTTTGGTCATGTTAACGATCTACTTCAAATTAAAGCTCGTGATGCGTACCTATGCGGAAAACACAGACCTACAAATTTTCATATAGTGATATAATGTTATGGATGATATATTGTTGTCTAAAGAATCCACGAGCAAAGCGAACATGAAAAATCTATCAAATATTCGAAACAAGGGAAACGTCAAATGCGCGACATAATTTTGATAGTCCTGTAGTTGGCTTGCAGACTAATAACTGCTGCATATACACATGCTGTTGTTGTTAAGCTTGTGGTAAATATTCTCATAAAGTAATAGCCGAGGGAGCTTCGATATTTTTGGATATAAAATGATGCGACAACAAAGGTCTGTCGCAGTACATTGAATATCTAAAGTGTATGACAACTGCGAATTGCAAATCCAGTGAAGTCCCTCAGCTTCATCGGTCGGAATAGGATATATCACAAATATATAATATCTAATATATAAATATAGATGATACATTAAGTCCAGATTGCGAGTTCTTATCTCATCGTGGCTGAAGTCCAAGCCATCAAAGAACTGTTTGACAGCTAATTGCTCGTTTTGTTCGGCTGCAAATTATGATAACGCCCATTGCTTTGTTAAGAATGTGGTCTACCTTATCCATAGAAATAAACTGTTTATCTGAAGTTCTCTAGAATGGAAATTGACTCAAGGTCGCGGCACATCCGGGGGAACTAAGTTGGGGCATGAAGAACCAATTAAAACCTTCGATTTACTCATGTGTGACTGATTCTAACCCAATGATACAGACGTTGGCAGGTGCATCTAAGTGAAAATGCTGCGTGCGTTATATGTGCCGTGCATGTGGCATGGCAATAATTTCATTTTCCATTCTAATTTGTTTTTGTTTCAATTTCTATGACCTTATCTGATGTCGAGAGTGCAGCTCATTCTATATCGGAGAATCCAAGCGAACTATGCGCTCCCGTCTAAGAGAACACATATCATCGGGTGCATCATTGGTCTACCGGCACTTAAACGAATTTCATAGATATCCATGTCCATCGCTGAGTAGTCTTCAATGGCAAGTGTTACATACAGGTCTCACGAATACTCAATTGCGTCGAAGCATCGAGCTGTATGAGATTAGAACTCGCAATCCGAAGTTAAATGTTCAGTTGTAATCGCTGTTTTACCCTTTGCATGACTAAACCTAGTGCGAAACGTCGCGTGTACTTTTTTAATATAATTTCTCGGTCGTAGAATTTGGAATTTTTGCAATATATTAAAAATGACAACTATTATGTCAATAGAAGACACCAACACCCTTGATTCCCTGACCGCACTCACCCGATCTAGGAATCTTACCGAAGTCCGCGCTGGAGACGAGCTCGCACCTTCTTCACTAGGCGACCATGACGGTTCAAAACGAATGCGAGGCAGTAGTCATCTCCAAATGATATCGACAGGTGCGAGCTGGTGTCGATAATAATAAATTGCGGCGCAATATTTTTTATAGTTGAGTGCCCAACACTGAATCTAAACAATTAATCAAATTCAATGAAATGAGGCATCGAAAGCTTTACAGTCACGGCAGCAATCTTGAAAGCGCCTGGATTCTGCTTCGACAAAAATTGTGCTCAATTGCGTTGACTATTGGACTACTAAGAAGACTAAACGACATTCACAAAAATATCATTGTTACAAGCAATTGTTTTAATTGAAATTAACTTTCATGATATTTTAACAGTGCTTTAAGCAATAAAATTATGAACTCATGAAAGGGGTTCACAGCACCTCCCTAGCTCTCTATTTCAGATCTCTGAGACTCATTTAATAATCATCCTAACTAGGATCGAACATGGATGCTGTGTTTTGCTGTGTATCAAATAAATTCAATTGTTGTCGCTATTCTAGTAACAGATGTGGAGCTGAAAGTAAAACAATCCTTCTATGATCATTTATGTTATTAAAATGCAACTGTTTCACTTACAGAATAACATTGTTATGACTCTGCGGATCTCAGGTAGCAAGTTGACTGTGGTGGATACAGAAGCACTACAAAATCTGTTTGAGGTAATGTCTGAATTATTTGTAAATGTGCATGCACTTTGCAGTGGCTAGGTTTTCATGACAGCTTAATTTAGGAGCTTGAAGAAGCTTACCGGTATAGCTGCTGAGACCATAGAATTAAAAATCTACAGAATTTAGTGGCAATTCATTATAATTATGCAAGTCTTCATCATCTGAAAGTAATGGTCATCTGATGTGCTTTCTTTAGCATTGATAAATATCAATTGTGAATGCAATTTCGAATCAAATGGATACTTGTCAAACATGGTATACTGCTATATACAAAATGTGAATGAAAAGTTTTTTCTTTTGTTATGCATAGGCAAAACTTATAGTATACTTTAAATTATTAAATCTTATATTATACATGTAGTTTATCATACATTGGCATGATATCATTGCTAATTGGATGTGATTGCAATGCATTTTTGACATACAGTGCCGGGACGAAAATTAGCAACTTTTTAATTCAAGTTGTCAGTTTTATTTAACAATTGTTCTACTGTGTTTCTCCACACACTGCGGATGAGATATCATTGGTAATTTGACTGTAAGAGCATTTCAACTTGAATTTGAATTTCCTTAACAGTGTATGACATATAGCTTTCAAACCACTTTCTCAGCGAAATCATGGGTAGAAAGCGTGATCTCAGCGTCAGCGAGTATCAAAAAGGCATCATCGATGCTCTCATTAATGAAGGATTCAGCCAGGTCTACGTTGCTGCTAAATTGAAAGTCAACAAATCAACGATCAGCCGATTTGTCAAAGGCAATAGATCTTCGAAGAAGAATTCCGGGAGGAAGAAAATGACGACAGGATAGAGTTCTCAAGCGCCTGCCTCGCTAATCGCAAGTTTTCGTCCTTTGAACTTGCTCGCGAGTGGGAGGAGTCAGCTGGCGTACATGCAGATCCCAGCATCATCCGCAAACGGCTCCGTTCTTTTGGACTCATCTCCCGACGCATGGTGAAGAAGCCCCTTCTCACTCAGAAGAGCAGCGCATGGCTTGGCATGGTGTCGAGAAGACAGAAAAAAGATCAGTGGAAGAATATCTTCTTCTCTGGGAAGCGCAGCAAAGCTGATGATATGGTCAGGCTTCAGTGCACGTGCAATTGGCTACCTCCATCTCTGCGAAAATTCTGTCAACCAAAAGAGTACGTGAAGATCATCAGACTCGTGTTTTGCCATATCAAAAGGATATAGATTTAAATCCCGTGGAAAATTTGTGGCAGATTTTGAAGAGAAAAGTCAACCACGCACCAAAAGTGAGTTGCTTGCATCCAATTCGTGTTTGGACTCGCGAAATACCCCGAGAGACACTAACAAAGCTTGCAATCAGTATGCCGAAAAGGATTGAAGAAGTGCTGAAGGTGGGCGGTGGACCCACCAAATACTGACTCTGTTGAGTTTGCTATTGTTGCAAGTTATTGTTGTAGTTATTAAAACTAGAATAAATTCCAGCACTGTACATAAAAGCAATGGTTCATTTTTGGAGTCAGTACATTTAGTAAGCAAATATCGCAAGCATCATATACATGTACATGAACAATCATATTTAATGATATTGCGTTTGTAATGCATACATGTAAGCTTATGTAAGATATATTCCAAGGTCACAGATCTTGTGGGTACTTTCCTGTGTTGTTAACTTAGGAGCGTTCCTGCACAGGCTGGTGTGCAGCAGGCAGCTTAGGGGCAGGCATGCTTAGAAGCGTACGCACAATCTATTGTGCATAAATAACATGCTGCAGGCAGTTGCAGACTTTCATCTGTTGAACTAAGTTAGATTATTGCTGTATGTGGATCCTGTGTAAGTACCTAGCACATTCTGATGTCTCTGTATAAGAATCTCAGTAAATTGTCAATATTTATTTATTAATCCTTTAATGATGCATTTTATTTAAATTAGATAAGGAACTTTCAATTCAACTTTCAGAACGGAGAATATACCACCATTATTCCAGAAAAGATTGATGGAGTATATCAAAATGGCAAGAAAGTATCTTTCTTCATTGGCTCAAGGTAATTTTTTGGATTTTCGCTTTTGCATATAAGATTTTCCTGCGTCTATCCTATACTTCCTGACAAAAAAGACTGTCCGGATTGACTGGCATTATGTCCGCAAATTAAATCGCCACATATAGACAGAATAGACCAGCAATGAGAAATTGCAGCATAACTACAAATGACAACGTGTCCACTGTTCAACAGCCCTTTTCTAGTTGTCAAATCGAACTGAAATTGGCAAAAAGAAAACGACTTTTAAGATGAAAATAATGGCACCTGCCATGAACTTTTGACTGAAGGACGCTGTGAAATTTTCAAGGTTACCAGCGGTATTTGAGGCGACTACATTAGTTATTCGTGTCTGATGACTCAATGAAATGAGATGACACTGTAAGAATTTCATTAAATTTTAGTTCTAATCCAATAGAATTATAATAATGAGCTAGAATAAGGAAAATCTGTTGTTTTGCCATCAATAGAAAGTGGCATTGTTTTCATGTTAAATTTCGTCTTCTTTTTGCTTTTTCAAGTGTAATGAGCGCGCAAGGGGCAAATGAAATTTTTTTTTTTTGATCCCGGAAAATCAAAAAACAGAAGTAATTAATTTTTCATAGTTTAAGTATACATAGTTATAAATATTAAAATTAATTAATAATGCGTCTCGATATCAATTTCAATTTTAAAATAAAGGCTTACACACCAAAGTTTTGATATTTGGCATTTGGTAAGAGATAAAATCATTGAAAATGTTGGTGCTCGGTTATATTGAGATGTATAAAAAAGTCTAAATCTGAGGAGTCATGACTTATGTGAAACGTATGCAGTCTTTACTCGCAACTAACATAACCAGTAACATAACCGATCTGGTTGACAAGTTCGACTTATAACCTGTTCTTCACACTTCGTGAATTTCAAAACAAAAATACTAAATTCCCTGTTTTAGAATGTAAATGGAATTATTTTCGAATTGACTATTTATATATCAGTAATCGATTTTCTCTATTTTTGCAGTGTAATTGAAGCAACTCTGCAAGACAATGGTAAATATCTCATGGCCGCTCACGGATCAATTCCATTCATGACAACTGAGTTGAAATGCCCTCAAACGTTTTAGACTGTAACATCAACCAGATTTCCACACTTGTAATAGAGATTGTTGGGTCAATCTAATTCATATAAAAACATTTGTCAAAAAACGTGTCTTTTGTCTGTAAAATCTTTAGCTCTGGAACGATTTGATCCTTAGGATCTCTTTTTTTCGATCAGACTTTGATTTTTCTCAAAATTTCAAATTGTTGCTGAAACTACATTTTTATCCGGATCTCACAGAATTATCAAGAACCATAATGTATTCATGCTTGCGAAATTTTGTTTGAAAAGACAATAATAATAATATTATAATTTTCAAAATCTCGTAAAACGGCCAAAATGTCCATCTGACCGAGACCACAAAATTATCGGTCAGAAGACACCAGTAGACCTAATATATAGTGCAGATACAGTAACTTGTACCAAACCTCATTTGGTGTGGTCGCCACTATGATGTTGGAGTTCAGCATGAAAAATTGACCATATATACACATTTTCAAAGAACACGAAGTTGCAAAGTTGAAAAGACACAAGTTGCCGTAAATGTTGTCATATAGAATTGATTTACCCTGTTGTATTTTTGCTATAATACCAGCATTAATCTACGGCGCCGAAGCTTGGACAATGACAAAGAAGACGGAACAGAAGATCAGAGCTACACAAATGAAGATGGAGAGAAGAATTTTGAAGATAACATTCATAGACAGGAAGACGAACGAATGGGTGCGAAGAATGACAAAGGCCAGGGACGCACTACAAATGGTGAAGGCAAGAAAGTGGCAGTGGGCATGACACATTGCCCGAATGGAAGACAGTAAATGGACCCAAAGATCAACAACATGGAGACCATGGGAAGGAAAGCAAAGAAGAGGAAGACCGTCAAGAAAGTGGCATGAAGAAACTGCGTTGTTCTGCAACACAATTAACTGGCCACAATTAGCCGGAGACAGAAGATGGTGGAAGTGTCATACTGAGGCCTTCGCCCCGCAGTGGGCAGATATAGGCTGATGATGATGATGATTTTTGCTATAACAAACTGTGGAATCAATGCTATAAAATTGATCAGTACATGAGTACAGATAAGCTAAATAAATGAATAAATAGATCTTTATAAATTCGATTACAATCACCAGCAATTTAATTTTTCTTTAGCAATCATTGGGTATTTAGCTTGTGATAAAATCAACGTTTTTTACATCGGCCTAGATGAAATGATTGATGGACATGGGATAGAATTATTTAGCAAGTTAATGCGGATAATTAGATTTCTTGGTTATTCCAGTAGTGTAGAGTACTTAGTTTTAGTTTAAGTTCAATAAATTTCTTATTGACGTGATTTCAAAATGAAGCACCTAATTATGAAAGTAGCATCAATATCCAATCCACATGTACAATGTACTAAATGTTTCAAATGAAATATGACATCAGACAGATTGCCTGCTATTGATTCTGTTATTAATTATTCGTCCAGTACATATCATACATTATGATGTTTGTGTGCAGGACATCATGATCAGTAAAATTTAAATGTCTTTGAAATGTATGAAAATATTTTCATGGGCAGACAAAAATTGACTAATAGGGATTGACAAAAAGTCCTTAGAGCTCTCAGACAGGTTCTCCCTCATTCATTTGCTACATACCTAGCTAAACTTTATTACCTTTTATCTAAAAGTTTGTTTCGTAAAACAAAACGAAAATACAGGGTGAGTAAAAAAAAACGTTATTTGAAGTTTGTGAAAAATCTATCTGAATTGTCATTCTGATTTCTTTCTCAAGTTGACTGATTGAATTTCTATGGTTTTATTTTCCAAATCCAAGCACCAAATCAATGCTCTAAGTTCAAAAAATTCGAATTCATATCATCGAACGAATGGCTTCTGTACATAGTTTATACAAGTGTATGTACAAGTATTAATTTAGTGCTTCATTCATTTAAATGCTGGAAAAGGAAATGAAGGCAAGGTGCATGTTGGCAGGGCATTCAACAATGTAGTGTGAACAAAAACAAGGAAAAAAAAAGAATATTCATGAGAATGGAATGGAAGAATTTCATCCGTCGTCCCCACCTCCACCACCTTGATCCTCGTTCTGAAGAATAAATTTGAAAATGGAATGGAAGATATGAATACTGCGTGACTATGGATAGTGGCAGTTCCATACAGCAGATAATTGAAACTTTCCGAATTACCTCACGCAAGATACGTTTAATCATGACCGCATAAGTTTCTACGCGTCGCATCGCCAACATAGCGCTTGAAAAAAGAAAAAGTAAGTCTTAAAGAACCAACCGTAAAAAAGGAACTCCTCCCTATCATCACACGAATACACGTCTCGAATTCTGTCAATGATCCCACGATATCACACCATTCTTCACTCCTCAATCGTAAATAGACCCACAAAACGAAAATATGTTCAAGATGCAAGTAATTATATACGATAAAACGCATGAATACTTAGAAAATATGCATTGGCTGAACATTAAAAAAAGAAAATGCGAAATGGAAATATTATACTATATATCATTAAAACTGATGTCTGCTACTTTGGATTCTTATTCTTTTATTATATTGTTAAATAATATAATATAGATTATTTGTATTTACATTAAATATTATTACATCACTATTATATTATATCTACTTCGGCATACATTTTATGATTACAAAATATCAATAGCTCGCTCATGTCATAAGGCTTGGGATTAATCCATGACATTTGATTCTACAAGATTGTTTTTGTGACTCATACGATAAAAAGTCAAGAAAATATCATGTTTCGTATAAGAGACATTAACAGTAAATTTCTATTCAGGGGATCTTCAGCAATTGAAAGAAAGCAAGATCATAATGAGCTGGTGCATAAAATTGTATTAATCCATATCACAAGTGTCACAAATGTCAGATCTACACTATATGATTACAATGTTTTTGCTGATTGGCGCTGTCATGATCGTTTGAATCAGAAAAATGAAGTACAATCAATTTCCTTTCATACCAAAATCTGAGCAGTTTTCGCTGTTATTGAGCTCATATTTCGAAAATGATGACCTTGATTTCAAATTTCGATAGATAATCAGAATGATTTTCTCAATAATAGCAGCAATAGTCAAAGCTAAGAGAACAATAGTGAAAATAGAATTTCGTTTTCCTGGTTTATAATTTTTGACAAAACTTGCACTCACAGCCCAAACCAATACCAAATGAGGAGTGACCGTATATCTGGTCCAGCGATCCAGGAGAAGTGTGTCCAAGCTGACATAAATGACTATTTCTGCAGTCAAAATTGCAAGTGCGATTGTTGACGCATTCTCATTGGAGACATTGTGAACATATATCAGAGATATGGCGGTGTTGAGAGGACTTGCTACTGCGCACCATGTGGCATACATAGCAATACCATTTTGTATGAAGATGCGAACTAGATAAATATCCATTTCCATGTCATAATTCTTCATTGCGATCATCGCTCGCGACAGATCGATGTATGATATCGCAAGCGCCACACTCAATACTATGAAAATGAACCATAAATCCACGGCTGCAACAACCAACAGCATTCGATGTACAATTGATCGATCGAAGATGAAGATCCAAGCGCTGTTGAAGATAAAATTGCAGCAATATACAATCAAAAATCTCGTTGTTATGAAATTGGGATCAAAAATCACGCTTGTTTCCTTATCTGTCTTTCTGAAGATGTTGATTATTATGTAGGCCAGTGATAAACCTTGAAATATGTAAATAATTCCCCAGATGGAAAATGCAAATCCAGCAGGAGTTATTTCTGTAGTGTAGAAATTTGATACTCCAGTGGTAGAATTCATGTACCAGCCCAATGATTGACCAATACTGTTATGAAAGAAGTTGACGATCAAGGTTATGGTCAACAATATCACGCATATAATGATGACAGTTATCCTACAGACTTTCTCACGAAGAGATAAAGTTCCAACAGATTCATCCATCTTGACTAGAAGATTGACGCAAGACAGGCGGAATGAAGCAACAAGGTAAACTCTTGAAGAAATATTCTCTGAATTAAGCAAACATTACACTGTGATCCAATCTGAAAGTCGGCTGACTGGCAGAGAAACAATAGAGTTGAATGAATTTAATAACCGCTAACAGCCACTGACGATTCATTCCTGCATTTGCGTGTTTCACAACGTTCGGATATGGGAAATAATTGTCATTACAGCTGTTCATCAAATGTTGCTAAGTTGCAAGAGAAACAACAATCTCTCTTTAACTCGTGTCCTCACTACCTCCTTCTATCTCTAACCGTATCCCTCTCTCAAGATCCAAATCCAGCTTAAGAGTGAAATTCAGTCTCACTTCTCATGCACACATCTCTCTCCCTCTCTACATTTTTCATTCTTTTTCTTGTTCTCTCTTTCACTTCATCTCCCGCATTCTCTCTCGCGCTGTGATTGGAATTTGTAATGTACTAATAAGCTGTTCTCCCAAACCTCGGAACAATAATAATTATTATAATATTTGTCTTGTTTTCTTATTAAGGCGAGACGTCCTGACTATCTGTCCTGGAGTCCAGAAAGCGTTTTTCGAGATAGATTAATGTCCCGGTTCTTCAGCATCTCAGTTCTTGAATTCTGCTTGTTTTATCAATTCATTTAGTTCAGAAATAGCCATCATTGTATATTTAAGGTTTTCCAAAGGACAATGTTAAAGCTCAAAAATGAAATTTAATTTTAGTAAAACTTCATGAAGTCGGAAATGCATTTTCACAAATACAAAATTAAAAATTTGCATTGAGTTGTTTTAAAAAGCAGCTGCTAGCTCAAGCGATAACAACAAGCCAACAGCAAAATACATGTATCCCTACATTTTATTGATCACACAGCAAAAAACTACACATATGCATTTAACACATGTCAAGAAAAATACTAAAATATATGAAACTCAAAAAGAAACTCAGACTCCACGTACAAAAGGGAAAATGCCAGAAGCAAATATGGATGGTAGCAACTTAAATACTTTACAAATAGATGAGATCTGTTAAATAAATCAAATATGCGCGCACAAGTAAATCTGTCTTAAGTCCTCACTCGAATAAGCACTTAGTTGAATTGTCGGTTCAATAATCTATTACGAAAGGAAGTCATGGATGATGGCAGTGCTACAATATTCGAGAGGAAATTGTATCCAAGACAGAATGTCAAAGCTGGACTACTGATAAAACAGTTTTTGGAAGTTTTACCACTTCTCCCCGAGTAGATTTTGCAATTAGATTTTGGAATTGGAGTCAATGACCTTTTTACGACTCCTACTTAGAATACTGTCCGAACAGAGTCATGCCAGAGAAATGTCAAAAATGGAACATTCTTCGTCCTCATCAAGATTATGATGCTGAGATTTGCATTATAACATAACCAATATAAATTCAGGGTTCAGTCGACTGATCTGTCCCAAAAGCGTGGTTATCCTGAAGTATTTGTCATGCTAAAGCATGATTTTTTTCATCGAATCACTTCTGTAAGACCCACTATCACACCTTACGGAAATTCTTCCATTAACTCTTTTCGTTTGAAGATTTGAAATCGATTTGGGTGGAATGAAAAGAAGCAATGATTGAGCGTTGTTAATACCATATTCATGAGAGGTTGAGACAATGCGCCTTTGAAAGCGCCCAGGTAATCTCAGATGACCAAAGCATGTGGCAAGACGCGTGAGAGGTAACCTTGAAAGAACAATTAACCTGCTTATGCAAGCATCGTTACAAAACTCAGTTTTAGTTGTCATGACGTTATCCCGACAAATGCCGCGATCATACTTACACGCGCGTTCTTGTCGACAACCAAAGGTCAACTGCATTGCACTTGTGGTGCGCAGTTTAAAATGGGGCTGGATGACAGTGCAATGAAGACGGACTAAGCTTCAAGTTAGTAGACAGAGCAACCACTCGTTTCTAAAATCCGTTTTCATCCGAAACTTTGTTACAATTTCCTCTTTGAAATTGCAACATTCTTTAGTAAGCAGTGCCTTTGACTTGTCATCTTGATTATTGAATAGAAAATTCAACTAAATAGTCACTCATGTAAACCAAACGGTTCCTTGCAATGAAAGCGCCTGCACGTAAATTTTTTGCTAATATGTGGTCTTGTAGTTTGTTGCATGTCGAATCATGAGGCTTTGGAACACTTCGAACTTTTTCAACAATGTTGATTTCCATGTCATGGTTTCTGTCGCATACACGAGAGTTTGGCAATATCATTCATAGGTTTTTCGGTTGGTGTGAATTGGCAACTCGTATGATATGTTTCTTTTTTGATAGGTACCATAGGCTTCATAGATACGATTTTCTACTGCTTTATTGTCGTCAGCATCGCTGATTAGAATGCGGTCGAGGTAATCGGAGTATTTCACCGATTATATGACTTATCCTTCAATTTTGATGCATGTATGCTGGCCGTCGTGATCTCCTATTACCTTTGCTTTGGCTTTGGTATGTTAATATGTAAGACAAAGGTTGATGCAATGTTATACAGCTTGTCTAGAAGGCGGCAGCAAGGCCGCACAGGCGCCGGCGGCTTGCATGGTGCAGGAACACTAGAAGAATACCAGACGATCATATAACTTACCCCGGTAAATAGTCCTATACATTTGACAATATTTGGTAGACGAAGAGGAGGTTGTCCACCCCTCATATGACAACGTGTTTTAGCTAAAGCTGTTATGATATTGGCGTAGGGTTGGCAGCTCGGGCTCTTAGGCCCGGGTAGCAGGCTGCACGCCAGATTTTTGAGTCCGAACCCGTGCAGAATTTACAATTTTCGGGCTTAGCCCGGGCTTATGTGTCATGCCAGGGCTGTAAGAATTAGACCCGACTACTAGAAGGGACAGCCCTATCTAACGTACACAGTGGAATTGTCACGAAAAAATCACTGAATGAACAATTTTTCATTCGCCCACTAAGTGGGAAATTTCATCAAATATGCTGACGTCAGTGGTGTTGCAGTGATGAAAACATGCTTACAAAATGATTGTCCCGCTTAGACTTAGTGGAGTTGGTTGGCAGGAGAAAACACATGCTTTACTGCCGTTTCAATGAGTACAGATTTAACCCTCATCATCCTGACAAATCAATCTACCTATTCCGCCCACCAATACCGTCAACTGGGGTAACTTGTGCCACTTTTTAGCGTTTTTTTGAGACAGCGTCCAGGGAAAATTTTTTTTAAGCTTCGCTTTCACGTCAAATCTAAGTTATGTCTTAATACACATGCCACATGTTGTTTGAAATTTTTTCGAACTACACTTTAGACAGCAGAGCCCTCCAAAAAATGGCACAAGTTACCCCTTCAAATGGGTAACTTGTGCCACGCATGCTGCCTTATGTAATTTTGACACGTAACATTAAATTATGCCTCAATAACACAAAACCAAATGTTTCTATGGTATTGTACTATATTGTAGGAAGAGAATATAATACTAAAAGCTATCTAAAACTTATAATGGCATATAGAGCATATAAAAATATAACAAAAAAACAAAAAATGGTATTTTCATCACGAAAATGTTCAACCATGTATGATAAAATTACATAAAGACCTGATCACAATTGCAACTTATAAAAATACAACATTTTCTCATGCATGAAGACTCTGCATGCTACAGTTATGGCCAAAAGTTTGCGGACACATTCTAAGTTGTATTTTCTTCTTCCAAGATAGCCTACTTTCTAGCTGCAGTAGGGGAGTCTACGATTGAAGATCCAATGTTAATCAAATTGCATGCATGTTGCATTTATCCGTAAAAGCTTTCCCATTTATTCTGAATTTTTGACATTTATGATGTCAGCTTGTAAACTTTTGGCCATATCTGTATTTTTCCTGCCTGTGGCATAGTCCCGTGTACCTACTACTCCTTACAATTAACGTTGAAATGAAGCACGCCTCTCCTAAGAACAGTCGGTGAGACTACTTTCCCCACAATTTGTTCAAAATCGATATCACAAATGTCATCTTTTTCAGGAGATATAAATTGATCATGTTCATTTCGATATTGCCTGACAAACTTGACGATGAAATCAGCATTTCCGTATATTGCTAATATTCGTCCCAGAAAATGTTTGACATTATTTGAGCAAAGCAAAGAGAGTTTCACGAGTATCCAGTCACCTTCAATCAAAGTTCCGATGGAAATCTTCTCCACTCCCCTCAGGGTGTCATCAGACGTGTCGTGGTTCCTGACGTGGTCGCGACGAGCACTAGACGCCTGCGGGACAGTGCAGCAGCGTCAGCAGCCGAGGGTTCGACTCCCCCACGGGAGCACTTTTTTGCATGATATTAGGTTAGTGTTTCTGATTGTACACAATAAACGGCAGACTTAAGTTGTTTTGAAGCAAGCTCTAAATTATTATTTGTATATTCCATGAAAAGTAGACGTTGATTAATCGCCGGACACTAATTTGCACTTAGGGTACAGTCACGTGCCGCTTAAATCTGAAACTAATGCTTAGAGTACGTTTTGCGATAAATTGTGTGTTGGTATATAGGAATTACGTCTCTCTCTCTCTCTCTCTCTCTCTCTTCTTTCTTTCTTTCTCTCTCTGCTTTTTTTAATTCCTTGATTACGACGTACAAGGTGCCAATAATGTGATAGTACAATTTTTAAGCCAGGAATACCTACCACTTTCACATGCGTCAAAACAGAAACTGAAGTATTTTAAAGTATCGCGGGTCGGTGAAGATACAAAAGTTATGCCATTTAAACAAAATATGATCAGCAATGCAATCTATCATAGATGTGATGATATATGGATTATAAAATATTATTTATCACTTGTGATAGTCATTGAGCTTCAGAACATCAATCTAGGATCAAAGACATCCTTCCATGTGGTGCTAAAATTCGCTTGTACTTACTCGGGGTAACTTGTGTCACTAATTCACGGGGTAACTTGTGCCACGGAAATTGACTAATTTTACTATAAACGTTCTCAAGAAAAAAATAGTTGACAGATTTAGTTCATTCTTTTTTGCATCTCATGCCAATACAGCATGCAATACAATAACTAAGTTGTGGATGAGACGAAATTGTGCTCTTTGCTCACCATATGAAAGTTTGAAGCATTTGAAAAAATGGCAAAAAAGTGACTTTTCTTTAAAAAAATCCGCAGGATTTCGAATTTCAAGTTAGCTCACCGGACTAGTGTAACTTTCTGTTAAATTGATTCAATATTATAGGAAAAATAGTTGTAAGCCACTTACTTTTATAACAAATCGTACAGGTGGCTGTCAAGCGCCAAAAACGACCATGGCACAATTTACCCCACGTGGCACAAGTTACCTCAGTTGACGGTACTTATGTAGATTTTGTATATTTTCTTTGATTTTCATTGCTTAAAGGCATTAATGTGTATGCGCACTCGCTATATGAGACACATATGAAATTGTGCGACAGTTTATTAGACAATCAATTAGTTGAAAGAGACAGATTGAAGTGACATTTTTGTCCCATCGGACTTAAACGGCAAAGGTAAAGTCAAGAAGCCATTTGGAAGCACTAATGCAAAAACTGTTTTGCAATAGCAAAGTCAAATTTAAGGCCTGCAACCAATTTTAACAGTGAAAGCCAACTCTACCACGGGCTGCATAATCAACTAAAAAAATATGACTTGAACCTTCTCAAACATCACGATGAAGCAACTAGAGAGAAACCTCAAAGCAGCAAAAATAAACACAATCTCTGGTTAAGGGAAATTCAATACGACTTGATTGTATGCATGCTGCTGTAATGACGCTATTACTTTTAATATTATGGCCGAAAGTATAAGAGACTATCACCAACTGAAGCCAGATCTTCCGAAATCAGCAGATGACTTTCTCAGAGAAATCATCATGAAGTTGAAGGGCGAGGTACAGTGCAATATATTGAAAGAAAGGTTATCAAGAATCGAAAAATGAAAGTTGATACCAATGCTTAAAAAGACTTCAAGCGAAGTTTAAAAAATCGGACTGCCCAGGCATCCCGGGCTCAAAATTTATGAGACGGGACAGCGGGGGTCTTGATTTTCATCCCAACTGTGAACCCTAGATTGTCGTTCAGTATTTGTAATTGTGAGCAAAGGTGAGTATTAGATAACGCATTCATTAACAATGTTATTGTTATGGGAAGCATCGGAAGGCGATCACTACGTCATATCCAACTCACTTTTTTAACGGAGATTTCTTCGCTAAAAATGTATTCTTCACGTAACTGCATGGAATATTGCAGAAGATTTGAAGGCAAACTCTATTAGCAACGGAGAACAATTTAGTTACATCGTATCCGTGATTCTTTAATTGTACTAGCAAGTTAGCCTCACATTTACAATGATAAGAAAACTGTTTGCTCACCTTTCAAGGACAACAGATCGACCTTGATAAACAATAAAGTCAAGAACTAACACAATGCTGCTGATGAAACCAAGTGTCACAACTTAGCATATGGCCTAATGCAATAAACATGAGAGTCGGGGATAAAAAAAGGATTTTCTTGTGATTTAAGTATCAATTTGATAGTTGACTTCTCAGTCTTCTGATCAATGATATCTCGTTATACTATTGTCAATGAAGCATTTTCCTCAGAAGTCTATCATAGTTTCATTCAAAGAGAAATTCCAACAAAACTAAAAGGCTGCACCAGGGAGGGGAAATCGGCCCGGTCATTGTGGATGGGGTCAAAGAAAAGCGCAATCTGAGATCCTCTCTAAACTGCTTGCCGTGATCCTAGTAAAACGAAGCCGGTCGAACTACGCTGCTGTGATTTTAGTGCGCATCAAAATCTTTCACAAAGGAACTTTGAAATTGGCCCACAAACAGGAAGTATATTAGGTCGAGCAGCAACTCAGTATTATTAAATCCCCAATGTGCATGCAGTTTCGATTTCATTGAATGAACTCGAGTTGAGACCCAGAGCTAAATGTGATATATGCAAATTGTTATACTTTCGGAGAAATCTGCAGTTATTTGACTGATCATGGTAGCCATACAGAAGGAAGAATGGTATTTTACAAATCCTCCGTGTCATGAGAACCGGATGTTCATTGAATTAGCAATTCGATGGGTGACTTCTTTAATATGGTCAGCTTTAGAAATAAGAGGAATTTCTTAGGCGTGATCATATCACAAACTACTTGCCACTGAAAGAGCAAAATATTATAATCAAAGACAGTGATCATATTTAATTTTAAAATATGTAAATGGGTTCAGAATCAGTGGCGTCGCGTGCTCCCAGACCACAGGCCTTCGCTCGGCATTGGAATACTATTTCTTGCCAGACTTTTTTATGTTATAGCATTAATTTTCATAAAAGATGAATTTTTAATAACAATTTCCCGAACATTTTTTAATGCCAAGTGAATGTGCACATGAGAGGTTGATTGCTCATGTCGCCTAACCGCCTTACTCAAGGAGCTGAGATTACTATATCCCCTCTCTGTCCAAACCACATTTTCTCGAGAAAAAAAGGAGGAAGGGAAACAATTTCTTGCGTTTCTCACGGCTGGTCAGCCACTCATGTGTTTGGACTGTGATGCATTAAAATGTCTTGTGTATTTCTTATTTCTTTCTCTGTGAGTATATACTTTCAATTGTTGGCCTACCTTGCTTGACGACTGTCATCTTCTCAGTATATTCTCTGCGGACGAAAGGCGTGATTATGAGCTCATCTACAGTACTAAACATAACGTCACATCAATCAGGCAAAACAATTCATGGAATTCTACGGAATCTGGGTGTTCGAGTCAGATGCATTACTCTTCATTCATTAGCGAACTCTCATCATCTGATCACAGTCTTATCTGAGCGTCAGCCATCTGCTATTGATGACGTATTGGCCTCTCCGACGAGAAACGAAGGACATGAACAATTGGGTTGCGCTTCCCTTTCTAAATTTAGGTACCGATCCTCGATCAAGAATTGCGCAGAATTTCATTGTAAAAGTTGGAGAAGGCAAAGCATTATGTCTATCGAGAAAGCCAATATTACTGCGGGCGCGTGCGCTTGCTGCCTCACATGCACACAACTCTCTTTCGCTCCGTCTAAACACACGATTAGCATGTGTGTCTAATCGTTAGAAGAAAACAGCTGTGATTCGTGCACGCGCAGCAAAACGGTTCACTCTAAGGTTGAGCGTCTGATTTTGAGACGGACAGCTACCAAGAGAAGCTATCGAATTTAAATGAAATATAATGAATGATGACACTTTTCTTTTTCATAAATGTTGGTAAATTATTATTTAGGATGCGCCGAAAGCCTCGCAGGTACGGAGAAGACGCCACTGTTCACAATATTTTTCACATTCAAGAAATGAAACATAAATTTAATGAATTATGAAATCATGCATATGAAAATTGAACTATAAACTTGGAATTTCGACCAACAAGCACAATAAGATTTCAACTTTTCCATGAAGACTTGCATTATAATGTGGTTCATGAGCTGCATTTGATTTCCATTCATTTTGATATTCAATAAGTTTTATATTACTTATAGAGGTACCAAATCGCTAGGGATAATTTTCAAGAAGTTAGCCTATTAAAATTGGTCAAATATTTTTTGCGCAATCCATGCAAATCTTTTGATATAAAATGTTTTACTGCACGCTGACATTTTTTGAGTAGACACTTTATCTACTGTATACTTACTCTGTGCCACACAAATTCATGACCTATATTGAAAAGCATCAATAAACAATTTATATTCATATCACTATATGCAAGCAGCACAGGGATTTCTACCTATGATCACTGTAGGGAAACACAATCACCACTACATCTTCGAACCCCTGCGGAAAGATTCTACCATTTCCCTCATCTATTTGTCTCACATATAGGATCCCTTGAACTGCTGAGTGAAGACACACAGAAAGTCAAATTTGCAGATGATGTTGTCATCTTGCAACCGTATCGCTCAGGTTCGTTGATCAGCAGTGAGTTCCTGAATCTCTGAGATTGAGTACATGGCGAAATGGTGCAACGAGCATGAGCTAAGCCTTAACCCTATTTTAGCGTCGTATGACCGGGGATGGGCCTCAAAGTGCACCCCTCAAATTTTCCATGTTCCGACGGATAAAACCTGTTATTTTAAAAATGTCTTTTTTTCTCGTCTTCCGAATGGTGGCACCTATTTTTGCATGATTCGAAGACCTTTATGTCTAGAAATGTAATTTAGAATTTGTGTTTTCAATTTTTTTCATTTTTTATGAATCTATGTATATTTTTGACTCTTCAAAACTTGCTCATTGCAACTGAAGTACGAGTATTTCTACAAACTTCTACTCAAGCATACCTATGTGGTGTTGTAAGTATAATATTCTACGTTAATTTTAGTACTCTAAATGACAATTTGAAATTTGAGCGTCAAAAAATGTCTCTTTATGCACAATGTATACACGTATATGCGCTCATTTTGAGAGATAAGATGAATGTGTATGTTAACAATCTTGAATTGCACTTGCATGAATGTTATGCAATTATGATACAGAAACATTATACGAACAAGCAATGATATTCTAAAGGAAAACCATCAATTTTCTAAAAAGTACTTTTAAAAAAATGACCTTTAATACTGACCTTGCAGCAAGTCAATTTTCCCAAATTTTTTCTGAAACTTCAACTTTTGAATGTAGTTGGAAAGAGACAATATTGAATGATGGCGGTTTTATTTTCTTCATGTTATTTCTTACAATTAATTTCAGTTAACATCCGTTAACTATCTTCAGGCAAAAAAGAAAGGAAATACGGTCTAGTATAAAATTCACACCGACGTCTATGTCATAATAACATAATACTGAATACAAAAGGGGAAGGGCTATGGAACAGGTAGAATTAACCTAGTCAGGTCATCATTAAGATGCTATTGGTACTATGTAACCCAATACTACCTGTTCCATAGCCCTTCCCCTTTTGTATTCAGTATTATGTTATTATGACATAGACGTCGGTGTGAATTTTATGCTAGACCATATTTCCTTTCTTTTTTGCCTGAAGATAGTTAACGGATGTTAACTGAAATTAATTGTAAGAAATAACATGAAGAAAATAAAACCGCCATCATTCAATATTGGCTCTTTCCAACTACATTCAAAATATGAAAAATAGCCAAAACAATCTATTCAAAACTTGAAACTTCAGCATACATACAAACAAAAAGTTACAAAAAGTGAAACTTTCATATGACTTACTTTAGGAGATATAAAAAGAAGTTAATAAGGTGGAAACTGTGTGCCCCCCCCCCCCCGGCACTGATAGGGTTGATCACGACAAAACACAATCAACTGCTATCTGAAAGTAGACAACTCATGATAGAATTGCTGTCCTTAAAACGTCTCCTGTTATAGTGATTAAGATGGATTCTCATGTCAATAACGTAGCTGTAGAAAGCAGAGTTTCATAGCCAGAGCCGGAGCCTTAGCCGACAGGAAATTCCACGGCTCCAGCTCCGGCTCTTTGTATTGAATCTTTATATCCCTTTGTATTTAAATTCAGTCACTTTGCGAAAAAAGTGACATTTAACAGTGTATCTGAAGCGAATGAAAGTGTGTCATCGCTGCAGGTAATCGTTGTAGACCTCCGAAAATCTGCTGTCCTTCATCTTCTCTCAATATTTAATCTACAGCGAATCATTTATCAGGACTTCAAAGGAGTTCGCCGACTTACTTAAGAATGTGCTTCAGCCAAAAACAACTCACATACATTCTCACCTCAAGATTAAAGTACATGTAGGTACTTGTTATTAAGGCACATTATTGGTTATTGTTTATTCTTACCTTACAAATGCATACCTATTTTTTGAAAGTTTCTTATTTTCAATAAAATACCAAGAAGAAGAAGCATCAAAATAATTCTGAAGAAGTGATTGATATAAAAACAATTTCGGTTCAATTTGGAAATTTTCAATTGATTGATGAATGTTAAAGACTTGACAGGTGAGTGGGTGAATCATCTCGTGCGACTGGCAGCACGAGTTTCTGCTTCTGAAATTGTTGATGTAAGAAGCACACAGCTTTATATCCATAAGGTTGTAACATTGCAAATGTAGTGCAGCCAGTTCCCATTAGTACTAAGCTTGACATTTCCATTAGGTTGCTATGACTTCTTCATAGCACTCCAAATTCTTTGACATCTCACGCACTCAGCTGATCTTCGTGCTTGTAATAGGGACTTGTGTGCTATTATACATGCTATGTAACAAAGTTATTGTGTTGCGTAGATGCGATTCTTATTTGGTAAGAAATGCCCTACTGATAAGAATTGGAGATCGAATTATGTGAATTAGAGAAAGAGGCAAACTTGGTTTCAGTTACGCGATCAGTTTTGAATCTCTTTTTGAAATAGAAGTGAATGAAGCCACAATAAATAATATGTCAGAGATGACCGTAGGCGTGCATGTGATAAAACGCGTGAGCGATGACATTGAGAGAACAATGAAATTCCTTCTACAAATACAAGGAACTTTGAATATCGAAAGAGAATGACAGCTATTAAGTCAATACAAGACACCAACACCCTTGATTCCCCGACCGCACTCGCCTGACCTAGGAATCGAACCGAAGTCCGCGGTGGAGACGAGCTCGCACCTTCTTTACTAGGCCACGGTGACGGTTCAAAAGGAATGCGAGTGAAGGCAGAAGTCATCTCTAAGTGATATCGACAGCATATTGTCCTATTATTATTGACAGAGCGCTAACAGCGTTCATATTGTAGCGAGACAGCACATCAGCATGTCATACGACTACGTCACAGTGTAGATCGACAACATTGTTGTCAATATACAAGGAACTTGTTTCATCTTGGTTTCAGTTACGCGATCAGTTTTTGAATCTCTTTTTGAAATAGAAGTGAATGAAGCCACAATAAATAATATGTCAGAGATGACCGTATGCGTGCATGTGATAAAACGCGTGAGCGATGACCTTGAGAGAACAATGAAATTCCTTCTACAAACTCCAAACCTGCTATGAACCTAGTTTCATAATAAATTTATCACAATAGTGTAGAGGTCATAATCAGCGTCACCCTGCATGCCCTTTCTTTCCTCGCTCACTATTTCATATAGGTCGCATGTCTGAGATTTTGCGAATTCGAGGCGAAATTGGAGAATGTCATCATTTCATTGCAAAAAATAAACCTTTGCAATAGATTTTTTTAGATTTAGTCAGTTTTTGAAAGGAGGCTACAATAAAGGCTTCACTATTCCTTCCCCCAGATATCTGCATTAAAAGAAAATCTGCGTCTTTTGAATTTTCGATTTATAGAAAAGTGCACACACAGATTTGAATCTTCACGCAAAACCCTGTCATCCGTCATCGGTTTTTAATGGCACACTGCGCTCCGGAAAATTATTTGGATGTACATTGACTTTGAGAGCCATTGGGGTAGACAACAGGGGTGATCTACTCAATGCACGGGTGATGTTGATCACGTGCCCCCAGGCATTCTGAATGAAGTCATGCATGCAGGTCTAAGTACATATTGTAGAGCTATGTGAGCGATATAGATCCACTCACACACAATTATTTTAAAATCAGATTTGGGTTTCCAGAATTTCTTAGTCTTAGATCTGGATTTTCAATGGAATATAATTCACTTAAATCTTCGTAAATGCTGTTTTCATACACTATAAAAGGTAATAGCTTATGAACGATAGACTCTCGGCACCATTTAGCTACATGGCATCCTGATATAATGGAAAGTAGGAACAAGCCTACGGCAAGATAATCTCTTGATAAATCAAAGAGGCTGTGTTCTACGGGTCTTTGACAGGCACAGTAACAATGCGTCAAACGAAGTATGCGTTCCTGTGACATTGAATAGACAAATCGTTGCAAAATCAGCTCTCCTCATCAGAAAATAGGGGAAAAATATTTAATCAGAATTGTCTCAATTAACTGGCTTCAAATATCGGTAAAGTAGCACACAAGTGGCTAAGGAATTGATCAATGTAATAAGAACGTATTGTACACTTCTTCAGAAGATGAAATTTTTATGCGAACGCATACACCATTAATCTTAGAAAACCATAGAAAATCTCATTTTTGCCAAAAACGTCAATCTGCGACCCACTGGATTAACTGTGTTATTTTTCTGTTGTGCCTGACAATAGGAGGAGCTGCGTGGAACTCGGAAGACGCGCAGATTGGTAGTAGGCATGGGGACCACATCAGGGGGACCACTTCGCTCCCTGGAGAGACTCTCCCTGCCTGCGGACTAAATCTGCTGATGACCGACCTAACATGCCATTTTGTTATGGACGATCTCTCGCGAAGGGTCAAGTGATTAGCTATTTTACTATAACAATAAACATTCAACAAATTACAAGCTTGAAGTGTGGAAGATTAATCCTCAATCCCGACAAAATAACTTTATTTGAAGTCAAGAAGGTATGAAATTACAGCGAGATACAAAGGAGAGATAAAAAAATCACAAGTTGAAAACTTCATCCAGCCCTGCAGTCTTCGGCAATGTGCCAAGGATGGATATGGCATTTCCCCTCTGAACGGCGATGCTTAGTCTTTGGAAGAGGAAGGTTGTTGATCGCTCTTCTCCGGTCTTCTCCTCTATACGAGCGCCGATTTGTCTCGCAAATTTGATTGCAGATGGACCCCATGCTCCCATCGCTTCTATGCAGAAGGGGATGACATTATATGTATATGTTAAGTCTGCATATTTAGACAACTTGCGGTCTTCTGCTTCAGATGCAGTTTTGCCTGCAACATGTGACGATGAAGCGATATAGCTCGGTGACATGGTATCTCGGCAAGTGAAGTCCCAGACGGCTGATCGTCCGCTTTTCCATGGTATCATGGTAAGTCCATCGGGACGCTTACCATCTTGCCTGAAAATTCCTGGAGGTTCTAAGATGGCAGGAACTCCACTTGATACCAATGCCCGTCGAATAAGGTCATTGGCCTCTTGGTGGCGCGCATTTCTTCCGGCGCTCTTCTTACATCGGAGGCCATGTAATCCACACTGATCCACAGTTTCTCCACAGACACAGACATGTTGTTGACAAAGAGGGAGACCTAAACGTAATGCACATGCGATCCGCAATTGACTGTTATTCAACTTCAGGCACAGTGATGGTATTGGGCATGCGTTCAACCATGCTCCTGCATACTTGGAAGAGACAGCAAGAATCCGCGCTTTCAATGCTGCTGATACTATCGAACCCGCCAACTGATCGAATGCTGACTTTAGAATCGGCTTATCCCATGCACGTTGACTGCTTGGATTGAGTGGGAGCTCGGCATTTGTGATTGCTCTCCAGTCTTTAACTGGCTTGCTTAGTGACATAACGAAATAATCGGCCGGCAAACTGCATTGTGACAAAAGTGAGGAACAGAGATCAATAGTACTGTGAGCTGAAGACAGATAAGTCGGTAGAGATAGCTGTACAGCGCTTCTAACACCAATTCCTCCTTTTGAGATTGATAGTGTGGCTTGATTCCATGCTGTTTCATTGAGTTGGCAATTAAGGATATTATTGAGTGTCTCACGAATAGCCGCATCATATTCCTTTAAAATGCTTTAAAATGCCATGGAAATAGAAACAAGGTGCAGTACGCAAAATGTACGTCAATTTAGGGATTGAAAAACAGTTTCTCAGTAGAAAAAGACCATCATGCGCATCCAAACTTTGTAATGTGGAACTGAGTCGAAGGAAGTCGTTAAACTTACGCTGTAGCGCAGGTCTGATTGCAGCCATACCAATAGGTGATCCCAAAAGAACAGCATCTTTCGCTTCGATTACCTTCATTCCAGTTTCGGAAATAATGTGTGAAATATTTGGAATACCTGTTGCCGAATTCAAATTTCTCACAATCAGCTCACATTTTTGGTGATTCACAGTCAAGCCAATTTCTCTTGCTTGTTCTGATATCATTTGGAAATCATCGAAGACATCGGTGATATTACCGGCTATCGTGCCATCATCCAAATACCATAAATTTAATTCTGAACGAATATTTTTGGTAATGTCTTTAATTGCGAGACAAAATAGAAGAGGACCGAGTGGGTCGCCCTGCTGAATTCCCTCTGAAGATTGAATTATGTGATCACAATACCAAAGGTTAGATTCTTTCAAATATGTCTTACGAACAAAAGGATAAATCTCAGGCAGATTTTCAATCACTTCTTTTAAAATCACATCACGCTTGACTGAATTGAAAGCATTTTTAAAGTCAATCTTCAGAAATACTTTGTTTTCGGTCATTTCGTCAGCATATCTTTGAGCTGCGTGGACTGCTGCTTCAGCTCCCAAGGAAGTACCAAATCCCAACTACTGAGGCCGTAGCAGTTTTCCCATCTTCTCCATTACTGATGAGCTACACAGTTTCCCTACCAAACGACGGAGAGTAAATCCGACTGCGATTGGTCGAATTCCACCGGAGGATTTGCTCAATGCACATAAGTTAGCTCCAAAGAAGATAGGACAGATCTCTTCAGGTATCTTTCCACTCAATAGCATGTTGCAAAAGCGAGAAAGAGCATCAAAAAGTTTTGTGCGATGTTCTCCGAGCCACTTAGCCATTAATTCTTTTAGGTGCTGTGGTCTCAAACCATCGGGGCCAGCAGCTGAACCATTAGAGAAGCTCATGATTGCTTTCATAACTGATTCCGGGTAAACTTGCAGTGGAGAGGATTCTAATGTTCGATCTTCTGATGGCATGTCACGGAATGCAGAAGCTACAGGATGCAGCTCACGGAGTTTTTTAACAGTGTCTTCGTTATTGCATGCCAGGCACTCATTGAATGAAGCTATTCTGACTGCGCCTTTAACGTCATTCTCCGAAATTTTTTCTAAAACTAGGACCGATAACTTCTTGTGAGGTTTTTTCTTTACCTTTGAGTTGTTGCGAAGTTCGTGTGCATTTTTCTTCATTCGCTCAAAAATCTGGTCGGCACTAATTGATTCGTTGAATTCAGAAATCTTTCGATTTACAACAGTGGCAAGGGAAGGCGAATTTTTACCAGCTCTCTTTGGTTGTAGCAAACACAAGCGTGAAAAGCTCAATAATTTTGACCATGTTATCAGGTTATTGGAATCTACTACTTCATTTAATGTGTCTGTAAGTAATTTTGCTAGTGATTTGCTAGTGATTAGCTAGTTTTATTAGCAGTATATCTTTCCATGTCCCACATTTTTAGAAGAAAGGAAAAAGTTTCTGCATAAAATGCTGTCATATTTTCTTCCAAGGATCTTTACCTGTGATTAAGTGAAAGATGATTCTGTGCAATGAGGCAACTGTGTGTATGCAAAACTCGAAGTTTGAATACTGAAACACATGATTATAGGGAGTCACAGGAAATTCTGCAATGAGCAAGTTGAGTGAGTGGCTATACCGACCTTGTTTTGATGCAGCGAGTCGGTGCTACTATTGCAAATTGAAAATTATGCTGAAACTATCCGGGTATATTTATTTAGAAATATTTTTCTAGTTTCATGATATGTGAAAGCTGTTACAATACATATTCATTAGAAAATCATGCAATTCCTCTTCTTGCCAATTATTCCTACTAAATGCTGGATAATTACACCATCTCAATCACTCGTTTTGTTTTGTTGTCAGCGTGGCGTAGATGGTGTCAGCAAGCATTAAAGTATGCTATAATTATGATGCCGCATTTATGCAACGAAATTCAAGGTCATACAAAATTTTGTTTTGTAACTTGAAAGTCACGTGTTGCACAATGTGTTTTATTTTGATTATTTTCTAATAATCTGTAAAAATAAATGACTTCTGTCATTCATTTATCTTGACATCTTCGATGTGTTGTGCATTTGATTTTCTGTGACCAATGTCTGCAGCAATAATGTAGTCACGATTTTTCGAAGAAAACTGGGGCAGGTTCTTCAATAAATAATCAAAAGTCACAATTTTCACAATTCAAGGCACCGGGTATTTGTAACGAAATTGCACAGATTCTAAGTACATCAGTTCAATTTCAATTTCAATTTCGAAACTTTCTCTTGCTCTTTGATGATAGGAATGGATTAAATTGTGTTATCCAGAAATATCGAAGTGACGAATTGGGATTCAGGCTGACTACAACCTAACCCAATCCGCCCAGCTCCATCCCAGCCATGCACACTTCGAAACACTGATACAGCAATAGATGCAAGCATACAGGGATAGATCATGAGATCTCTGAGACATATGATCGACCTAATAAGTCGAACAAACCCTATAAGCTCTATTCGACTGGTTGTAGTGTACTTTTGACTGCCTAAAAGTGGTAAAAAGTCTATGAAATCTGATATCACATAGATTTGTTGAAATTTCAGTGGTGATTAACAACAAAAGACTTGTTTGAAGTTGTTTCCTTCAACTCTTTTTTGGAGCTGCACATATTGTAATCATAAAAAACATAAATCTACAGAGTAGAAGCATGTTAGACATCGTCCCCGTAATTTGAAATTTGGATGCGCCCTGCATCGTAAATCATGAGGTTAACTTTACCTGCAAAAAAATCGACCAGTCAAAAGTCACTGAAAAAATGTGAAATGCATGAAAATATCGGCGAAAACTGATATTCAACAATGCTAATTTTTTTCATCTTCTTTCTAGACCTAATTGGCACCTATTTTTGCTCCTATTAGGGATACGCCATTGGTTCAAATGTCTCACCTAACCTGTCAATATCAGCCAAAGACTATTTTTCGCCCCTATGTGTTTCGCCTTTTGGCACATTACGATTTACAGTGTGTTTGTTATTAATTTCTGATCACATAAGTCCTTTAAGGCTTCATGTTCGTTCAGCAGGAGAAATCACTAAAATTGTCAGATCTTGAACAAATAACAAATATGAACTATTTCTGACATTGCTGATTAAGCTTCCTTAACTTGGATACAATCTCTGCATTTTCAGAATCATACTGCGGGCGTTCAAATATTTATTTACATGCTCTTTACCATATACGCACATATGATCTTCATGAACATAACATGATTGTGATGTGAATTACTTAGTAGAAAATTAAAGCTTTTTCGGCCGATTTGGCTAAAATCAAATTTGATGAATCTTGGGATATTCAAATTTCGCCGTGTAGGCTTTTGCAAGATTAAAAGTTTATTATAATGAATGCTGGACATTGATTAATGGATTTCAGTATTACTTGATGTGCATGAATTTTGAAATCAAGAGATAAAAATTAGTTGTACAATGTGGGATTACCTGGGGGCAATTCTTCGGTTTATGATCAGTAACAAGCGACCAGTGATTTATGACAAGTTGATTTTGACAAGTGACCATGATTTCAATCCTTCGGTTTGATCAGCAACCACTTGTCAAGGTATGACAAGTCAATCCTGTTGTAGACCACTGGGTAATGCAGAGCTGTGATTGGTCGAAAAGTGGTACAAAGTACAGTGAAGCAAACCATAGGTAAATTCTACAGAAGATTCTTCCGTCACAGATTTTCATTTCGATTTTATGCCAATATAGCATCTATATTGGACGAATCATTGTAATAATCATTATGATACCAAAGAATAAATGTGATATTAAGCTTTTTAGTCTGAAAAGTCTTAACTGAAGAGCATCGGTGCTTCTAAAAGCAACAATGAATTTGTCTGAATTCGCTCTCCTCGATCATAGAAGTCTGCAACATTAGATCTTCATGATTATGAAAGGCACTTTAATCGTAGACTATCTTGTAGACTAGTCAATCAAGTCCCAGTAAATGAGAACATTGCCAAGAGATGACTGCTACAGAAAGTTCGAAGCTGCGGGGAATCGAAAAAATGGAAGCCTCCTGTTTGGCAAATTTGACGAGGCCAAACGCCATACTAAAGAAACACGAGTGAATGCATTGAATAGCATGCATGCAGAATTGACGGGACTTTACAGTGGGAATAGATAACCAACATTTACCGGACACAACGTTTGTGAATGGCCATAAGATAACATTGGTAAGAATGCTTAGAAAAAATCGCAAGGAATAAGGCCTTGCAACCTCGATGTCAGTCCACTTTACTCGTCCATTCTAACAATCCAAAGTACCGTTACGAAATTTATTCAAAGAACTCTGACTGTAGAGTGATGGCGCACTGTCTTGCATTCAAACAATATCATCCAAAAAATGCGCGATTCTTACAATGGGAACAATAATGTTATTGATCATTTCAAAATAATTGGTCCCATTTAGTGGATTATTGGAGAAAACGAGCTTGTAAACGCACAAAAATTGAGAGTCCATCGTAAAACGTAGCACCGTGATCATTGAGCAGCTTTTTCTGTGGTGAATTGCACCTTCCAATAAATTCAGTTATGCTCATCCACGCTACCTTTCAAAATAAATTTGACCACATCAGTCCCTGGCCGTTTTTGTGTAGGCCTACATGCTGTGTATGCTTCTCAATCAGCGAACTAAGGATCGCAATTTTCCGTTTTTACCGTGTTTTCCGTTTTTTGTGAAATTATTCTATATATAAATATTTCAAATTTGTGCATTCAAACTCTGGTTCTTCCCGATTTTCCATTTTTTCTTGGGTGAATTGCGATCTCTGCAGCAAACTATTTTTCGTACTTATTTAAGTCTCGGTCTTCCTGGCCTATATCAATCCAGTACTGATCCAGACTCATGAAATTTCTTCATGAAAGGTCACTGTATTACCAAGGAGCTGTTAGGTGCATGTACATATAGAGTGCTACACACTCACATCGCAAGTACCAATGAGAAAATATCAATTACGCAGATGAATATTCTTTTATTTAGAAATTGTGTGTAGAAAAAGATGACTGAAACACGTAAAAAGTTCTAAATGCAGCAGCTTGCGATGTTTCTTAAACGTTGCCTGTTTTCTACGACTTATGAGCAAATCTATTGCAGCATCTTTTAATCGAATATTTATTTAGCTAACATGAAATTCATTCATTTACAAAAATTTGTTCTATTAACATGTATATCCCCTGCATGTGTTCCATCAATACATGTCTTCTATTGAAGTATGCTGCTCACATTTAATAAGAGTATGAAGTTTTCTCATAAATTATACATTAAAACAGAAACAATAATTTCGCACGATGGCGGTCGAGTCATGCTTGGCAAAAAAACTGCAAATCAAAACCTACATTCTTGTCAAGAGAAGGAACTAGATTCGACGGTCAAAGTCATGCTATTCAATATAGCAATCAAGAACTGAGATGCAAAATGTGCAAAAACATGCAAGTTTTCGATGCATCAAGTGCAATGTCAATCTACACCCAAAATTCTGTTTCCTTGAATTTCATACGAAATAATTATATATTATGACGAGAGGGAATGTTTTCACTGTTATACAGATATACTTTATGAAATCCATGGATGTTTTGACAACGTTTCGCAATTTTTCTTTTGCATAATTTCCAGGGTTGCCGTGAGGATTGATATTTGAATACCCACCACGCCCCATGCCCACAGAAAAACCTGTGGGTATCCTCAAAGAATCCACACACCCCCACAGGATAAGCCCTGACTAATATGTTGCTCTTGTTCGTATGGAATGATTGATGTCCTATATCTCCATCTCAGTGGAACTTCTGCACATCATTCAACGATCCGAAGGCCATATTTGACTCCAGAGATGTGGAATGGGAGTCCTTGAAGAAAGTCACCGACTGTGTGTTGTAACTTTTATGACTTTTATTTGCTATCTTCGGTAGAGCTCTATTGCTCTCTAAAATTGTAGTAGCCTATTTTCTATCATTATTAAGCCTTGATTCTGACTTGCAACTTAGAAATTTTTGTACTGAAAATGTAACTAAATGCTCGTTCAAGTAAGGAATAAAGCCCGCTATGCACACGTATTTGACTTACTGAGTTACATTTGCCTAAATCATTTGGTTGCATTAGCAGATAGGTGTTCTTTATCTACTCTATTAGTAAGTTTTTGTCGTCTGCTACCAGTTTACACGTACAGTTTACATAGTATCTTCTCATTCGACTCTTAATTCTTTAATGATTCATGAGACATGACACCCTTTTTCCATGAAACTAAGCTTACCATAACGTAGTTCTATCTCGAATGTTTCTTTTTATTAGTATGACGACATTGTCTTTATTTCTTTGCTTCTGTAACAAATTGGTTATTGATCAGCTTGTGTTTTTCAAACTTCCTCTTTTACTGATCAGGAAATTCCGAGACATTTACATCGTCCCCGGGTACAAGGTGGTGCGACTCTACTGATTTGGGCTGGCATTTGGACCAATGGCCGCTCTGAACTTCACATACAGCAAGGAACCATGAATTCTGAACGCTATGTGAATGTTTTACGAATGAACATTGGCCAAAGGACAGATCAACTTGGTGATCCATCGACTTGGTTATTTATAGATAATAATGCTACGTGCCACAGGAGTAGTAGAGTTAACTTATGCAAGTCTCAATTAGGGCTTAGGACATTATCTTGGCCAGCTCGTTCTCCTGATCTGAATCTCATAGAAATGTATGGAGTATTCTAAAACGTAGCGTTCGTCGTTCATTGCTACCTACAGATGGCGTATCACAACTTACGTCACTGTTAAAAAGAGAGTGGAGAAAGTTGGATCAGTCAAAAATCAACGATATCATCGAATCAATGCCTAGACGAATTGGTAATGTCATTGACAATAAGGGTAGGGCCACAAAATATTAGCTTCTTAAGAACCGCTACTGTATCATTGCTTATCAGATTATATAAGGACATTTGAATATATTAGGGACATGAAATAACATGAAAAATGCTTTCTGTATCATACTTATGTTTTATTTAGTCAAATTTTAGGATGATCCACTTTTTATGAAACGGACTGTATATTCTACACATATATTCCAAATTCCACTCTCTAACACATGACAAGTGAAAGCCTATTACTGATCAAGTCGAAGAATTCAATCACTTGTCATACCACTAGTTACTGGTCAAAATTTACTGATCAAAATAAACTTGTCAACTTGTCAACTGATCATGTCGAAGAATTGAAATCACTTGTCACTTGTCACTAGTCATAGCGCATGATCAGTGACCGAAGAATTGCCCCCTGGAGTTCTAATGGTTGATGATTATTTTTCCTCTGGGTCTGTAATGAACTTAAGCTTGGAATGGTCGTCTCATGAACAACAATCTTTACTACTGAATATCAGCATTCTCTCTCTTTCTCTATCTCTCCCTCTAAATGTCTGAAGAGAATGAGAACTGTTGAGTCAATACAAGATAGCAACACCCTTGATTCCCCGACCGCACTCGCCTGACCCAAGAATCGAACCGGAGTCCGCGCTGGAGACGACCTCGCACCTTCTTCACTAGGCCACGCTGACGGTTCTAAAGGAATGCGAGTGAAGGCGGAAGTCATCTCCAAGCTTATTGTCCTATTATTATTGACAAAACGCTTCCAGCATTCATGTTGTAGCGAGGCAGCATATCAGCATGTCATTCGACTACGTCACACCGTAGATTGGCAACAAAGGTCTGTCGCAGTACATTGAATGTCTAAAGAGAATGACAACTATTAAGCCAATACAAGACACCAACACTCTTGATTCCCCGACCGCAGTCGCCTGTCTCTCTTTCTCTCTCTCTCTCTGTCTTGAAGTTTTCATTAAAAGTGTTGAACAAGTGCAAGACATCAAAGATTGCACTTTCGAAATTATATGAATTAATCACCTAGGCCATCTCGCTAATCGGTTATTAGAATACATCTTCAGACGGAAAAATGTTATGTCAACGCAGTAAGTCTGCTTATGAAACACTATTTTATGCAACGATATTCAAGGTTGTTCAGACTTGTTTTATAACGAGTCTTAAAGGTGACGCAGCATGGAACTTCATCGAAATCAACTGCTGCTGCCATCAATCATTGACCCTGTTGATCTATTGTGTAGAAGAATACCTGCTTAACGATACAAAAGTGACGTCACAGTCAAAGCTTTGCGCGAAAATGTCAATGATGCTCTTTTATGATAAAAATCATGATTACTTGACTAGAAGAATTACAGAATAACGCTTATACAATTGTAGCATGTATTTATTGATATCCAAACTAATATTGATTAAATTTGATTTTTTTGTTGCCATCGGTCGGGATGACATTCGTACAGTAATTTTATTCCCAATATTTCGGCTTAGCCTTTATCAAGGGATGCAGAAAAGGAAATTATACTGAATGTCATTAAGAAAATTTATACTAACCTATCTATGAAATTCAACCTAGAACCTTAGTAGAGCATGGACATTGGGACATGCTAACACAGAGTATTAGCAAAAATATCATGGATTACAAAGGGATAAAAAAATCTATGAAGGTGAAGAAAGGAAAGCTAAAAGTTACACAGAATTAATAAGATTGAGTAGCATTTCGGTAGGCATTGCTTTTATCTCCTTCTTTTCGACCCTTCTTCTTTGAGCCATGCTCTGCAAGATTCGATGTAATATTGACCATGTGATGGACTTGTGTGTGATGAGATGTTTATAAACTTCAGATTCAGGGCCTTTCAGATGTTCATTAATTCTTGATCTCATTGTTCTCGAGGTTTCTCCAACATACGAGCATACTGTAGTTCGTCGCATTCGTTGTTGTTACATTGTATTAGATATACACAGTCTTTGGTGTTGCATTCTCCATTAGCTATTCCATTCTCGCATACAGAACATTGTTCACAATAACACTTGTTTTGGTTTTTCCTAGGAATCAATGAACCTGTCCTGAATGACATATCTTGGAAAATAAAGAAGTCGAAAACGTTTTCTTTACTGGACAAAGGTTGACACTCAAGTCGAAAAAATTTACATGTACCAATGTCGATGAAAAGGAATGTGATCACCAACGAATTCATAAGAGCAATCCGTAACTCATCAAACAAACAAGAACAATCAATTGGAATAACGGCTATAGAACAAAAGTTTGTGAATAATGGATACCCATTACAAATGATTAGCGATTCGTTGACATTTTGTCTGAATAATAAACATCAGAGAAATAAATCTAATAAAGATGAACAACAACCGCGAAACATAGTCTTGCCTTCCATAAATAGCAAATTCAAACGCAAGATTAGCGAACTTGTCAGAAGAACACATCTCTCTGATCATGTGCGGCCAGCATTCATCAACCCTCCATTGAAACGTCTGCTTAAGAAGAGCCAAAACAAGTGTCATTATGAACAATGTAGGAGCAAAAAATAACTGTCTTCAGAATTACGAAATTATTGAAATTCTTTGAAATTCGGAATTCTATCTAAAGAAGATCTGACATATCCATTTACAATAGAGCCATTTACCAATTCTCAACGTGTTTGCAAGAAAAAGGGGGTGATTGGATGCCATATGATCACATTGAACTTATAAAAAGGATTCGACAAGTTGTCGCACAAGTGCCATATCAAAAAAGTGCTGAAAGATAGGCTCCCGACTTTACTGTTAAATGAATGGCTAACCAACACGAGGACTATTTACTTGTCAAAAGCGGGATACCACAAGGGTCATGCGTCGTTCTATTGGTCTTTGGATGCTTTTGCACAGACATGCCAACTTCAAATACCGTACCACTGATGTATCTGTAATCAAGCATGCTGATGCCAGCATTATTCTTGACAAAATACAGAAGTTCATTTCAGCTAACCCCACATTGGTATACACAATGACATTCTGAATTGGACCAAAAAGTTGATTAAAATGGAAAAAGCCAACAGATGCCTTTGAATATGACTAATACAATCCAGGTTAGCTCACATTCCTTTTCTCAAATACCAGAGAAAGATTATATCCAAGTCCTCGGTATTACTTTTGACCCTCTTATGAACTTTCAACGCCATACTCATTTAATCACAAAAAAGGCTTCGTCACGTGCAAACATCCTACGGCAGCTTAAGTCATTTCTTTCATCGTCTGATCTAATTGAGATTCACAATAACATAGTGAGAACCATTCTGGAGTACTGTGCGCCGTTATTTTTGAGTGCATGTTCAACAAATGCGAACATGATAGATAAAGTGCAAGAAAGAGCCCATGAAGTGATTTGTGGTAATTTCCAATGTCTTTGCAATGGCTTCCTTCCCCCCCCCCCCGATTACAGACTCATCATGATTGGTTTTCGGCTGTTCAAATCCATGACTCGAGATTCTGATCGTCCCTTATACCATTTGGTGCCTCACCAGCTTGCCTTACTCGAACAAATACTGTGTGCCCGAGATTATGTAGGTCATCAATAAGATCGAGATTATTCATCGTGTCAGTTGCTGCATTTGTTTTTAAAAGTTAGCAGTGTCGTGTTTCATTTGATTTCATTTAAGTTTTTCTCTTGTTCAAATTCTAATTTGGCTATTTATACCGTGTGGCGTGTATGATATTCCTGTGCTTCATGTGTAATCCATGTATAAGCCTCATAGTGGGGGTGATAACTCTAAAACCGTGCAAATTGAGGGTAGAGGGCCAGATTTTTGCCTATATCTTAATTTTCATCCTGTGAACAATTCCTGATATGTATCTCTTTCTGAATTTCTGCATTTACTTCTCCCTGAAATACATTACACCAATTGGATTTCGCACAGACTTTAATGAATAAAAATAATTCTAGTGTTTAAATGCGGAAGCAAGAGTAGATGTTTCGTCATAGTTACGCAGCACACAAGTATTTCAAAATTTACCAGCTGAAAATAGTAATGGCAAAAATCTATGGCAATGGCTATGACATCTGCTGAACCGGTACAAGTTTGGTCTCCTGGCTATTACACCGGCTGATCCATTACAATATTCTTCTATCTATATTATCACGCATCGTTTTTCTCAGCTATATCAGATAGCAGAATCACTGCATGTAACAAGAAAAAGGTCTTTGTATCAGAAAGTGACTAGGCTCGCCTCTTTGTCTTTCATCGCCTTACATAGCTTTGCTTCACTTTCTAATTTTTTGAGAAATTTAGTGGTTTCTGAAAAGAACTAAGCAGATTTCTAGGCGACAAACGACTAATATAACAAAATCTCAATTTTCAAGTGCTTTATTTGCTGTTGATAATTTTATCTTTTTTTATTTGAGGCAATCAGCATTACCTGGGGCTCGTTTCATTAAATAAATTAGTGCTCTATCTCAGTGTGGAAAATGTTTTGCGTTTCATAAAATAAATTTAAAGCAGTGATTTATACAGTCGAAATTCGCAGCGCTTCACAAAACCATATATTAAGCAGTGATTTATATAAGTCCCACACTGCTTAATATATGGTTTTGTGAAACGCTGTTAATTTCGACTGCCTAATCAGTATTATTAAGCAGTCTGCAGAGGAATTGCGTTTCACAAAGAAGTATCAGCAGTGGTCGAAAAGTGAAAATATGGAAATTCACTGATAGAAATGTGAAAATTTTTATCAGAAGATGTGAATGATCGTCGAGAAAGTTATGGAAACTTAAAATATCGGAGAAATTACTGCAAATACAACTTGAAAATAGAAAAATGGCTTTTGATTTTCAATTCTATTGTCAGTAGTAAACTATTTGTGAGAAGGGCACATTTGCAAGCTATCTTTTGAAAATTTCTTCCTTTGAAAAGTGGCAATGCTGTGACGAAGAAACGTCCGATAACAACAAAATTATAGTGGGTTGATTTGAGGGTTTCAATTTCTTTCGTGTAATGAGGTATGGAAGAATTTCGTCATTCAAAGTCATGTCATGAAATCATTTCAATATTAGAAGACCTTGAGATATTGACTTTTACATATATACATTGACAACAGCTATCAAAATAGGTTCTCAAATACTCTCTAAATTTGTAGTCGAAATGTGTCTAGCTTTATAGACAGGAGTACATGAACATGAAAGGAAATGACCTAAAGACATTCCATGTCAAAAATGATGACTCTGGGCTTAGTACTTTTCGTTTAATCAGAGAAAACATAGAAAATTTCATTTTAGCCAAAAACTGCAATCTGCGTCCCATTGGATTTACATGTGTTTTTCTTTGATCCTGTCTGACAAGAACAGGAACCACTAGAACTCGGCAGACGCGCGAATTCGTAGCAAGCATAGGGTGTACATCATTCTGTGAAAGTCTTATTTTCGGCCTCGTTCTCTGCAGAAACTCGTTCTGGCTGCCGGACTATAACAAGAACCCCCGATCATCCCATCAAGTTTAATAGAAAGTCATAGAAAACCCTGTCCAATAGGGTATTGAATCTCCAATTTTAAAAAACACAGCTACCCACAACTTCCCTTCCTCACTGCAGAAAATTAAGTAGAATTACAAACATGCTCGACAGCACAGTACTCAGCATCAATCCTAATTTTATCAAATTCTGCTCCGCACTGTCCCATAGGGCCTACACAAGATGACCGACTAGAATGTTGAATTTCAAACTCTCAGTCAAACAGTCACCACTCCCATTCTACATTGCTGATAATTCTGTAGAGCTACACAAACGTTCTATGGCATCTCACTCACATTTGAGTCAATTTTCATCAAAATCCATGCAGTACTTTGTCCTATAGGGCCTACACAAGATGACCACTTTAATCGAATTTCAAATTTTCAAAAACAAGGGTAGTCACAACTCACATTCTTCATTGCCGAAAATTCTGTAGAGCTACACCAATGCTCCACGGTACCTCTATCACCTTCACATTAAGTTTCATCAAAATCCAAACAGTGCCCTCTCCTACAGAGAATTTATAAGCTAAAAATAACAGCCTACGCAACTGATTTTCAAATTTTATAAAACACAGCTGGTCACAACTACTGTTCCTCGATGCAGACAATTCCGTAGAGCTACACCAACGTTCTATGGCATCTCACTCACATTTGAGTCAATTTTCATCAAAATCCATGCAGTGCTTTGTCCTATAGGGCCTACACAAGATGACCACTTTAATCGAATTTCAAATTTTCAAAAACAAAGGTAGTCACAACTCACATTCTTCATTTCCGAAAATTCTGTAGAGCTACACCAATGCTCCACGGTACCTCTATCACCTTCACATTAAGTTTCATCAAAATTCAAACAGTGCCCTGTCCTACAGGGAATTTATAAGCTAAAAATAACAGCCTACGCAACTGATTTTCAAATTTTCAAAAACACAGCTGGTCACAACTACTGTTCCTCGATGCAGACAATTCCGTAGAGCTACACCAACGTTCTATGGCATCTCACTCACATTTGAGTCAATTTTCATCAAAATCCATGCAGTGCTTTGTCCTATAGGGCCTACACAAGATGACCATTTTAATCGAATTTCAAATTTTCAAAAACAGAGGTAGTCACAACTCACATTCTTCATTGCCGAAAATTCTGTAGAGCTACACCAATGCTCCACGGTACCTCTATCACCTTCACATTAAGTTTCATCAAAATCCAAACAGTGCCCTGTCCTACAGAGAATTTATAAGCTAAAAATAACAGCCTACGCAGCTGATTTTCAAATTTTCAAAAACACAGCTAGTCACAACTACTGTTGTCGATGCAGACAATTCCGTAGAGCTACACAAACGTCCTATGGCATCTCACTCACATTTGAATCAATTTTCATCAAAATCCATGCAGTGCTTTGTCCTATAGGGCCTACACAAGATGACCATTTTAATCGAATTTCAAATTTTCAAAAACAAAGGTAGTCACAACTCACATTCTTCATTGCCGAAAATTCTGTAGAGCTACGCCAATGCTCCACGGTACCTCTATCACCTTCACATTAAGTTTCATCAAAATCCAAACAGTGCCCTCTCCTACAGAGAATTTATAAGCTAAAAATAACAGCCTACGCAACTGATTTTCAAATTTTCAAAAACACAGCTGGTCACAACTACTGTTCCTCGATGCAGACAATTCCGTAGAGCTACACCAACGTTCTATGGCATCTCACTCACATTTGAGTCAATTTTCATCAAAATCCATGCAGTGCTTTGTCCTATAGGGCCTACACAAGATGACCACTTTAATCGAATTTCAAATTTTCAAAAACAAAGGTAGTCACAACTCACATTCTTCATTGCCGAAAATTCTGTAGAGCTACACCAATGCTCCACGGTACCTCTATCACCTTCACATTAAGTTTCATCAAAATCCAAACAGTTCCCTCTCCTACAGAGAATTTATAAGCTAAAAATAACAGCCTACGCAGCTGATTTTCAAACTTTCAAAAACACAGCTAGTCACAACTACTGTTCCTCGATGCAGACAATTCCGTAGAGCTACACCAACGTTCTATGGCATCTCACTCACATTTGAATCAATTTTCATCAAAATCCATGCAGTGCTTTGTCCTATAGGGCCTACACAAGATGACCATTTTAATCGAATTTCAAATTTTCAAAAACAAAGGTAGTCACAACTCACATTCTTCATTGCCGAAAATTCTGTAGAGCTACACCAATGCTGCACGGTACCTCTATCACCTTCACATTAAGTTTCATCAAAATCCAAACAGTGCCCTCTCCTACAGAGAATTTATAAGCTAAAAATAACAGCCTACGCAACTGATTTTCAAATTTTCAAAAACACAGCTAGTCACAACTACTGTTCCTCGATGCAGACAATTCCGTAGAGCTACACCAACGTTCTATGGCATCTCACTCACATTTGAGTCAATTTTCATCAAAATCCATGCAGTGCTTTGTCCTATAGGGCCTACACAAGATGACCATTTTAATCGAATTTCAAATTTTCAAAAACAAAGGTAGTCACAACTCACATTCTTCATTGCCGAAAATTCTGTAGAGCTACACCAATGCTCCACGGTACCTCTATCACCTTCACATTAAGTTTCATCAAAATCCAAACAGTGCCCTCTCCTACAGAGAATTTATAAGCTAAAAATAACAGCCTACGCAACTGATTTTCAAATTTTATAAAACACAGCTGGTCACAACTACTGTTCCTCGATGCAGACAATTCCGTAGAGCTACACCAACGTTCTATGGCATCTGACTCACATTTGAGTCAATTTTCATCAAAATCCATGCAGTGCTTTGTCCTATAGGGCCTACACAAGATGACCACTTTAATCGAATTTCAAATTTTCAAAAACAAAGGTAGTCACAACTCACATTCTTCATTGCCGAAAATTCTGTAGAGCTACACCAATGCTCCACGGTACCTCTATCACCTTCACATTAAGTTTCATCAAAATCCAAACAGTTCCCTCTCCTACAGAGAATTTATAAGCTAAAAATAACAGCCTACGCAGCTGATTTTCAAATTTTCAAAAACACAGCTAGTCACAACTACTGTTCCTCGATGCAGACAATTCCGTAGAGCTACACCAACGTTCTATGGCATCTCACTCACATTTGAGTCAATTTTCATCAAAATCCATGCAGTGCTTTGTCCTATAGGGCCTACACAAGATGACCACTTTAATCGAATTTCAAATTTTCAAAAACAAAGGTAGTCACAACTCACATTCTTCATTTCCGAAAATTCTGTAGAGCTACACCAATGCTCCACGGTACCTCTATCACCTTCACATTAAGTTTCATCAAAATTCAAACAGTGCCCTGTCCTACAGGGAATTTATAAGCTAAAAATAACAGCCTACGCAACTGATTTTCAAATTTTCAAAAACACAGCTGGTCACAACTACTGTTCCTCGATGCAGACAATTCCGTAGAGCTACACCAACGTTCTATGGCATCTCACTCACATTTGAGTCAATTTTCATCAAAATCCATGCAGTGCTCTGTCCTATAGGGCCTACACAAGATGACCATTTTAATCGAATTTCAAATTTTCAAAAACAGAGGTAGTCACAACTCACATTCTTCATTGCCGAAAATTCTGTAGAGCTACACCAATGCTCCACGGTACCTCTATCACCTTCACATTAAGTTTCATCAAAATCCAAACAGTGCCCTGTCCTACAGAGAATTTATAAGCTAAAAATAACAGCCTACGCAGCTGATTTTCAAACTTTCAAAAACACAGCTAGTCACAACTACTGTTCCTCGATGCAGACAATTCCGTAGAGCTACACAAACGTCCTATGGCATCTCACTCACATTTGAATCAATTTTCATCAAAATCCATGCAGTGCTTTGTCCTATAGGGCCTACACAAGATGACCATTTTAATCGAATTTCAAATTTTCAAAAACAAAGGTAGTCACAACTCACATTCTTCATTGCCGAAAATTCTGTAGAGCTACGCCAATGCTCCACGGTACCTCTATCACCTTCACATTAAGTTTCATCAAAATCCAAACAGTGCCCTCTCCTACAGAGAATTTATAAGCTAAAAATAACAGCCTACGCAACTGATTTTCAAATTTTCAAAAACACAGCTGGTCACAACTACTGTTCCTCGATGCAGACAATTCCGTAGAGCTACACCAACGTTCTATGGCATCTCACTCACATTTGAGTCAATTTTCATCAAAATCCATGCAGTGCTCTGTCCTATAGGGCCTACACAAGATGACCATTTTAATCGAATTTCAAATTTTCAAAAACAGAGGTAGTCACAACTCACATTCTTCATTGCCGAAAATTCTGTAGAGCTACACCAATGCTCCACGGTACCTCTATCACCTTCACATTAAGTTTCATCAAAATCCAAACAGTGCCCTGTCCTACAGAGAATTTATAAGCTAAAAATAACAGCCTACGCAGCTGATTTTCAAATTTTCAAAAACACAGCTAGTCACAACTACTGTTCCTCGATGCAGACAATTCCGTAGAGCTACACCAACGTTCTATGGCATCTCACTCACATTTGAGTCAATTTTCATCAAAATCCATGCAGTGCTTTGTCCTATAGGGCCTACACAAGATGACCACTTTAATCGAATTTCAAATTTTCAAAAACAAAGGTAGTCACAACTCACATTCTTCATTGCCGAAAATTCTGTAGAGCTACACCAATGCTCCACGGTACCTCTATCACCTTCACATTAAGTTTCATCAAAATCCAAACAGTTCCCTCTCCTACAGAGAATTTATAAGCTAAAAATAACAGCCTACGCAGCTGATTTTCAAACTTTCAAAAACACAGCTAGTCACAACTACTGTTCCTCGATGCAGACAATTCCGTAGAGCTACACCAACGTTCTATGGCATCTCACTCACATTTGAATCAATTTTCATCAAAATCCATGCAGTGCTTTGTCCTATAGGGCCTACACAAGATGACCACTTTAATCGAATTTCAAATTTTCAAAAACAAAGGTAGTCACAACTCACATTCTTCATTGCCGAAAATTCTGTAGAGCTACACCAATGCTGCACGGTACCTCTATCACCTTCACATTAAGTTTCATCAAAATCCAAACAGTGCCCTCTCCTACAGAGAATTTATAAGCTAAAAATAACAGCCTACGCAACTGATTTTCAAATTTTCAAAAACACAGCTAGTCACAACTACTGTTCCTCGATGCAGACAATTCCGTAGAGCTACACCAACGTTCTATGGCATCTCACTCACATTTGAGTCAATTTTCATCAAAATCCATGCAGTGCTTTGTCCTATAGGGCCTACACAAGATGACCATTTTAATCGAATTTCAAATTTTCAAAAACAAAGGTAGTCACAACTCACATTCTTCATTGCCGAAAATTCTGTAGAGCTACACCAATGCTCCACGGTACCTCTATCACCTTCACATTAAGTTTCATCAAAATCCAAACAGTGCCCTGTCCTACAGAGAATTTATAAGCTAAAAATAACAGCCTACGCAACTGATTTTCAAACTTTCAAAAACACAGCTAGTCACAACTACTGTTCCTCGATGCAGACAATTCCGTAGAGCTACACCAACGTTCTATGGCATCTCACTCACATTTGAATCAATTTTCATCAAAATCCATGCAGTGCTTTGTCCTATAGGGCCTACACAAGATGACCACTTTAATCGAATTTCAAATTTTCAAAAACAAAGGTAGTCACAACTCACATTCTTCATTGCCGAAAATTCTGTAGAGCTACACCAATGCTCCACGGTACCTCTATCACCTTCACATTAAGTTTCATCAAAATCCAAACAGTTCCCTCTCCTACAGAGAATTTATAAGCTAAAAATAACAGCCTACGCAGCTGATTTTCAAACTTTCAAAAACACAGCTAGTCACAACTACTGTTCCTCGATGCAGACAATTCCGTAGAGCTACACCAACGTTCTATGGCATCTCACTCACATTTGAATCAATTTTCATCAAAATCCATGCAGTGCTTTGTCCTATAGGGCCTACACAAGATGACCATTTTAATCGAATTTCAAATTTTCAAAAACAAAGGTAGTCACAACTCACATTCTTCATTGCCGAAAATTCTGTAGAGCTACGCCAATGCTCCACGGTACCTCTATCACCTTCACATTAAGTTTCATCAAAATCCAAACAGTGCCCTCTCCTACAGAGAATTTATAAGCTAAAAATAACAGCCTACGCAACTGATTTTCAAATTTTCAAAAACACAGCTGGTCACAACTACTGTTCCTCGATGCAGACAATTCCGTAGAGCTACACCAACGTTCTATGGCATCTCACTCACATTTGAGTCAATTTTCATCAAAATCCATGCAGTGCTTTGTCCTATAGGGCCTACACAAGATGACCAC
Organism: Prostheceraeus crozeri; assembly: GCA_907163375.1. NCBI lineage: Eukaryota > Metazoa > Platyhelminthes > Polycladida > Euryleptidae > Prostheceraeus > Prostheceraeus crozeri. The sequence goes on from CAJQUW010014303.1 coordinate 471,695, forward strand.
TTTAATCGAATTTCAAATTTTCAAAAACAAAGGTAGTCACAACTCACATTCTTCATTGCCGAAAATTCTGTAGAGCTACACCAATGCTCCACGGTACCTCTATCACCTTCACATTAAGTTTCATCAAAATCCAAACAGTTCCCTCTCCTACAGAGAATTTATAAGCTAAAAATAACAGCCTACGCAGCTGATTTTCAAACTTTCAAAAACACAGCTAGTCACAACTACTGTTCCTCGATGCAGACAATTCCGTAGAGCTACACCAACGTTCTATGGCATCTCACTCACATTTGAATCAATTTTCATCAAAATCCATGCAGTGCTTTGTCCTATAGGGCCTACACAAGATGACCATTTTAATCGAATTTCAAATTTTCAAAAACAAAGGTAGTCACAACTCACATTCTTCATTGCCGAAAATTCTGTAGAGCTACACCAATGCTGCACGGTACCTCTATCACCTTCACATTAAGTTTCATCAAAATCCAAACAGTGCCCTCTCCTACAGAGAATTTATAAGCTAAAAATAACAGCCTACGCAACTGATTTTCAAATTTTCAAAAACACAGCTAGTCACAACTACTGTTCCTCGATGCAGACAATTCCGTAGAGCTACACCAACGTTCTATGGCATCTCACTCACATTTGAGTCAATTTTCATCAAAATCCATGCAGTGCTTTGTCCTATAGGGCCTACACAAGATGACCATTTTAATCGAATTTCAAATTTTCAAAAACAAAGGTAGTCACAACTCACATTCTTCATTGCCGAAAATTCTGTAGAGCTACACCAATGCTCCACGGTACCTCTATCACCTTCACATTAAGTTTCATCAAAATCCAAACAGTGCCCTGTCCTACAGAGAATTTATAAGCTAAAAATAACAGCCTACGCAACTGATTTTCAAACTTTCAAAAACACAGCTAGTCACAACTACTGTTCCTCGATGCAGACAATTCCGTAGAGCTACACCAACGTTCTATGGCATCTCACTCACATTTGAATCAATTTTCATCAAAATCCATGCAGTGCTTTGTCCTATAGGGCCTACACAAGATGACCACTTTAATCGAATTTCAAATTTTCAAAAACAAAGGTAGTCACAACTCACATTCTTCATTGCCGAAAATTCTGTAGAGCTACACCAATGCTCCACGGTACCTCTGTCACCTTCACATTAAGTTTCATCAAAATCCAAACAGTTCCCTCTCCTACAGAGAATTTATAAGCTAAAAATAACAGCCTACGCAACTGATTTTCAAACTTTCAAAAACACAGCTAGTCACAACTACTGTTCCTCGATGCAGACAATTCCGTAGAGCTACACCAACGTTCTATGGCATCTCACTCACATTTGAATCAATTTTCATCAAAATCCATGCAGTGCTTTGTCCTATAGGGCCTACACAAGATGACCATTTTAATCGAATTTCAAATTTTCAAAAACAAAGGTAGTCACAACTCACATTCTTCATTGCCGAAAATTCTGTAGAGCTACACCAATGCTGCACGGTACCTCTATCACCTTCACATTAAGTTTCATCAAAATCCAAACAGTGCCCTCTCCTACAGAGAATTTATAAGCTAAAAATAACAGCCTACGCAACTGATTTTCAAATTTTCAAAAACACAGCTAGTCACAACTACTGTTCCTCGATGCAGACAATTCCGTAGAGCTACACCAACGTTCTATGGCATCTCACTCACATTTGAGTCAATTTTCATCAAAATCCATGCAGTGCTTTGTCCTATAGGGCCTACACAAGATGACCGACTAGAATGTTGAATTTCAAACTCTCAGTCAAACAGTCACCACTCCCATTCTACATTGCTGATAATTCTGTAGAGCTACACAAACGTTCTATGGCATCTCACTCACATTTGAGTCAATTTTCATCAAAATCCATGCAGTACTTTGTCCTATAGGGCCTACACAAGATGACCACTTTAATCGAATTTCAAATTTTCAAAAACAAGGGTAGTCACAACTCACATTCTTCATTGCCGAAAATTCTGTAGAGCTACACCAATGCTCCACGGTACCTCTATCACCTTCACATTAAGTTTCATCAAAATCCAAACAGTGCCCTCTCCTACAGAGAATTTATAAGCTAAAAATAACAGCCTACGCAACTGATTTTCAAATTTTATAAAACACAGCTGGTCACAACTACTGTTCCTCGATGCAGACAATTCCGTAGAGCTACACCAACGTTCTATGGCATCTGACTCACATTTGAGTCAATTTTCATCAAAATCCATGCAGTGCTTTGTCCTATAGGGCCTACACAAGATGACCACTTTAATCGAATTTCAAATTTTCAAAAACAAAGGTAGTCACAACTCACATTCTTCATTGCCGAAAATTCTGTAGAGCTACACCAATGCTCCACGGTACCTCTATCACCTTCACATTAAGTTTCATCAAAATCCAAACAGTTCCCTCTCCTACAGAGAATTTATAAGCTAAAAATAACAGCCTACGCAGCTGATTTTCAAACTTTCAAAAACACAGCTAGTCACAACTACTGTTCCTCGATGCAGACAATTCCGTAGAGCTACACAAACGTCCTATGGCATCTCACTCACATTTGAGTCAATTTTCATCAAAATCCATGCAGTGCTTTGTCCTATAGGGCCTACACAAGATGACCATTTTAATCGAATTTCAAATTTTCAAAAACAAAGGTAGTCACAACTCACATTCTTCATTGCCGAAAATTCTGTAGAGCTACACCAATGCTGCACGGTACCTCTATCACCTTCACATTAAGTTTCATCAAAATCCAAACAGTGCCCTCTCCTACAGAGAATTTATAAGCTAAAAATAACAGCCTACGCAACTGATTTTCAAATTTTCAAAAACACAGCTAGTCACAACTACTGTTCCTCGATGCAGACAATTCCGTAGAGCTACACCAACGTTCTATGGCATCTCACTCACATTTGAGTCAATTTTCATCAAAATCCATGCAGTGCTTTGTCCTATAGGGCCTACACAAGATGACCACTTTAATCGAATTTCAAATTTTCAAAAACAAAGGTAGTCACAACTCACATTCTTCATTGCCGAAAATTCTGTAGAGCTGCACGAACGTTCTATGGCATCTCACTCATATTTACTTCTCGTTTCGTTGAATTCCATGTAATATTCTGCCCTACAGATCCTTCGCAAGTTTGAAAGCATGGCCTACTGATTGAAAATCTGCCGTTTTCAGACACACTGCCTGCCACAACTCCTTCGCATCTTTGCGGACTTTTTCTGCTGCATGATATGCATTCTGTAGTGAGGTCAGATACGACCACCCGTTTTTGTTAAATTCGACCCACTACGTAGGGGAGGAAGTATAATTTTTTTTATACTTCCTCCTCTACGTAGTGGGTCCCATTTAATTTCCCATTGTATTTCCGAAATTCAAATTGTTGAAAATAATCAAAATAAGTTTTGGTCTTGTGATGTAATTCTACCAAAAAGGAGCACCAACATGGCACTGGAACCTATAAAAAATGACATCAGGAAAAGAGCAAAAATGTTTGGAAGATGCCAAGAGGACTTCATTCAGAATAGTGCTCCCTGAAAACTAGGTTTTCTACATAGTTGTGCAATCTTTCATAGTACATTTTACCAAAGCCACCTTCTAAAACCATAATCTCCAAAAATGAGTTTCATACCGTGTTATACACGAGCTTTCACAGTAGAGTTAGCAAAAAAGTATTTCAATCCGTTTGTTTAAATAATACACTATCAATTGAGTCTTCAGCATGCCTCATCGTTGACAAAAAACATACACAACACCTTTAAAACGTCAAGAAAAACATGAGTGATTCTGGCTCAATTGCAAGCAAAGCCTGCCCACACTTTCACATGACGATTCTCGAAACGGCAACCAACCGGTGACTCTGACAAGAAAAACAATTCATGCAATCATGGAAGGTTTTGTGTCAATGTTTGTGTCATGTAATCATCGAACCAATTTTTAAACTTTTACACATTATCTTCGCAACACAGCTTCATGACGTCAGCAAGACATTTTTTACCCTAACTGAATTGCAACCAAAGTCTGTCCACACCTACTCATGATAATACTCGATAGGGTGCTACATCGCAACAAGCAACGGACAGCAAGGACCTGTGAAACAAATCATGCAATCATCTTAATTTTCCATCATCTCTCGAATTTCACGTCATTTTCTTCGCAACATGATTTCACATTGTCAAGAAAAACCTTGATGATTCTGGCTCAGTTGCAACCAAAGTCTGTCCACACCTTCGCATGACGATTCTCGAAACGGCAACCAACCGGTGACTCTGACAAGAAAAACAATTCATGCAATCATGGAAGGTTTTGTGTCAATGTTTGTGTCATGCAATCATCGAACCAATTTTTAAACTTTTACACATTATCTTCGCAACACAGCTTCATGACGTCAGCAAGACATTTTTTACCCTAACTGAATTGCAACCGAAGTCTGTTCACACCTACTCATGATAATACTCGATAGGGTGCTACAATGCAACAAGCAACGGACAGCAAGGACCTGTGAAACAACTCATGCAATCATCTTAATTTTCCATCATCTCTCGAATTTCACGTCATTTTCTTCGCAACATGATTTCACATTGTCAAGAAAAACCTTGATGATTCTGGCTCAGTTGCAACCAAAGTCTGTCCACACTTTCGCATGACGATTCTCGAAACGGCAACCAACCGGTGACTCTGACAAGAAAAACAATTCATGCAATCATGGAAGGTTTTGTGTCAATGTTTGTGTCATGCAATCATCGAACCAATTTTTAAACTTTTACACATTATCTTCGCAACACAGCTTAATGACGTCAGCAAGACATTTTTTACCCTAACTGAATTGCAACCAAAGTCTGTCCACACCTACTCATGATAATACTCGATAGGGTGCTACAATGCAACAAGCAACGGACAGCAAGGACCTGAGAAACAACTCATGCAATCATCTTAATTTTCCATCATCTCTCGAATTTCACGTCATTTTCTTCGCAACATGACTTCACAACGTCGGCAAAACATAAATGATTCTGCTACACTTGCAACCAAAATCTGTCCACACCTACTCATGATAATACTCCATAGGGTGCTACATCGCAACAAGCAACGGACAGCAATGACCTGAGAAATAACTCATGCAATCATCTTAATTTTCCATCAGCTCTCGAGTTTCACGTCATTTTCTTCGCAACATGACTTCACATCGTCAAGAAAAACATTAGTGACTCCGCTTCAATTGCAACCAAAATCTGTCCACACCTTCTCATGATAATACTCCATAGGGTGCTACAACGCAACAAGTAACGGAAAGCATTGACCTGAGAAACAACTCATGCAATCATCTTAATTTTCCATCATCTCTCGAATTTCACGTCATTTTCTTCGCAACATGATTTCACATTGTCAAGAAAAACCTTGATGATTCTGACTCAGTTGCAACCAAAGTCTGTCCACACCTTCGCATGACGATTCTCGAAACGGCAACCAACCGGTGACTCTGACAAGAAAAACAATTCATGCAATCATGGAAGGTTTTGTGTCAATGTTTGTGTCATGCAATCATCGAACCAATTTTTAAACTTTTACACATTATCTTCGCAACACAGCTTCATGACGTCAGCAAGACATTTTTTACCCTAACTGAATTGCAACCGAAGTCTGTTCACACCTACTCATGATAATACTCGATAGGGTGCTACAATGCAACAAGTAACAGACAGCAAGGACCTGAGAAACAACTCATGCAATCATCTTAATTTTCCATCATCTCTCGAATTTCACGTCATTTTCTTCGAAACATGATTTCACAACGTCGGCAAAACATAAATGATTCTGCTGCACTTGCAACCAAAGTAGGTCCACACCTTCTCATGATCATTCTTAGGAGCACGCCCGTTATCTACATTCATATACCGGAGCCCGACCGATGACGAAAATTGGACGCTCGAAGACACCCGTAGTCTGAATTCATGCACTCACGCACTTTACTCCGGTTGTCTAAATTCTTGCCTTGGGCACCTGATTTCAGACATCGGGCAAGTTCAGACGCACAAATGTATACCTTCAGTGTGCTCCGGCGTATGAATTTAGACATCGGATGCGCTCAGTCGTGTGAATTCTGACCTCGAGCGGGTGTACTTGTGCGTGATCGGTCGCATGAATCTAGACCGCGACGGACTTACTCGTGCTTGTGAATCTAGGCCTCGGGCATTGATTAGTGTGATCAAACATAGAAAAAGTTATGGGAAATGCAAGAAACATACATCAATCCATCATATCTACAAAATCCGAATCGATAGCTCTGTTCATGACGGTCATCCCACACAATTTCATCTGTATTCACTCAAATATTTAAACTGCGGATATCTCTACAAAGGAAGACTTCTATGAGAGTTGTCACTACATATCAATGTACATGTATATTCACATGAATCTGTGGATACTCACCTGATCCAAACCTCTTGATCATCTTTTTCATTGCTCATTTCAATTCGAAATCTCAGAATTCAAGTGCTACATGTCGCCTATTAGCCAGGGAGTTGTGTGGGTAAGCTTAGTTGTGATTGAGGCAGGATCGTCAAAGTTTTGGCCACCGCTGTGACTGCCATTTTCAGATGCAGATCCACAATTGAAATGATGCTGTGAGCATAGATCTACATTCTACTTGACCAAGTACTTTATCTCGGAGAAGTGGTTCTCAAGCTAGAGTTATCCTTTGCTCTTGTGTTTTGAAACGCTACGGAGAATGATACTGAGGTTTTGGGCAACTCCGGTATTGATTGAGGCAGTAGGCCTACTAACAAAGTTTTTGGCTGACAACGTGAAGATATGATCGAAAACTATTTTTTGTAAAAATGGTGAAAATGTGTGATGATTGCGTGAAATTTTCTCCGTCCAGATTTGTCGGTTAACGCTTGTGTTTTTATACTTTGGACATAAAATTCTGAATGTATGGGGTAAGTTTGGTTTCAATTGAGGCAAATTCGCAAAGTATTCGCTGTAGATGTAAAGTTGTTCTTAAAAATTATAGTTTTGTAAAATTGGTGAAAACGTGTGATGATAGCATGCAGTGCATGTCAAGCTTGAGTTGCGCTGTTGTCTTTTTGATGTGCTCTGCAGAATGATAATGAGTTGGTTGTAGTTGAGATAATACTATCAACGTTTTGACTGACAGTGTAAAGAATTGTGGGAAAAATACAATTTTTGCAGAATTGGTGAAGGCGTGCGTTGATTGCGCGAGGTGCTTCCCATGCCTGACTGATGCCAGTTTGGTTCGAATTGAGGCAGCATTGACAAGGTTTTCGGTGTCGTTGCACTGCCATTTTCAGATGCAGATCCGCAACTGAAACTGAACCCGGAGGTGCATCTATCCGAGGAGTACTTATACTTTGAGAATTATTTCTTGGCCCAGAGTCGCCCGTTGACTACTGTTTTTTAAAGTGATCTAGTGAATGACACTGAGTAGTGATGAAAATTTTCCGAAAAATTTTAAACAAAATTTTCCATGGAAAATTATGGAAAAAATTTGAAAATTTTGGAAAATATTGGAAAATTATGGAAAATTTTGAAAGTTTTGATTTTTGTGATACACCCTATAATCTGAGCGCTTCCGCAGCCGAGGCAGGTACATAGCCTACCAATAGAATGGGTCTAAAACTCTTGATTTCATCATTATTTCGATTAAAGCGATCGTAGCACTGCGAGTTCCGTCCGCGGATTTTTGAACATTCCTTTGCCACCAGTGGCTTGTGATAATTTGTTAGCATTTTTGATTATCACACAGACACCGTTTGGGATAACGTGAATCTTGCTTTACAATAGAGGTATAATTTCATGCAATGTGAAAGATCTGGAGCAAAAATAATTTTGAAGTTTGGTTGTTAGCTTGAAAGTTAAGCTTTATTGTGCAGCCTTGATCACAGTGATACAAATTCTCCATATGTTGATGAATATTTGAAGAATAAGCACACAGTCCACGCAATACATGAGCGACCATATTGGAAGACTGTAAACTCGTGAGATATTTGGAAACAAAAGATATCTGTGATGAGTAGAAGAATAACTATGACAGTTTCTAAGTTCTGGCATATTGTCCGATCTTCGTTGAGGACAAAATGCATGCACATCTTCCATTTCTACCTCATGGTTCAGATAGTTCCAAATCAATTTCAGATCTACCCAAATGAATTTCAGACATTTCCAGATGAATTGGAGATTCTCCAGTTGAATTTAAGATCCTTTCAAAGTTTGGTTTCTGATAGATATCTGAAATTCAATTAGAGAAATCTGAAATCCATCTAATATCTGAAATTCATTTGAGATGATCTGAAATAGACATGGAAAGGGTGCATGGTTCCAAAAGGTAACATGCAGGAATGATAGAGAAGTTTTTGGTCTTTGCATATTGCTACAACAGGTCTCCAAAACAAAGGAAAAATGTCAATCACCAAAAAATAAATTTCAAAATTTTCCACTGGAAAATTTTCCGGAAAATTTTGAAAAAATTGGAAAATTTTCCATTTGCATCACTAACACTGAGAAGATGTGGGGCACGTTTGGTTTGAATTGAGGCAGCATTGACAAGGCCTTTGGGTGTCGATGCGCTGGCTTTTCAGATACAGATCCACAACTGAAACTGTAGCCGGAAATGCATCCATCCGACCAAGTACTTTTACTCGTAGAACCACTTTTTCGCCTGCAGAGTTCCCGTTTTCCTCGGTGTGCTGTAAAGTGATAATCTTTTTTGCAAAATTGGTGAAAACATGTATTTATTGCGTAAAATGTAAGATTTGTCCGTTGGGTGTTGCTGTTTGAAGCGATCTAGAGAATGACACTAAGAAGGGATGCGCCAACATTTTAAGCGAAATTATCTATAATTTGAATGCTTTGGGTATCGACTGATTTATTCAGTGAACTTTTTTATTATGCAGTGGCTATTACACGCAGTATTGAAGCCGGTACAAAAGTTTTCCATATCTATCAAAACGCCTCATGTTTACTAGCTACAAGCATGGCTGCAGATCATTCAATATGACAAAAAAATTGCATCAGAATGTGTCTTGACTCGTTGCTTGTCTTGCTTAGCCTTGCTTGGTTTATCCTCGTCTTCGATGTTTTCTGAGATACTTAGTGATTTCTTAAGTGAAGCAAACTTATTTCCCTGCCGTGATTCGGAAACTCTTAATGTAACAAAGTTTGTTTTAGTGCTTTATTTAATGTAGATACTTTCCATATCCTGCTTATCTATTAAGTAATCAGTCTTGCTGGCTAATTCGGTGTAACAGCCGCCAGATTAAAAATGTTCCAGCTCAGCCAGTGTAATAGCCATTACCTATTAATTTTGTACTAAAAGTCAGCCGGAAAAATTGATCTCTCTCCAAACGTGACATATTATGTACGCTCGCTCCACTTACGAGTCGTACATGAATTATTTAACGCAAAAATAACCTCTTTTATGAGTTTTCTGGATTTTGCGTACTTTCGCCACTACATGCATTTCTCTTTGTAGAAATAGTTGAATGAGCGACCTACTTTCAATTGTTGTCGATACATTATGTAACGAAATGCCATATTTACTAAAAAATGCCGAAACGATCTGCACGATGTCATAAATAACCGCAAATTGTTCAAAATCGATTATAACGATGCTGTGGGTGTATGCTTGCATTACACCAGCTGATGTCGTTCCTAAGACATATTAAGTTCACCAAACTATATTTATATCATCAATTTCGTTAAGTCTGAAGTACAATTTTACCATTCAACTTGTTTATTATATTGGAGCACGTGTCATTTCAGATAAATATTTTGCAGCTGACTAAAATTAAACTTCGCTGATTATTGTTACCATAGTGACGCTTGCAAATGTAGCAGCAGTGAATTGCGGCGGACTAAAACAATTAATATCTTAGATAGGGATTCTCCATGTAAAACAAGAATTTTTGGCTGATGACTATGCGTTAAATATAAAAGTGTCCAAAGAGATACATATCAAGATAAAATACTCATGTCTTAATCTGTATTTGAGCAAAAATCTGGACCTCTACCCTCTATTTGCACGGTTCAGCCCTTATTGTCGACTTAGCACCCCCACTATCACGATTTCCATTGTTACTGAGCAAGAAGGGTTGTCTGCCGATATTTCACATGTCATTTTTCTATGAAAGTCGTTCATATATCTCCAATTCCAAATTAGACGGCCTTAATTGCATGATTAAGGCCGTCTAATTTGCTATGTAATGCCATTGAGGTAGGAGCATTTCACCATCCATCTTCGCGTTCCCAGTGAAAATGGCATTGAGGAGATTCCTATGTTCACAATTATGATTAGTAGATATCTGAAGCTTAACATACTTTAATGTTCTGAACTGCATGGGTTATGTAGAAAATCATCATAGATTTAAGTCATTAACAATCTTGGATTTTTGATGTCATAGATTTTTAGTTTGGTAACAATGCATATATTACCTTTCAAATGATCAGCCTAAATCGTCTGGCGCTACGCGCCGACGATTTAGGCTGTCATTTGAAAGGCAATATATCTTCAATACTGATGAGGCATTGATGGAAAATAAATATATCCATTCCACTCATTCATTGAATGGGTTTTCAAGCTGGAGTGACGGACGAGAGTTCATAGCTATCTGTTATGACAAGAATGCTATGTTTCTGGATCTGTGTTTTGAAAGCAAGCGTGTCTAACTTCGCGCTCCGAAGCTGAAAATAAATTGAGTGAAATTGTTCATAAACCTTTGCATTGCGTCTCCCGCATGTTCTGTCTGTCATTCTTGATGTGCACCACAATAGAGTGCAAGCGTGGCCATGGAAAAGTCGCAGTTGTTACTACTCAATGAAATTGTTCAGTCAATGTAGTGATGAATTTGATGAAAACAACACAAATGAATGACAGATGTATTTTCAATTACAACACAAACAGTAGCCTTTTGATTTCATAATATAATCAGCCTCAGCTTCTGATAAGACGATTTTCAATGTAATCTGTTAGCCAATCAAACAACGCAATAGAAGGCAATAAGAGAAAAGAATTTAATCGCTGCTCTATTCATCTGAAGACACAAGCATGGAGAAGCATCAACTTTCTGATGGCAGTCATCAAAATTTGCAAGAGCAATCAAAAACTAAGAAAATCATCAAAATCACGGCGATCGTCCTCAATCTGACATTTTTCATCGTTACCGCAATAATCAATAGTCTTGCAAGTGGATCCGGGAAACAAATCGGACTATATGTAAACTCAACGGGAGGCGTTTCAGACTATTATTATGTTGAAATTACTCCAGCAGGCTGGGCATTCTCCATTTGGGGAATCATTTATGCCTTCCAAGCATGTCTTCTTGTTTACTTCGTTGTCAACATTTTTCGATCGAATCCAAGAGAAAATGGAGTTTACATAGATCCCAATTTTGTTTCTACTCCGTTTTTGCTGGTTTATGGCGCGAATTGGATTGTCAACTGCTCATGGATTTTTCTTTTTGACAGATCTATCTTGAATAGCGTCCTGCTATCAGTGGCTAGTGTGTTTTTGTGGCTCATTTTGGGAACACTTGTTGCTGCCACTATAATTTCTTATCTAGATCTCGATCGAGAAACCAACACAATGCTCAAGCTCAATATGAAGACTGATATTTGGTTAATTCGAATTTTAGCTCACAATGGCATGTCGCTGTATGCGGCATGGTGTGCAGTGGCCAGTCCTCTTAATGTTAGCTTCGCCTTGACATACGTGCACGGGATCAACCAAATGGATGCATGTACTGTTGGATTGTCCCTTCTTGCTGTGGAAATCGCAGTCTATGTAAGCTTGGATACATTCTTGTTGGATAAATGGACTCGGTTCACAATTTCACCTCACTGCGTATTAGTTTGGGCCCTGTCTGCCAGCTTAAATAAAAACTATGTATCCGGAGCGAGGAATTCTATTTTTACTGCTATTTTATTAGCCGTTGCAGTTGCAGCCTTGATTAAGAAAATCATTCTGGTTATAGTCAGACAATGGAAAAACCCTATGTATGTCGTGGCAGTCAGTGATAGCAGTTTACAGGCGAATGAAGCTTCATCAACAAAGCAGATGGTGATCTGACATTTGTTTCAAAATGCATTGCAGTGAAATCGGGAATTGACAGAGACTGATGGATATTGAAAAAACATAAAAGTTGTATAATAAGCATTTCTACAGATTTTTTATTTTCATGACTATTAAAGCGAAAAAATATTATCGAAAACTGCGTGCTCACTTTGACAAAATCGTCTGGCTTAGCCAGTCAGTCCTATTCATGCAATATTGCGTTTCGTGTAATATTGTTGTTATATTATTGGAGAGAATTTGATATGCAATTATTATGTGAGTTTCATTATTCTATAGCGCTGGAATATGTAAGTTAGTCTCAAACATGTGAATGTACCATATACCGTATATGTCTAAGAACGTATATACCATAGAGTAGGGATATATAGGTAGAGTGTCGACTCAAAAAGAGTAGGCCTATGTGTATACAGTGAACATTCTTATATGACAAGATTCAGTTTTTTGCGGAGATAGCGTTTCCGCGCTCCAAAAAATTATTTGAGCAGTTTTTAAAAGGCTGAATTTTTGCAACTTTGTGTACTACCGACATGACGCCCCTTTATAAATACACGTAGTATGAAGCAAGTTGGATATCAAAAGGAATGAATATTTGCTAACAAGCATCGTAACTAAGCGGAAATTAAGCTGATGATACAGGAAATTTCATGAACTGCATCATAATGCAAGTCCTTGCAAGTCTTCAAGGAAATATTGAGAGCTTCTTGGCTGAGATGTCCTGTTTCTAATTCAATTTTCAGCGGGATGATTCTATGATTCACAAATGGCGTCATTTCTTGAATCTGAGTAGTAGTAGTAGTAATATGGACCCATTCACATCTTTTGAAGTCAATAATGATCAGCTTCTATGATTGCGATGCTTTGTTCTTTCAATGGGAAGTAGTTTGTGATGTGATCACGCAGAAGAAAATATTATTATTACATTGTACAATAAAGCTCAGAGCAATGGTAACCCATCGAATTGCTAATTTAGCAATTAAACTATATTTCCTCTCCAAGTGGTCATAATCGATATGGGGGATTTGTGGAATACTATTCGTTATTCAGTATTCATTTTGCATTTCTATCATGATCAGTCACATTCGTGTACATTTCTGCTAAAGTGTAAAAATTTGCATATCTCACAGATGGTTCCTGGTCTCGACTCATGTTACTTAATGAAATCGAAACTGCATAAACATTGGAGATTTAATAAATACTGAGTTGCTACTCCACCTAATATACTTACTCTATGGTATATACAGATGTGTTTGCTAACCCTCATCGATGCACACTTTCCAACGGTCTTCAACGCAACTTCAACGGTCTACATTGTCATATTTTGTAACATTTGAAAAATGTGGTTATTGACGTAGCAATTGGACTTCATTATCATTACAATGTGCAACATACATGCTTTTGTATTTGAAAACTCAGGAAATTATTAGAACAACACTCATGCACCAAGCTAATGTAGTGAACGTAAGCTATTATTATTAGTATTTAGGGCTAATATAGCTAACTACTTTCCGGTTGATTTTCAGCATAAGAGCGTAAAATCTGAGGCTTCATTGAGTTGAAGGCCAACTATGTCTTGAAAGACAAATTTTTTTGACTCAATAGAAACAACGAAGATGATTCAAGCATAGTTGCGTTCCCTGAATATAATTAACAAGTAAACACTATATAATTCATATGGCATACTGACAAGTGCTAGTGACACATGCTGCTGCACAACATTGTCAGTATTAACAATTAGACGAAGTGCTCATCACAAATGGATCACATGGCTACGACTCGTCTCTCCGCAGATTTTCGAGTGACCAGGCACCAGGGTTGGAACCTGACGGGGCCGGGCCGACGACCGGTGCAGTCAAAACCAGCCAGAATGAACCCGGCGTCTTTGAAAACATTAATTAAGACTGGCAGCTGGTCAACTTAGACTGATAGACATAATTTGATTTCTCGATTTTTATGTAGCATGCGGTAGGCTTGCCAGTACTCCGGTATAAACAAGAGTTTCCGATGAAGCAAAATGATGCTGCTTTTTATCAACTTCTATCCAAATTGACCTTCTAATAGGCAATTACTCAAATATTCGTACTTTGATAATATATTTACGCGTAATTACGAATAATAAGATTGAGCATTGAGCAGCAATGCCCGTAAAAACTCATTCAAGATGGAATAATTATGCAATTGACATGCTAGCGAACATATATAATTTCTACAGGATTCATTCATGCCGGAGAATGCGGTTCCGCAAGCTCTATTTGAAATCGAGTACGGCTTAAAATTAGATGTAGGCCTATAAGTAAATAATTGTCCATGGATTAGCACTTAATCAGTCTCGAAGTGACCTCAGTCGTCAAGTCAACTATGAAAGCTCCGCAGTGCAATCAAGGTTGGACCTTAGGTTTTGGGTCGACCTCGGGTAATTGATACAAAACTTGGGTTTTCTATTGATGCTGAATATACATGCTACAGATCAAGTTACAAAAATTAATATTTCGATTTGGATCTTAGGAGAGCTACAGAGCAAGAGCATAAAGATCTGATATCTCATCAAATTTACACTGGATTCAGAGAATATTTCAAAAATGAAATACTTGTAGTTATTAGCTATTTCATCCTGGGCTTGACAATACCACGCATTGAAAGTTCATACATATTGTATCAACAGTAAGCTTACATGTATTTTTCTGCATTTGTGCATATTGAATTTTTATATATTCCGTATATTTTACATATTCGCAGTTATCTTCGCACCCTTAACTTTCTGCGATAGCCGACATTTATCCAAAAATAAATTCAATCCGATTTCGTGTTCTAAATATGTTTAACCATGCGCTTACTGCACAGCTATAATATTTATCAAGTTTGTTTATATTTCTGAATGAGAAAGTGAAAACAATTACTTTGCTATGAGCAATGTGTAACTCAATCATAATTAAATCAAAGATCTTCAATTAGTCAGTATATCAATGTAGGTTAAATTAAAAGAAAACTTTATGACGTAATACATGTATTTAGGCTACTTAGTACAATTATTGCAATGACAAATCGTTTCCCACTATTAGCACACTTCTCATGGGCCCAATAGGAATTTTGGTCTATATAGAAGAATTATATATTTTTTGACAGAATATATTTTGGCCTATATTCTGTGTGAATAGAGCGAAGGTAGATATTTTGATTAGAACAGTTGATTTGACAGAACTATTTTTGCATGATGCATGCAGACCAAGCGATTTCACGAAATCAATAAGGCACTAAAAAAGACAACACTGAGAGTGGGAGCATATTGAAGTACGAGTATTCACGATCGTGCCTGTCTTTTCAACATTTTCATTCATCTTTACTTGCCATCTGCCAATATATCGCGTGATGATTCTTAGATTTTTCTACTCTTCTTCTCATTGTAAGTTAATCACCTGGTTAGTCACCTGTCAATCACTTGGTCACATAAATTAATCATTTGGTCACATAAATTAATCAGGACAATTTTAATGTTTTTAATGTTGTGTAATTCTTCTCAGAAATAATTATGAAGAATTCCCCGATTTGCAATTGCCAACATCTATGGATGATTACTTTATCTTTTTCAACGTTCTTCAAGCATTTAAAAATGACCTGGGAATTCTTGGTACAGGTACCATGAGACGAAATCGGATTCCTTCATACCCTTTTTGACGACAAGGCAATAGTTAGAGAGTGCGGAAGTATTGGTAAAAGATACAGTCAGAAATCTGGTGTTCATCTCGTTGCTTAGCAGAACAATGAATGTGTTGTGATTGCCTCCACATTATGTGGAGCAGAACCGGTTATCAATGCGTCAAGATATTCTCGCACAAAAAAATCTCCGAGTGGATGCCAAACCAGCAGTGCTAAAACATTATAACAAAACCATGGGTGTAGTTGACGCGCTAGTCCAGAATCTTGCCGTTTACCGAACAAGTTTACGCGGACAAAAATGGTTTTTTCAATTTTTTTCTATTGGCCGCATGCTGTGTGAATGCATGGATGACCTATAAGCGAGCGGTTCATCGCCCTGCCAATTATAAAGCATTTCGCACGATGGCGACCGAGTCATGCTTGGCAAAAAACTGCAAATCAAAACCTACATTCTTGTCAAGAGAAGGAACTAGATTCGACGGTCAAAGTCATGCTATTCAATATAGCAATCAAGAACTGAGATGCAAAATGTGCAAAAACATGCAAGTTTTCGATGCATCAAGTGCAATGTCAATCTACACCCAAAATTCTGTTTCCTTGAATTTCATACGAAATAATTATATATTATGACTAGAGGGAATGTTTTCACTGTTATACTGATATACTTTATGAAATCCATGGATGTTTCGACAACGTTTCGCAATTTTTCTTTTGCATAATTTCCAGGGTTGCCGTGAGGATTGATATTTGAATACCCACCACGCCCCATGCCCACAGAAAAACCTGTGGGTATCCCCACAGAATCCACACACCCCCACAGCATAAGCCCCTGACTAATATGTTGCTCTTGTTCGTATGGAATGATTGATGTCCTATATCTCCATCTCAGTGGAACTTCTGCACATCATTCAACGATCCGAAGGCCGTATTTGACTCCAGAGATGTGGAATGGGAGTCCTTGAAGAAAGTCACCGACTGTGTGTTGTAACTTTTATGACTTTTATTTGCTATCTTCGGTAGAGCTCTATTGCTCTTTAAAATTGTAGTAGCCTATTTTCTATCATTATTAAGCCTTGATTCTGACTTGCCACCTAGAAATTTTTGTACTGAAAATATAACTAAATGCTCGTTCAAGTAAGGAATAAAGCCCGCTATGCACACGTATTTGACTTACTGAGTTACATTTGCCTGAATCATTTGGTTGCATTAGCAGATAGGTGTGTTCTTTATCTACTCTATTAGTAAGTTTTTGTCGTCTGCTACCAGTTTACACGTACAGTTTACATAGTATCTTCTCATTCGACTCTTAATTCTTTAATGATTCATGAGACATGACACCCTTTTTCCATAAAACTAAGCTTACCATAACGTAGTTATATCTCGAAATGTTTCTTTTTATTAGTATGACGACATTGTCTTTATTTCTTTGCTTCTGTAACAAATCGGTTATTGATCAGCTTGTGTTTTTCAAACTTCCTCTTTTACTCACTTTGAATTTTTGGTTCACTTAACCTAGTCATTGACCATGTCGATCCTACTTCATTTTGCTGCAGGATTATTTCAAGGGTACAATTTTTGCATTGCTGTTCTCTTAAAGGAAACACATTTGCGTAAAAATTCAACAATTTTACATGTAGACTAAAGTAAGCATGGCCTTATTGAAATGTTGTGATGAATGAAATATTAATACGAGTAAGCACTTAGTTCTGCACAACACTCGAGCATTGCATAGCACGCTATTTTCATACGTCGCTATTTTGAAATTTTGATGTCTCTTACATTCGCCTTTTACCCTTCGCTGTTTTGAGATTCGCTGTTATAACACAAAGCAACCAGTCTACATCAAGTAAAGTCAAACCTAAGCTTAAGTTACATCATGCATACATGCTATGCGAAGTATTTCCATGAAATAAATATACACACATTCATTTCAAAAGAACTATACTTAAATTCCTCGCTGTTGACAATCGTGATTAAGTACAGTAAGTTTCACAAAAGTAAGCATGAATATCTATCAATATTTCTATTGACATTTTAGTTTAAGTCCTAAAGGACCTTAATGTTCCCATAATATTTTCAGTCAGCTGCTTTTCGTGAAGACTCGATTTTTACTGCAAATAATTTTGAGTACATGTATTTCGCTGTTTTGATTGATTATATACGAGTTTCACGTGTTCCATTTGTGAGAATATAATCCTGGGTTTTCCTGTAAGTTGGTATTTGGGGTTCCTAATGTGAGGATTTTAAGTGGTGCTATTTTCAAATAATAGGAAGTCCATCAACATACAAAGACAGGGTTGAACATAAATAAAAAATATTCATATGTTGCTACACTGCCTGGACTTCAAAATGGTCACTCTATCACAAAAAAAGTCACCTGTAAAAAATTCTTATGTATGCCTTAACTATATGTTTGCGGTCTTCCAATATGTGTTATAGCCATCGTTTATTGCTCAGTTGATCATGCCATGTTCATATGTGTGAATATTCTCGCTTAATATGCGTTAATTGAATTAATGTAGCAATCGTTAATAATTCTATCTCCATCAATGCCGATAAAGAAGTAAAATACTGAAGCGAGTTTGGCCTCTATGCATCTCAAATCTATAATTGTTTCGCAGTAGAAATCGACTATATAGGACTACACGTAGTGAAGGAAAAAGCTTTGAATCAATCTAATCCACTATTATAAATAGAAACTTCGATGAAAATCATCCTGATATTCTCGACCACTCATGTCATCGAATTATTGCACAAGCACTGGGAGGATGTTGACCCATTTGTGTATGGTGATGAAATGTAGTACAATGAACCATTTATGGAGGTACACTTAAGTGTGTAGTTAAGAATGCCTATCAGATGAAAATGAAAGTTCTGACAAACCATGGACAAATAAAAAATCTGAGATTTCATTATATCTATGACTGCAATGTGAGTAGATGGCTTGCAGTTGAATGATTTGGTGTGAGAAATCTTTATCTCACTGTTCATGTATCCAACGAAAATCATTCAACATTTTCATGTGTCTTGCTTTGTGGGCTGGACCCAACAGGTCTTCTATATAATTAGTTTTAAATTTAAGTTAATAATGATTAATCGCATTGATCACGCAAGCTTAATAATATCACAAATAATTTTATCTGAGCTATTTATACTATTAGAGCAAATATTTGTAAGTCTTCATTCGTCTATGCAGTAAAGGAGACTTGTAGAATTCTTCCACTTCAGACGTCCTTGACACACCTGGAACTATCATCATAAGTCATTCAAAATTATTGAACGTGTGTTACTAATGTGAAAATGATCATCATGGATACTTCATGTATTTTAAGTGGTGAGATGGGTAGGCTGCGTGATATTTTGTAATTCAACATCAAAGTTGATTGTGTGATATGATGTCAGTTCTGATTGCTTC
Source organism: Prostheceraeus crozeri (assembly GCA_907163375.1). Classification (NCBI taxonomy): domain Eukaryota; kingdom Metazoa; phylum Platyhelminthes; order Polycladida; family Euryleptidae; genus Prostheceraeus; species Prostheceraeus crozeri. Next base: position 490,891 of record CAJQUW010014303.1, read on the forward strand.
TATAGTGAATGTCAAAGATCTTCAGAATCCCCACAGAATCCCCATAGAAGCCCTATGGGAGCTGTGGGGATGGCCTAATGCTCATACCCACCCCATACCCATGGGTATCCCCACCGAATCACCATACCCACGGCAACCCTGATAATTTCGCATATTTTTAGCTGATTAGCGCATTGATCGTTAAAACGATCCTGCCATATTGGAAAATCTATCGACTAAATTTCTTCAAAATCTCAAAAGTTGATTAGGGATCTCATAAAACATGTGATTAAACAATTAAGTGTTTTGATAATGTTTTCGTATAGTCCGTTTAAATGGTTAATTCATCCAAATAGGAGAGCATTGTTCAATTCTACTTGTTAATTCCATTCAAACTTAAAATTTCTGTGTCGTGAAAGTAAAAGTCATAATATAAAGCTACCTATATATTTCTTGACACCGAGAAAAAATCCAAAAGTGACGAAAATTGGCTGATTCATGTTCATGATTAGTCATGTTAGGCCATGAAATTTCCAACGACCTCAGTATTTCGGAATTTCATAGTGAATACTGCGCACCGTGATGTTGCTCCTCTTGTTAAGATTTTGATTGTCTTAGCATTCCAGCGGCTAGCTATCCGTCCGAAAGACATTTTTGGCATCGAAAAAAGAAATCTTTATGTCGAGATGTTGACTTTCTTGCATAATAATTTGCAGGCAAAAGTGACATTGTTTCGAATCTTTCTACATTTCCTGATATGTTCAAGCATTTTGAGAAAGGAAACAAAAATAATCTTTTTATTAACTATATCTTTAAGTTTGAAGGAATCAATTAACCCGACTTAGGAATGAAGTCATTGCAATTTTTACAATCTACTTTTAAAGAATTGCATCAGATCATGGAGACATGGGCTAAGCATGATGAGTAACTTGCAAGTATTGGCAAATCAAATTTAAGGAAGACGATGCAAATCTGTTTCGAATTCTTTAACACTATTAGAAGCCTTCCAATACTCTGTAAAATTTACATTAAATTCTGGAAAATATGAATATTAATATGAAAGACGGAAACTCTACCTTCATGATTTTCAAGCTAAAATATTACACGGCAATTGAGAACTCGAAACAAATTACATTTCGCCTGTGCTTTGATAAGTGCTTCAGTGCAACTTATAGATTTTTTGGTGCGAGCAGGTGCGGCTACCGCACAGATCTTACTACTAAAAGTCAATTAAAAGAAGAAGTTAAGAAAGTGAAAAAAGAAAAGGGGGCCGGAAATAGAAACGAAAGCTGATCAAATCAAAGTTACTTCCAAGCACGTCCAATGCTGTGATTCACTTTGTTGCTGCTCCTTACCTGCTTAGTCCAGTATGCTTCGCTGATGATGCGCCTTCTCCAATCTGATTCACTGTCAACAATGCATGATGTGCACCAATTGATCGCATGATCGCACGAATGTGCAGGAGATAAGAAGATCGGTGACAGCCTTTCTAGAAAATATTGAAGAGACATCGTAATGCACATTTGTACAATGATGTGACCAATTGGTGCACAGCAGGCATGGTGGACAATGAATCTGGTTGGAGAAGGCACATCATCAAAGAAACATTCTCGACTCAGCAGCTTAGTAGCAGCAACAAAGTGAAGCACAGCACATAAAGTATTTTGAATCAACTTTGATCAGTTTCAGTTTTCTTAAAATTCCTTTTCCGGTGGTTCCTTTCGTTTTTCTATGTCTTAACGCCTACTTTCAATTGACTTTTAGTAGCAAGAAATAGCTTCTTCCTGTTTGACAGAGGATAAATACTTCTGTCTATGCTTTTAAGATATCCGACAACTGTGGTAGAGTGGAGTTTAATTCCTGTAAAAAGAGGCTGCATGGCTTTATATTCAGTCGTATGACGATGATCAGCGTTGCTGTATCTACAAGGAAAGCCGTAAATTGAACGAATGCCCACCAAGAGGAGTTTAACTATTAAACCCTTCGCGTTATCTATGCCGACTTTGAGTGCTTCTTAGATCACGAATCTCAAAAGTTGAACTTTCCAACCGCAGTGGTATGCCGACAAGTGTGTCACCACCACGGAGACAAATTGCATTGTCTGCGTGTTTCGGTCTCGAGATAACTTTACTCAATACTGATAATCACGGCAGAATTAGTCGCAAGGTGCAAGAAGATCAGTTTTCCATTGAACGCAATGTAAATTCGAGCCTGAATTCTGACGTTCATCGACAACACATTAATTAGAACAGCTAGAAAATTGACACCACATTACACGTACACAGTCAGTAAATTTGACGAATATACAAGGAGGAAGGTTGAGTCAAAGATATATACTTTCACTTCACAGGACTGCCTGCAATCTGATCGTTAAAGTTCGTGCGTACTCTGATAACAGCCATACTTCTCCGCTCATGGCCAATCACACAATCTCTTCCGCTCGCTACCATTGCATACAATAGCTGGGATAGGATAAGTCCGCTTTGGACTAGCTCGCACGCAAATGAATCTACCAGTTCACCACACTTCACCAAATGAACCTGCAAACCTTACATCAAATATGGCTTGGTGTGAGCCACAGAATTAGATTGTTTAACCGTATCACTTTCCTAGAGGTGCAAAATGATTCAAAACGATGGCACATGTAGGAACCTATGAGTGGACAAAACGAAATTCTTAAAGTCTTACAGAGATAGGAAAATAGTCGTGCGTCGTTTGCGATTTGCTGTGAATTCCTTCAAAAGGCGCCGATCGCCACCATTCCTTCAGATTCAAAGAATTCAGACAATTGTACAAAACGTTTTTCGATAAAGTTAGTGTTTGTAATCATAATTAAAAAAAGATAGCAGGAGCACGAAAAAACGTTTACAAACATCTCTGTAGAACTTGCTTTCGACTGTGTCTCTTCGCTGTGTGATCCAGTTGATAACACTCACTGAAGCGTCACACAATTTGCCGTGCTTAATGATGAACTGGCTGCTTGTTGTTCTATTGCTATGTTACTATGTCAGCAGATTGTACTATTTCATAGGCATTACATGTTCCAATGTTTCTTTCTAGTTATACAAAAGAAGAGACGACCGGTCTAATTCTGTGGTGTGAGCAGTGTTCGCAGATTTCTAGAACATTTCGATGACTTGATGCAGTGACAGTTTAAGGCAACCAACAGAGCATCCGGATGATTTACCGGCACAAATTGAAAGATGAAAATTACATGGCTTGTAAAAAGCACCATGCAAAATTCGTGGGTCCAGACGCGGCCACAAAATGCGACCACTGTCACGTGCCGGGAGATCACCGCCAAACATTATGTCCACGTTATAATTTTAAGATATGGCAGTGGCGCTGTGCTCCATTAGTTTGAATTTTTCAAAAATGCAGTTAAGTATTTAGTTAAGTGTTTAGCATTAGTTTTTTAATAAATACAGTTCCCAACTCACCAAAGGAAAAACTAATTGTCAATATTTTGAATTATTTATTTTTTGAGATATTTTCTAACAGTTCGAGAAGCTTTCAGCAATATGCCAAGATTTGTTGCATAGTACATCCACCCCAGCAACCACAACATCGATCTCTGAGTGTTAAATTGGAAGGCATTCTCCCCTTGCTCCTCATATATCGGCAGTAGCTTATAGTATTCAATGAACCTCCTGTGGAAGAAAAAGTCAATATTTAATGATTTATATGATTTATATAGTTGCATGTATTGACTGTTTTTGATGCATCATTTAATAATTTCTCGGGGTCGTCGCGGAAAAATGAATTGATTGAAATTTTTAGACTTTAAATATACATTTAATTAAAATTCAATATAGAAAAGTAAAACTGAAGCTGAATTAAAGACATGTATATCAGGCAGGGTAAAAAGTTAGAAATTATCGGCCTTCGATTCTACGTTGACCACTCTTGCATTATTCCCATTGCCGCATCAGAGAGAAGCTCATGCGCGTTCTTCTTCTATACAGTCAGATTTCCGATTCAAGTACAAGATGATTAGCCTTGCTGGTGGACTGTATGCACCCGCTGGAAAGAAAATATTGTGCTTAAGTGTATTACAGTGAAAATCATAAAAAGCGGACCACCTAAATTTTGTCTGACTTTAATGAAGTTTTTGTCAATTACAGGTACAAATTCGGCAGACTAATGACTTTGGTCGAAATAAAATTGTCTTTGTTGTTCAGTGGCTCTGTAGAGTCATATGGCCCTTAAAGGGGTCACTAATACGTCGCAACCTCACCAGAAATTTCAATCAGTTATCGAATACAGACATTCTTTCGATCAGGTTATTGATCACTACTTGATCTAAACTGTCCCTCTCTTGCCATGACATGCTTCCGATATGGAGTTCAGTTCGGCCATTCATCCATATCGCAGCACAATTAAACAATCTTTTACCTCCTTGATTCAGACAATGTCAAATGATCAGGAATTGCATCACCTGACCTCATCCAGACTCTCAAACGGCCATCGCGACCTCGGAGACATACAGACGCTTCATCAGTCCAAACAACTCGATTCCATTTAGAAACCCAGTGGAAATGCTATATCGCCCAATTCAGCCTCAAGCTCTCTTGGTTGACGGTGAATTCGATTCCTTATGGTCTCTTGCGGCTTATGAAGTGCTCACTTTTAAGACGACGTGTCATCGATATGGCAGAAACCGAGAGTAGCTGTTCATAGGGGTGTCGCTTTTCTTGCTCATGTTTGGATAAGCATTTGCTGGCTGCCGTGGTGTCGATGAACTCAATGGAGAGAAAGCTGGAATGAAGTAAGTAGTAAAACGCGTCGTCACAGGTCGCACTCTGCCCCTGTCTTAATTACCAAAACATTTAAACTCGCAGGAGTCGTGGTGATGTCAAGCAAGGCTTCTTCTGTGGTGTTACACAAACTGAAGTACACAATCGGGTACATAAACGACTTGCAAACTCAGGGTGACCGAGAAATGTTAAATTGTTCAGATATGTAGAAGTGAATATACAAATTGTACATAGATCGTCAAAAATGAAGATCACAATCGCAAAAACTTGCACTGAGGTCAGAAATTAACAAAAAAATCAAGCATAAACTTTCAACTTTCCATAGCATAATATGACAGGCTTAACTAATCAATTAATAAAGAAAAATGGATCTGTGTCAAAAAATTAGAACTTGACCACGAATTTGATCAGATTGGTATGACTAAGTTGACGCTTGATGTTAAAAGGAGTAGAAAACAATAGCAGCAATGCATTGCTTTATTGTCAGATAATGCTGAGACTAACTCACTTGTAACGGAACACTAGAGCCAACGAATATCTCTGTCACTCGCTAACAGACATAGAAATAGATTGTTTAACTGAAGTTGACTAGAATGGAAATTGACTCAAGGTCGCGGCACATCCGGGGGAACTAAGTTGGGGCATGAATAACCAATGAAAAGCTTTGATTTACACATAAGACTGATTCTCAGCCAATGATACAGCCGTTGACAAGTGTATCTGAGCGAAAATGCGTGCGATTTATGTGCCACTATTGTGTATTGCATGAAGCTTAACCTCCGTTCTAGAGGTTTTATTGTTGTCGATTTCTATGCTAACAGACTACATCGGAGATCGGAGACAAAATTGATTGTGCTGTCAGCTCGTAACTACTTTCCAGGTATATGAAATTGCTTTTAACTTTAAAATCATAAATATCATTGTATCCGTGCCTCCGATCAAATAATAGTATTGATAATAGGGTTAATAATCTGCTGCTGGGTGTGATGCGCAAATAAAATCACTAAATAAATTTAAATTGGAAACTAATAACATAAAATACTGCTTAAATAAATGACGAAAACACATTTATTGATGCATGTTCTGTCCCCTCTCCTATTAATTATGAAATGATGACTCATTCATTCCATTGCTATACTATCATTGATCATAGTATGTTATTTATATGTCTCAAGACTATTTCAAACTTTCATCTCAAAACTTCACCTATGAATACAACGGCGATGGTGCAAAGTGTGATTTTATCTTTCATCTCATCCATTACTGTCATCTTACTTTCTCTGCCGCTCATGTTAATACTGTAATATTGTATGTAACGTAAAGGCATCTTGTTTTTCTTCCCATCATGGACAATAAACCTTTTGAGCTTTGAGAGAGAGAGAGAGATTCTCTCTTCTATCTCACTTTTATTGAAGCTATTATTTTTGAAACTATCAATTAAGCTTTTGATTTCCACCGAGATATGATTGATACTGAACTTTTCTACGGGAACGCACATGCTCATGTCCTCTGTAAACGTTCTTTCACGATAAAGTATCTCTCTCTGGGGCCACCAAAAGGGCTCAATAATACACTGGATTCGATTATTGATCTAACAATGGATAAAGTTAATATTTTGAAAAATGATTATACTCACTCAAAATTTAATTGTCTAGGCCGGAAATAGATAGTCTACAAATTTTGAAAAGGACTTATTTTATCTACGTCACTAAGGCGGACAAAGGTGGTACAATTGCAATCTTTGATAGTCACGTTGCAAGGAAAGTGCTGAACGATATCTTCAAGATCGCTGGATAGGCAGAGACGGTCCTCGGAATTGGCTATCTCGAATTCCTGACTTCTTGATGAACGATCTTTGGTTGTGGGGATGCGCACGGAATCAGATCTACAAATCTCCAAAGCGAGAATCCAACTGAGAGATCGAATAGCAACAGTTTCGGATTCCACTAACAAGAGTGCGATATGACAAGTGTACACCAGAAATTTCTTTTAACACTGTGAACATGTGTATCAGCGCGCGGGTCTCATTTCGAACAATGATGTAATTTGTTGATAAGCAATTCCCTTCAACTTTGTCAATAGCACATTTTTGCAAGTTTTGAAATAAAATTTAATCGATAACTAATTCTATCTTTCAACACCACTTGCTTCATTATCATCCCTGCATATAATTATGTATAGGCCTAAGACATGTCCCTTCCATTAATATTTGAGCATTTGTCGTTTTTTGGATTTTCCAGTATTTGTTGATGCTCATGGTAATCTCATTTAGAGATGTGTCATAGCCCGGCAGCCAGAGCGAGTTTCTGCAGGGAATGAGGCCAAAAATGAGACTTTCACAGAATTATGTGCACGATATGCCTACTACGAATCTGCACGTCTGCCAAGTTCTAGTGAGTGTTAATCCAAAGGGACGTAGATATCAGTTTTTGGCAGCTTTTCCTCCACGAAGACTATCCCAGATGAAAAAATGCATAAATTCATAAAGTCCATTTTACAAGAAGTTGTGTCAGACATTACAGACACTCACATTATCAACATTATCAAACTCACATCATCAGCCACCATTTCTTTAAAATAACGTCGAAGATCAATAGGATTGCCGCAAACAGGAGATTTTTCATGATGATTCAAAAGTACATGGGGATCTTGAACGGCCTGTACATTGCTTTTAATTACAATTTTCAGTCAATAAAATCCTTCAAGAAGACACCTCCACGTCCTTTTGATTCAACATTGAAGATACATAAGAAAGTATAAATGAGCATAGCGAATGACAGCTAAGTATACACTCCCATTCACTTTTAATTACCACTCTGCTCATGTTATAGAGTTGTGTCACTTTTATGATGACTAATCACTTTTTATCAATGTGACATAAAACTTACAGAGATATAAAGTTAGATATTGATTTTCTATGTCATGCTCAACATGAACGTTGCCATGTTTAATATTCGAAGCTTAAATTTAAGTCATTTAACCTGTTTCCGGGCCATTATTTGGATGACCTGTAATTGGAATATTGCTTAAAATTTTTATTGAACAAATAATGCCAACATCGTCGGACAATAACGTGTTCTTGGATAGTCTGCATTATTGTCCCCTAAACAATGAAAATAATATACTAATATGCAAAAATGGATTTCCATGCTTGTTTTGGAGTAAAATGATGAATATGGATTCATACATGATTAATCTGAAGACGCCCCAGGCATCACCGTCTATGGTCTGACATCCGGTCCATATTGCCATTGTCGCCCACCACAATTTCAAATTCAATTCTCTGTGACTTTCGATCCGAAACACAGAGCTGATCATAAAAAACGCACCACCGAAATTATGACGAAATTCAATCGAATCTCATACCGTCCAATCGTATCGTCCATCAACGTGCCATACATCATTCGAGAGCTTATACTCTCACCTTTAACAAGAGGGGGGACCCCGGAGCCATATTTTTCTATTTTACTTTTTGTGCTAAGGATATTGCAACCGCCCATGCCCATGTAAAATCATCATTTTTGACAATGAATCGGTACGTGTCATTTTATTTCAATTAGGTGAGTTTAAGTATGGTAGATAGGCCAAGGGCTCTCAGGTCTCAGAGGGTGTAGAAATTCCCATAACAAAACTTTTACTATCAGATGAAAAATGATTTTCTGCATGTCCACGATGGTGCATAATGAGTGAAATTCATATATTCAATGTTTGCATCATGCTCGTGCATGTGCGTTATGTTAGAAGATCGCAAAATGTGAATATTTTGTTTTCGCACATGATTGTGTATGACTGGTTGGCCCACATGAACAAATCAGCATAAATCGATGTTCAAAACGAAAGCAATCATTATATTATTAGTTCAACACTAAAAACAGACTGCTCGCAGACATTTCACAGCAGCAATTGATGAGTTTAAGATCTCCACAACTGTTCTGAGGGTCTTCAAATGCTGCAATTATGGCTCAGTTTAGGCCTGTTTCCGATTGGCATGGAAAAAATTTCAAAAAGTTGCCAAATGTAGGGGTTCTGCTGTATGGAATAAATCAATTTCATTAAAATCAGCTATCTGAGATTTCATAGCAACAGCAAACATCGCAAAACCGACTACGGATACTGTGCTAAACACAAAAAAACACCAAATGTTCGCATGTGTTCACTGAGAAAGCTGAAAGGCACTCAAAGGATTAGTTATATCGACTTGCTACACGAAAACATCATCGTTTTACTTAAAATCAACCCCTAACTCTCAGAGGTTGTGAAAAAGTTCAGGTCTCTGAAGGTTACACTGAGATATAATACACTTGCATCTGTAGTTGTATTTGCTGAGCAGTGCTTAAAATATGAAAATTGTTCAATTTACAAATCGTAATTTTTCATTGGAAAACATGCAAGTATGATAGCAAATCAGGCACGAGGAGAACGAGCATTTCTGAGCTTTATTATTTATTTATTTTATTTTATTTTATTTCTGAGCTTATTATTTCTAGGTTATTTTTATTATTTGATATGCTGGTCATCAAAATCGATTAAGTTGGAAAAAGTAGTGATATCGTGAAGTTATCAGGAACGCATGAGTCTTTTGGCTGAAAATGTCATATTCTCACCTTCCTAGTTCATGTGTGGTATCTTCAGAAACCTTTTGATGTAAGGAATGCGAATATGTAAGTTTTATTCAACTAAAATTAATAGTTCTCTTTCAAACTTCTTCAACATTTTTTTCTCATTTCCGTTAATAAACTCTAAACTCGCAATTTGTAAATTGAGCGATTTTCACATTTTCAGCACTGCTCAGCAAATACAATAACAGATACAAGTCTACCACAGATCATTTTAAAACTGAGAATATTATCGAATTATGTGTGGCACGTTAAAACACGATTGTAAGGCATGAGTATCAAATGAATTTCGTCATAATTTTGGTGGTCCATCTTTTTATGATTAGCTCTGTAATTCCAGTAGTGTAATTCTCTGTAATTTTATGTAATGCGATAATTCCACAAAAAGGCAATGAGAGTTAAACATATCAGCGATTCGTAATGGCATTACGAACCACGGACAATGGATGCATCTAACACTGAATAAAGCTGAATAAATAAATGCTGGTCAAGAACAACATCTCTATGAATATGTAGAAATTGAGTTTGTGATAGATGTCGGATCTTGACTGGTCGTCGAGATGTTATCTGATTATTCTAAAAATATATCCAAAAAGTAGTGTTCATAACAACAGTCTAAATCCTCTCTAACAGACAGTCTAAGACAGTCTAAATTCTGATTTCCGTAAAATTATCAAATAATACGATTCCGAACACAATACTAAATTCATTTGAGAACTCACTGCGTTTTCTCTCCATGTCCAACCGCTTTCTCACTTGCATTTGATTATGACATCGTAGATAAAGAATTCGTGTCATTGTGGCCATGCACTGTCTCTCCGCCTGGGCCATTCGACTGTTCCATAAGTCTCCACTTCGACTAATAGCTTCTGTGATTTTGATGCAGCATAAAACGCCAACAAGGATGGCAAATGCTAACTTATGCATCGTCAGATGAAAATATCTTCAAGATGATACTGTGATGATCTTTGTTTTCCGAAGCTTATATATCCAATTTCTTGGTATCGCATTAGCTAAAATTGTCTTGTGTTGGTAAGGTTTCATCCTGAACGAGTGGGTCAAGATTCTTACTAAACAAAGGAAAACATGTTGAGTTTAAGGGATATATTTTCGTACGCTCTGAATGCATCATTGCACAATGACAAAACTACATCTTCATAACAAGACAAGTAGAGCATTTTGTTAGCAAAATACCCTTTGAAAATCAGTACTTTAAGCGTTTAATTGTCGCTAAATGAGTTTTCCGCTTAATCTGATTTTTACCTCCTACACCACCCCACTGGCGCCACGTCTTTAATTTCCTTTGTTTTGACAAAGGCACTATAATGCGATTGTTTTTGTCTTTCAAAGCACAAAAAAGGTTGCATAATTGACTTATAAAAATAATATCAAGTGCTGATGGAATTAAGGGTCAACGTTGACGCTCATTGATAATAAAAATAAGTAGTTCAAGGACAATGGATACCAAGCGAAATTTGTTGACAAAAGCAATTTTAAATGCTTCAATACCGCACATAATTGACCAATCGTCGGGAGATGATTTTAAAATATTCATTCGCAAAATATAAAGATAAAACTCCCCAAAGATTTGGTCGACGGTAGTTTTAAGTTAAAGAAATAAAATTGCACAAGACGGGCCTTCGGCATCCAGCGCCTTCTCCCGGTGGGTGGCAGCGAATACGCACGTATACATACCGTCGACTATGAGGAATTGTTGGATGCCGAAGGTCAGTCTTGCGTAATTTCATTTCTTTAACTAAAAACTTCTGTCGACCACAGCTTTGGGCAGTTCTTAATTGTTCGGCTGCGTTTGACCGTGCAATATGATAATGCGAAAGTTTATCTTAATAAAAACATCTAATAGCATCTGGCAAATTAACATTGCTATAATTGGGGTTTTGATCGCCGGTGTCTTCGTAAATCTGTCTGTCTCGGAGGTAAGTTTTGCAACTTTAGTTTTCTTTGACTTTTTTACATAAAAGTTTTATTCTGCTTAACATTCATTGCATTTTCACGTTATATTTCACATTCACTTCCCGCACTTCATCTGCCTGAAGGCAGGGTCGAGAAGAAAAGCAGACGAGCAGAAGAGCAGAAGAGCAGAAGAGATGTTCTTTTTTTATCTTGGCATTCCTTGTAAATGACATTAAATGGCCTTTTTGAAAACCGATGGGTTTACGTGTAGGCTGCTCTACCAATCTGTCTATGTCGGTTCTACAGATTGGTCGTTTATTGTCCGTTACAAGGAACATATAGGACCACAGAATTAGATTGTCTAACCGTATCACCTTGCTAGAAGTACAAACTGATTCAAAACGATGGCACATGCAGGAACTTACTATGTGGGCAAAATGTAATTTTTAATGCCTTACAGAGATAGGAAAATAGTCGTGCGTCGTTTGCGAATTGCTGTGAATTCCTTCAAAATGCGCCGATCGCCACCATTTCTTCAGATTCGAAGAATTCAGACAATTGTACAAAACGTTTGTCGATAAAGTTGGTGCTTGTGATCATTATTAAAAAAGATAGCAGGAGCACGGAAAAAAAACAAACTCCTTTCTAGAACTTGATATCCGGTTGATAACAGTCACTGCAACTTCGCACAATTTGGCGAGTTTAATGTTGATATGGCTGCTCATGTTCGATTGCAATGGTATTATGTCAGCAGATTGTTCCATTTCATTAGGGCTACATGTTCCAGTGCTTCCTTTCTAGTCAAACAGAAGAAGAGACCTGTCTAATTCTGTGTTCATCAAAATCAATGAATTAGCGCAGTCGTCGATCAAACCTATCATGTCTTGTCAATTAAGGTAGAAGCATTTCAATTGACAAGAGAGACCAAACATAATTAGACCGGTGTTACGAAATTGTTTCCCTCAATTTTATTTTCCGATCTGAAATTGTAATCTTGTTTTTATATTCCTACTAGGAAAAAGAGACCTTGGTCTCATTTACTATGCGAGAAATATACATGACTTTCCCTTGGAAATATAAGACAGAAGGGGAAGCATTGGCTGACTTTAAAATTGGATGCAATATTGGAACATAAACCAGCAAAACAACAGGAAAATGAAAGAGATTAGGAACATATAATAGGGTACAAGGAGCATGGTTAAAATTTCCGATGAGAAAATATAAGCTCAGATCAGGAAAAAGCTTAGATTTTCCGGTAGGAAACTGAAGCAGAGGGAGAACGAGTACTGTAACAGCGGTTGTCTCTTCTTCTGTCTGACTAGAAAGGAAGCATTGGAACATGCAATGCCCATAAAATGGCACAATCTGCTGACATGATACCATTGCAATCGAACAATAAGCAGCCAGTTCAACATTAAACACGCTAAATTGTGTGACGTCTCAGCGAAGAGACACAGACGAAATCAAGTTCTACAGAGAAGTTTGTAAACGTTTTTTTCGTGCGCCTGTTAGCGTTTTCTAATAATGATCACAAGCACCAACTTTATTGACAAAAGTTTTGTACAATTGTCTGCATTCTTCGAATCTGAAGGAATGGTGGCGATCGGCGCATTTTGAAGGAATTCACAGTAATCCGCAAACGACGAACAACTATTTTTCCTATCTCTGTAAGGCATTAAGGCCCACATAGTAAGTTCCTGCATGTGCCACCGTTTTGAATCAGTTTGTACTTCTAGCAAGGTGATACGGTTAGACAATCTAATTCTGTTTGTTAAACAGAAGAAGAGACAACCTGTCTAATTATGAGCATAGGGCAGTAAAAGCGTTCTATCTGACAATCTTTGTCTATTCATAGATATGACCACAGAAATCCGACACTATGCAAAAAGAGAAGTAGAACAGACATTCACATTGAAAACTGCAATGCATTCCAAATTTTGAGTAAGTGAGTGAGCTCACCGGTCAACAAATGAACAAAACTAGCAATTTGGCGTTTATGACTGAAGAACGAACCGAACTGATGTTGCCCAATTTTTCCAATTCCTATCGAGATATTGACATTGAGCAATTGACAATTTTTTTCCTTTTATCTACAATTCTACATCATTTCGTAGTCTGACATTCAAAATCAAAATTTTAGATCCCAATGCCCTGATTGCGCAGGTAGTATTTTAGATCTGTCGATTCCTTTGATGAGAACACCACATTTCGGTGAGACCCAATTATTCGGAACTCGGAAGTTGCGCAAATAATAATTAATTGTCATCAAAAAATGGTCGTGTAGAATGACATTTTCCACTAAAATGGAAAGGCAATGTGATTGTGATGCCGACGTAACCTCAAATTTTCAAAACTTGTAGCATAGACTTGCGAACTTTCAAATTTGGTACATCTCGAGTTTAGGGTTATTTCATTTTTAGAATCATTCAATTCAGATATAAAAGTAGGTTTCTTTTGTTTCAAAGTCACCAACCTTCATTCACAAAAGTGGAGTTTTTCAAGTATCAAAAAATTTTAATCTCTATCTAAAAATATGAAAAAAATGCCTAAATTCATGCTGATAATGATTCTTACATTTTTTCGAATTTATGAGAAAACTGTAATTTATCCAACTACTGCAGCCGCCAATTTAGCGATATGTGAATAGATTGCCATTTCATAAAATAACGAAAGGGTAGCGATAATGCGGGAGATAAACGATAGTGATGCTGACTTCAAATATTTAATCTTTATTGTTTCCTCGGGCATTTAATAATTTTTTATAATTTTAATGCTATTATTAAAATGATTAGCATTTTTCAATGCTACATTTATCACGTTGCTGACATTTCATCTAAGTTAGTCTCAAAATTGAATGGAAGAGTTGTGTTGATGATTAGGAATGAGAACTAGACCTGCTGATGATTACTGATATTTGACGAAATTCTAACACAGGGGTACGCAACCTTCTACATATTTCGGCCGCCATTTCGAAGGCCAAAAGAATCACGGCCGCACTTAATATGTGTGCAAACAACTAGATCAATAGCCAATCCTTTTTTATATTCCATCACTCAAATTAGCTTTCCCTGATGAATGACGCAGTGAAAATCGCATAAAGGCCTACTTCGTAAAGAATGAGTTAGCAAATTAACACGTCCGACGGTCATTTTTGACCCGAAAAGATTTTAAGCTTAACTTTTTCATGCATATTGCACTCTCTTGAGGACATTTTGTCCCACATCTTTGTTCCCACAGCAATGTTGATCCCAAAGCGGCAAAATTTTGTAACCAAAAGAAAGAAGAGATCAATGCGCTTCTAATGGCACCTTCTTTTAAAGTGCTAATAACACCTTAACCCTTTGATGCATAAATTATTTTCAAAATTAAAGTTTTTTGAAGAATAAAGACTTAAAGCTAGCGCGCGCGAACAATTCGAGCAAACTACAATTGTCCCTTTTGCTTCTTTTAGCTGATGACTCTAGCCATGAATGCACATGAATGTAACGGTACTACTGCAGTTTAGTGCACCCTCTTTTACCCCTACTGCAGTTTAGTGCACCCTAAAATGCATGTGAGAACAACATGATTTAATCAACAGAATGAATGCCGTTCGTTCTTCCCTATAGTTATAAATTAGTGTCTTTGTGTCTTCGTGTGTCTTCGTCTTCGTCTTCGCACATTACACCGAGCGCGCGCTTCGGTATAATGTGCGTAGTCATCGTTTGCGGGAGAATGCGCCGTTGTTTTAGGGTGCACTAAACTGCAGTAGTGCCAATGTAACTTCCCTACAATATTCTATTCATGAGTTATCGAACTGCTTGAACGCCTTCATTGCGCCTGCGGCGCGCATTTTTCCAAGCAGTGTGGGCATAAAGGTGTTCGACAGTTACAAGGTGAATAGTATGCTACTATAGTGACAATTGTCTTTTGATGGCCTTGAACTCCAGAAATATTTGCAATATACATGAACAATATTCTTTTTCATTTGCTTCTCATTGTCACGGCCGCAGGTTGCGCACCCCTGTTCTAGCAATTCAGGCCTGTTCCAATTTTTCAACATATGAGGATGCAATCATTTACAAGTTGTGAAGTTTAAGAATGTGGAAATACAGCATACACCGTTACTAGTATGTCTCTTTAAATCTATGATCTTTTTGGTAAAATATCTTTCAACTTATCGCCATGTGGCAGGAAGGTTTCAGTAATTGGATTCTGCTTCAAATCACTGGACGTAATCGAACAGTTAATATGACCATCCAATCGCGAAAATTAAGGCAAAACATGAAATTTACTCATTTTGTAGAGCAGTGGTTCTTAACCTTTTTGCTTGGATTCCTCCCTAACAGTTGAAAGTATGTTTAATTCCACCCTCTAAACTAGTAGGCCACTATTCAAGTTAAAAAAGAAGTCAAAGATAACAGTAACAAACATTTTCAAATGCAGACTTCAGGTAGCCTATCACGAAGAATATAAGTAGGCCTACATTAAATTGGGAAGTGTGACAAGAAATCCAACAAAAAACTAATGACTGCATTGAGCCTGATACTTGCCGCACAATTCCTGAACTCGAGGTCAAATTCGTGAGTTTCAATCTCAAATCACTGCGCACGCTGATGCTGAGTCGATTTCTCTTCCTAGGTATCAAATCTGATACCGCCGAGACACCGAACTCGACCAGGTACGATGTTGGAAAAGGAAGTAGTAGCGTGTGGGCATTGGCTGATAAAGTTGGGTGCTTTTCAACTGTTTCTTGAGTGAGCCATACCATTTGACCTTAATTTATGAATGGAAATGTGACGCCTCGCTTCATTAGCTCTCTCTGACCAGAATACTATCTTCTAGTCTATCTTGTCGGTGCAACTGAGCAGGCCACAGACAAAACGTGCAGGTGATGATCTATAGCCGCGTAGTCGAATTTTCCCTAATTAAAATAATTCGAATGGAACACTCGTACACAGAGATATATTGGTAGCTTCTAAATCTGTGGTCGCAATAGCTATTAAACAGTAGCTGCATAATTAACATATTGAATATTGGGAAGCGATTAACGAATACTGACGATGATAACTCACACGTGACGGTGAATCAACAAATCCTATTCATCTCAAATACTCCTTCGAACCTCCTTCCTCCCCAAATCCTCCTTATGCACGTCATTCCTCCCCTGGCATGTTGAATTCCTCCCCAGGGAGCCACATGGCCCCCGGTTAAGAATCACTGTT
Source organism: Prostheceraeus crozeri (assembly GCA_907163375.1). Classification (NCBI taxonomy): domain Eukaryota; kingdom Metazoa; phylum Platyhelminthes; order Polycladida; family Euryleptidae; genus Prostheceraeus; species Prostheceraeus crozeri. Next base: position 507,361 of record CAJQUW010014303.1, read on the forward strand.
GTAGAGGCTCTCGGACATCAAATACTGAATCATGTGACTCACTTCAACTTTTCTATCGAAGTTGATGTTCTGAACTCAATCATGTTTCAAATTTCATGGCATTCTGATGAATAGTTTCTTTTCTGCAAAAGAAAATGCACGAGAATTGTCAAGTGTTTTTTACAATCCATAGATATTTCTTGAATTTTACCATTGGATTCCAATGGGAATCCTTTAACCTTAACTATAACCGAAAGCGACTGGCTGTGACACTCAAGAATTTGATTTTTGTATTCAGCGTTTCAAGATCTACACATCCATGTTATTAAGCCCTTTGTACGCGAATTTAGGAAGAAAGTGTCAGTAGCATCCGTCCTATATGCAATATCAGTATTCTTTATATCGATTTGATGCATTAACAGGATCATCAAAACTCATTTGTTTGAGGTTGAATTCATTGAGAGATATCAGCACAGCATTAATCGGAGGCATGAATGCATGGTCGAGTGTCAGCCATCTGTGATCCTTGACAAGGCATTGAAGATTTTGCGGTTGATATTCTGAGGCATGTTCACTCAGGACGTTGTGGGATTCGAGGTTGGTTCAGGCTCCGTCTCCTAGCTTGAATCGAAGTGACGAATTGCCGATTGACTGATGTGTTTTAAAGTGCGCCACTTATTATTTTCTTATTTTTTCTTCAATAGTATATAAAGGGTCTAGATGCGAAAACTTTCGCTGAAATCTCTGTCCTCTATCCTGATATTTGCAGGCATTGGAAGGGACAGAGAAACTTTTATTTTCTTGAATAGAAAATACCAACTCGTGACACAATATTTCCTCAATGTAGATATACGCTCCATGTCTTGCTTCCTCACATCAGGGCCTACTTTTAGTAAGACCTCTTTCTTAGATCATGAGATGTAGCAGTGCCTAGTCGAGGGTTGTTAAAAATTTATTGCATTGCTATTCCTTGTAATTAATTGGTCGCAGCTAATTGATTGCTGTCAACAAAGCATTCTTATTAATTGATTGACATGATAGAATAATTGCAATTAATCACTTGATTGATTTGTGCTGTAATGGACGATGTAATGACGATCCACGGTCGGCTGACGGGTCGCAAGATATATATGTAGTTGGGTGAAAAGGTTAGATATACAAGTCATATTATGACTAGTCACGACTTAATTCAGAATTTAGGCCTACAACAGTATTTTAAAGATTTTACACTGTTATATGTCATTGGCCTATGCCAGGCCTACTACACGGAATATATTATACATAAGTCTACCTACATTGATGTTGGCCTATGTCTCAAGTCAAATCAAACCCATTGTGCATCGAATAATTTTTTACGATCTGTAATCAAAGTAGCTTTAATATTCATTAGAGTGGTCTACCCTAGAGTGGTAAAAAAAGGCTTTCAGATAAGCTCTCGACATAGTTTGTCTATGATATCCTTTGTTAAGACACGGACCTTTTACTCGTAGTCTTTTACATTTTACGGATAGGGCCTATATGTAAGCAACATTTGGTATAGGCCAATTACTTTATTAAGTCTATGTGCAATTCTGTTATATACATGGACGGACTTCTTGTTAAAAAAAGAGACAATATTTCAACAAATATTCTTAATTTCCATGAATGTGTTTATAGAATAAAGTCTGCATTTTTACAAGAATTTCAAGTTTTCATGCATAAACATAATGCAAGTTGCATTTAAGTGATGATGGAAGGCCGCTCATTGTTATAGACGTCTCCTGATGTGCTAAAAACGCGCTCACTTGCCGCCGAAGAGGCTTGGATAGCGAAAAACCTTTCCGGTCTGTGAATATGATTTCTGACATAATTTACATCTAGCTTGTTTCGGTCCCACTACGATTTCAAAGAATTTCCAAACGCTGGGCACCAGCGTTCCAAGACATACTCATTGACACAAGATGTTCAAATCTCGACAACTCTTGCTCTGCTTATACGAGAAGCATCGATTCATCGTTGTTCAGATCTCATCATTTCAAGGTCAAGGAAAATATCACCCTGAAGCCCCTAGACATTGATTATATTTCTATACGGCGAAAATATGCGCACGGATACTCAGTTGAAATTAACTTAACGACGTACAGTTTCTAGTCTATGATTGGATGTAACACACATTCTTTGCTGAAACATTCTCTCGTTGGCTTCACAGAAGATTACGAGTGGAAATGAGGGCTCACTGGATCGTTCAGTCGGTCCTTCCAGCCCTGAGTATTTCTATATTACAACACTAGTTTGATAACTTTTGACACTCGATCTATTGCACACTCTGTTACTGTCACGCGTAATTATTCATTCACTTGTTTCAATCAGGGATTTGGAGTCGGAGTCGGAGGACTCCGGACTCTGGCCTTAACTAGACCCGAAATATGATACAAACAAATTATCTATCCCCGTGCATAGCTGTCACTGTCTTGATGTCAACTTCATCAGTCAAACAAAAGTACATAGACAGCAGTGCATGTAAAGATTGTAATAGTTGAGGGAATTCACCGTGATATTGAAAAATGATTGTCTTTTCACTCGGTTTTAGTAGAGAAGACAAGCCTTACTAGCCTCGATCACACCTACGCACCAAAGGTCATATCAGAGAAAAAAATGAAATGCTAGTTTGCTTGAGAACATTACCTCCTACTCGCATATTAATCGTGTGTCATGGCTCCTCCAAAGCGCATATTAAAATCGAAAGTGTACTCATATGTTTTGGAGAAGGATGGGGGATTTTCCTGCCTGGTAGAGACTAGAGACTGGAGAAAAACCGTGTGAAGCACACATCAACAAGATAGGCGGAGCCGAGTCGTCTGCATCCAACTTAAAGCGACATTTGATAAACTTTCATCGAAGATGAGTGATAATTGATACAGCAATGAAAGTATGTTCAGGTAAGCCTATAATGATCTATGATGTATGATACCAGTTTAATTTTAAGAAAAACTAGGCTTTCCATACTTGCCACCCGGAGTCGGAGTCGGAGTCCTATCAAAAGCCGGAATCCTATCAACCCCCGGAGTCGGAGTCCTATCAAACCCCCGGAGCCGGAGTCGGAGTCCTATCAAAATGATATGACTCCGCATCCCTGGTTTCAATAGATAATTATCACTTAAATTATGATGCATGAACATAAGTTTCATGTAATGGGTCTACTCAAGTCACTATCAAAATTGATAATATGTTCTTATGTGCATTGTAAAGTATGCGGGCCCATGTAGCCTATTCGTTAAATTGAAATAACAGCTAGAGTGACAATTTCAAATTAAGGAATTAGTCTATTCAAACAGTGGTGATTATTAATAATTGCTGTGATCAAATAATTACCGTTAATTGATTGTCATACCAACATAATTGAAATTAATTGATTGCTTGCCGAAAATCAATTGCAATTGATTTTTTTAGGCTCTGATCCTAGTTGACACAAGATAGACAAACAAGTCCCTCTCAGCGATTTTGTAAGTTGGAACGCTTAAGAATCTGCCAAATTGTAGGTCAATTTACAACTCGACTTTAAATGGGCAGTTGTTTATTGGACTCAGAATCAGACCTGAACCCGGTAAAGAGCCTAAACGAAAAAGAATGATGACATATAGAGTGTTCATATAGGTGACTACACCGTCTTTTTTATCAAAAGTAAAGATTTTGATAATTATTTGTGATGATAACTGCTTACTTGTATTCTTGTTAGTAATATGAATTTCTCATATAATATGCTATGTCATGAGACATTATTAATTTTTAATGAAAAATACGCCACATTACATGTACATGTAGATGGCAGTGCTGACTATAGAGCGCTTTGACCGGCTATAGGGATAATAACCATGCGCATTGACTTAGTGTACTGCAACGGCAAAAAGCTGATTAATATCTGTTTTACTCATTAATATAATCTTGGCATATTGAAACGTGTGAAAAGGATTTTCTTGTAACTTAATACATGTAATTCTATCTCAGGATAATAAGAATATGTACATTCGAATTAAACATAAACAAGTGATGCAGAATTGCCTGGTTGACTATAACTAAGCAAGAGGGCCTTAGTATTCTGAAAGAAAAATTAAACGGCATATGATGTGAAACAAAACAGAAAGAAATTAAGATGGGAGAGCGGAATCGCAAAGATTTTCGCAAAGATTAGCCTCCATATACAGAGGCAATCCTGCCCTAATCTAAATTGCTTGCAAGCTCTGCGACAACAATGAGTTAGAATTTAGTGGATGAGACACCATGGGATCAAGCGCCGCTGAACGACCAAGGTGCCATGAAGGTAAGAGAATGTCGGCCGGACGTTTCTGTTCATGCCCAAGTCACCACCTTTCTCCAACTGAGGTGCCGAGGGATTTCTTGAACCCATTGTGACGGCAAACAGCACTTGGGCCAAAATGGCAAGCAAGCGCATGATGTCCCACGGTGTGCAAAACTTGGCGGTACTTATGGGTCATCTCCTCCCCCCCCCACGTTTTCAAATGTGTCTAAAATCATTAGAAATGAATCAATCGTCACAAAACTTCAAGTACACATGAGTGAGGATATTTTCTGCCCACGTGCAAAAATTTAGGCAAAGCGGACGAGTACTTTTTGAATTAGGAGCGATAACTTGAAGTGCAGCGATGCCGGCAACTTGATCTGACTTCTTATGACCTCATCGACGGAGTTTAAGCAGTTGAGGTCAACAAAGTAACTTCCCGACAACTCGTGAAGCGATGATGACCAGGCCACATCCCTTATATTGATATGCTTGGCTTAATAAAGGTGCGGCAGGATAGTGGTCGTGGGAACATTTCAAATAACAGTTGATGAGACGAAGGAGAGAGAACAATGTACACACGAGTAACAATAATGCGTCGAACAGACGAAGTCAGATCAAGCTGCAGACTTCGCTACACTTCACGTGATTGTCTCTCATGCAAAAGTACTTGTCTAATCTGCATAAAATTTTGTATGTCGGTAGAAAATATGCTTAAGTAGGTTTTCCTGCAGTTTGGTGACGATTGATTCATTTTTGAGGATTTTAGACAAATATGAAAACCTGGGGGGAGATAACCCATAAGTACCAACTTGGCATCTACCTTTCGGACAAGAAGGACATAATGTTGCTTCTGCTTCCAGGAAAACTGGAAGTCCAAGCTACCATTTCAATAATGCTTGCATTTCATTGTCTTTAACCCATTAAATGCGATGGCATACACTGTATATATGCCAGGTAACTGTCCCCAATAATGCTTCATTTTAAGAGTGAAAACTCGTTTTTGGGATTGTTTCTTTTGTGACAAAACATAACTTAGAGCGATTTTCAAGATTTGTGATGTGAAATCACCTTTTCATCTTCCTCCATTTGACGGGAAATTAAAATTGTTTTTCAGAATGATGCGAGGAAATTCTTCATTTTTGTAAGTTGAGCAAAATGTTCAATTTTGAACTTTCATAATCTTTTCGCATCATTGCTTGTTTTATTTGGTGTATTTTCTAACCCTGTGACCAGTCTGATATTGAAAATTCTACTTAGTTCAGAGTAAATGCAGCAATACATATTGGAATATACTCGTATATCTAAGCAAGAATCACAAAAACTAATGTCGCAATCATAGAGTAAATATATATCCCTACTCTATGGTCGCAATCTATTTTTGGCAATTTTGAATAAGATTGTTCTATGTCACGATAAAGTAATTTGGTCTCTTGATTGCAAACCATAAATACAGTTTCTGAGTACCATTTAATTAAAACTTAACTTAAAAATTTACTTGCGTCGAAAGTTGACAGCATCAATCTTCAGAGAAAGAAAATCACGCTGCCGGTACAGATTTAAATAACAACCTTAAGTCTTCCACATGCAGTACCTATAAGCAAAATACCTATGGACATACGCAAGACTTCAGTTTGTTATTTGAATTTGTACCAGCAGTGTGATTTTCATTCTCTAAAGATGGAAGCTGTCGACTTCCGAAGCGCCGGAGTTTTTATTAGGGTAAAATACATGTTTTTTTCGGAATTAAAAAAATGAGCATGCTTTCTGGTTTCAAGTACCTTTTTCTGTTTCTTCATTTATGCTGTTCTTAGCCTAAACTTGAGCTGTCCTATATCAATTCACACAATCTATAACATGGTAAGTGAACTATGCAAGTCTATATCAAAACTAATGAGCAAAATAATTTAATTACTTAAAAAAAATTTTAAAAAAATATATAAAATTTTAATCAAAGCAAAATAGTTTGCATAAAAATCCACAAATCAAAATATATTAGTATCATCACCGGTTCGGAAAGAGCCGCGTCTGGAGTCAGTATTAGTTAATACTTAGCATAATCATTAATACATAGCATAAATCATTATGAATATACGTTCATGTATGCAGGTGCATGTATCTCACAGAATGTCGTAAATATGGCAGGCCTATCTTTTTGATGGCCGGTGTAAACTTGCATTTATGGACAGACTATCAATGATTAGAACACGACAGGCAACAATTTTCTGAGAAGTTTATCAGAAGAAAGACCTAAGTGCAATGATGACTTAACCGACGCTGTGGCCTTACTGTACAGTTCCTGCTCAACGTCCGGGAGATCTGGCTTCAATCCTTGTTCAGGGAAAACCTATAACTTCTAAAATGCACACATTCTCTATATCATACAATGTCACTTCTAAGTCAGGATCAGCCTCTATTCTCGTTATCAGCCATCACCTTTCAGTTGAGCTTCTCGACAGGTCCTCCCAAAATGAGATTTTAAGATTTCGAATGTACTCAAATGCTATCCTCGAATCATTGACCTGATCGCAGCCCACTGGCATTCTACGGCTGATTGCCATTTATGCTATGATATGATTATCATATGTCACGATGGTATGAGCATGTCATGATTTCATGGTTTTGCATTTAAGTGCCGATAGTCATCAATCAAAGGCAGTGTGCAAAATAGAAAATTTTCCGCTTTTTTGTAATTGAATATTTTCAAAAAGCAAATCCACTGACGTGTTTGAAGCAAATTAGAACCTAATTTAAGAACTATTTCAAACGCGTGGACTTTATATTACAGCAAAATAATTATTGTAAGCCTACATGTAGGCTTTGGACCGTGGTTTGTGCATGTCAATAGAAAGATATTTCGGCTTCGGTTTCCATCAGTGTTCAAAATTTATTGTGGTTGGTTCTCATCGCATCATGTATAGGCTTGTATGATGATGAACAGAAAGTTTTACAAATAAACACGAAATATCGACGAAAATTCATGCAATCAAACTTGAATATTGGATGAACCAGGGAATTGAGAATTTCCTCACTCCATACCTTGAACTTTCAAGTCTGGGATTCACCGAATAGTAAGTATAGCTTACTTATAAAAGAAGAGTTATATTTTTGGAATTTACCGAGACCTTTAACCTAAACTATATGAAATTCCATGATAATTACCCCATGAAGATATTTCCGGATTGGGTTATAAGCGTAGTAAACAAACATAGGGATATTTTGGCATCAGAATGCTGTTTTTGTTTAATAAGTTAAAATCCAGGAAATTGATCCACTTATCTTTGTAGGCTACAAAGACATACAATAAAGGCCTCCAATTAAAGTTCCCATTATCTTGTTCGATTTACGGGCTGTAATAAACAACCTTGGAAGGCCTGCGCAACTTTTCAGGATAAATGATCAAAATTAAGAATGTTTAATACTTACTCTGAAAAAGTAATCCGCATTTATGATGATTGATTGCTCAAATAAAATGAATATCGTAAATGCTACAGTGATTTAAGGTCAATATTTTACCCTTAGTCGTCAGAAAATGTCATTAATTCTGATAAATAGCATTTTTCCAGAAGTAGTGGTAGTTTCCCCAGTCTGCAAATTCAAAAGTAGTGCATTTTATGGCAGTAAGGTAGGTTTGTTTGGTTAAATCTAAAAGTGCATTTGCCTGAATCTGATCACTTAAAATGTCTAGTTATTGTTTATAAACTACAGTGATGGCTAAAATGGTACGCACTAATTAAAAGCCCCGGAAAAATGCAGTGAAACAATGAAAATATATTTATAGCTGTTGATAATTTTGTAAATTCCAGGACTTTTTTGCAAGTTGATGCGAATACATTCATGACCACATTTTGAGTTCACTGGATTGCTATCTAGCAGTCGATCAGCTGAGATGAAGACCAGCTACTCTATCATGTTTTCATTAAACCCTTTCACGACCGAAGTGACATTTGTTGTTGTCGAAAGTCACCATGTTGTGCTTCGCACGCACAAATGAAATATGCACTAATGACGCCTTCCCAATCACAGTGACTTTGAGCAATTCATGTGTTCTTGCTGTGCACGCATTGATCGCGAAATGGCTTAATGGTATCTTTTAAAGTCAACATTATGATGTCGAAGGTCGACAAGTTACTAGTTACTGAGTCATCTGCAAGATGCGAGCAACGAAGAACTGAAGAATAATGGAAGAGGAAAGGCATCACCCAAAACGTTTAGCATGTGGTCTTTACTGTCCCAAAGATAAGGCCTTTATTATAATGACAAAAGGGCCTTCATTAAAATTCATATTTCAAGGTGTGAAATTGAAGCAATGATGTTGTTCTTTCTTTTATGCGCCAATATATTTCAGCGACTAGGCGTCGTCATCATCAGGGCACATATTATAAAAAGAAACTATTCAACAACATGAGCTCAAAATTTGAAAAGGGAAGTTGCAAAAATAGATATTTGTAGCACTGGATGATTGATGATGATGATTATTCATGGCAGGATTATGACGCTGAATCAATAATCCTGCCATCAATAATAAGCAAGAATGTGAGGAATATAGATGCTTCTTGATTGACTAGAACCGTTCATTTACTTCACCTTTTATACTCTTTTGATTGCGTCGTGATCTAAAGATTTTAAAAATGTTTTATACTTTATATAAGTCTCATGATCATGTTTATAATTCTGTGATTAATTATTATGTCAGATCAATGTTTTTTGCTGTCGGTACCATGTAACCCGGTTATCTCTGTTTCATGACCGTGATCGGCGGTAAATCCGATCCTATATCTTTTTATTTTTTTAGGTTTAGAAATACTCACATGCTATTGCCGTATAATCGCATAACTATGATTTCCCAAAAACACGGCTCAGTACTACAAATATCTTTTTTTGAATCTTCACCTTTTCAAATTTTGAGCTCATGGTGTTGAATAGTTTCTTTTTATAATATGTGCCCTGATGATAACGACGCTTAGTCGTTGAAATATATTGGCGTATAAAAGAAAGAACAACATCATTGCTTCAATTTCCCACCTTGAAATATACCTTTATTAAAGGAGTCCTGATGCCTTTATTATAGGAGTCCTGATACTGTGAGGTCGCAAGTAGCCGGTCGATGTGGGGCTGCTAAATAACAGGACAGCAAAGCACCACATGCTACAGTGTTTGGCTTATCTTGGCTTACCAATTAAGGGTCAATTTCATGATTTCTGAAAAGAAAGGGAAAAATTTTTACAGTTTAGAGGCAGTTGGCTACTAAGCCCATTGGTGCACGTGTGCATGTGATAGAGGCCATCATTTCTACAAGCTTTCAAAGCAGAACGACGCGATTCCTAGCTCGCTGAGCTTATCATTGTATGCAGCGTTCATTGTTCGTGCTAAAACAATCTTTGTGGTAGTCGAGTGAAAAGCATTGCTATGCCGGCCGAGGATCTGCAAATCACTAAAAATTAAATGAAAAAAGCATGGCCTATTGAACTCTACAGGCGCTATTTTCTGGTCATCTCACTTCTCTGTTAGCGCTACATACTCAGAATACAGGCCCCACCGCTGTGTTGCTAGACGATAGTAGGCCTATATGTCAATGTCATTTGATTTATAAAAATTTTTTATCACATCCACGATTGGATGTCTCTACGTACGTATCGGGGTTTTCATGAAGTGCCTGATCGAAGAAATGAGGAATCAATGGAGTGCGATGCTACTTATCAATAGGCATGCGATGCGCAGAATCAGAATTTGATGATTTTTTTTAAATGCCCATGCGTTCAAAGGTAGACATTGTCCATGCACATTATAACATCTATTATTTTCGATATCAAAAAGGGCGTTAACACATATCGTGAATATTCATGAAATCATCTAAAATTGAATTCCATCCTCCTTGACTTATTAACGAAGTCATCAAATGATATCATTTGATGACTTGTAATAGAAAGAGACTTCTTGCATCATTCGAAGGTTGCACGCGAAGTTTTCTCAATGGACATTCAGACTCGGGGTTTCAAACCCGGCATGGAAAAATCGTCGGATCGATGAATATACGCCTTTTCGTTTTTCAGCGCTTCGGGCATCGGTTGCCCAGCTTCAACAACTTATTTTCGGGAAATATTCTGCCAGATCGGTATTCAAATTGATAGTATGCAATGTCTAAGACAGTTCTATATTATACTTCAGCAACCGCCTTGTTCTTTTCTCCCATAACATGGTGATGGATGACCAAAATACAACACATCGGACCGGCTCATGCAACGCATACACATGCACACAAGTCAGTTTGTCAGTCTGAGGAGATCTGGTCTATCTGTATCATTTTCCCTAAAGTGAGCGATGCTACAATTTCGCCGAATGCAGACACCATCTCATTTCACAGGCTTTTGTGTAGGAGCTGTGCGTGAAAACAGAGTGTACAGACTGCGCAAATCACAGAATTAAATATTTTGTTCATCTGCTTCGGTTTGCTAGAAGTGTGATTAATACGAAATTGACGGGACCTCGAGGAACCTATTAAGTGGGCAAAAAGGAATTCCTTTTACCTTACAGAGATAGGAAAAAAGTCGTGCGTTGCTTGCGGATTAATGTGAGTTCCAGCAAAGTGCTTCGATTGCCACAATTCCTTCAGATTCGAAGAATTCAGATCATTGCCCACAAATTTTCTCCATAATGTTGGCCCTTCCGATCATTATTAAAAAAAGTAGCAGGCGTGCGAAAATTAGTTCACTTGATTTCACATTCTCTCCTCGGCATTGCTCACTGTATAGTGCATACATTGAACCGAAGCCAGGCATCGATGTGTGTTTTGGTGTGTGCGAAGTGATATCACAGCACGCACGCATTTCTCCTGGCTCTGGTGTCCTTTGCTGACAGTTTATTGTTTGCCATTTCCAATAGTAAGCGATACACGAATTATCCATTCGAGAAGGAGCAAGTTGTCTAATTTTGTGATGTGCCATTTCGATATTAAGGTTACATACAATTCTTCCTTTCTAGGAAACCGAAGCGTGAGCAGATGAATCTAATTCTGTGGCGCAAATAGATGGCATCTTGGTCCAGTGAATGTGGCGATGCCTCACCGTTGTTAAAGCTCTTTAGACGTAATTTCTCTGTATGAAATGCCTTTCCATTGGATTTCATGCGATATTCAGAACCCAAATTATTCTCAATCTTGGGAATAAAAATGGTTAATTCATAGAAGTTAAGCAAGATGCACCTATGCATCTCTTGACCGCACGCCACTGCGAGGAATTATATGCAGAATAGAATAAAATTTCATTCTTGAATCGGGAGCGACATTAAATTTCTCACATATACTGCATAAAGCATGAAGAACTCCAATTTCGCTTACTTTGGAACGCGAAGTTGAAGCGGTATCGTACAATGCAATCACAAAACAAAATTCATAAAATAGCCACACGGCGAACAAACTCGATGCTCATTCAGACACTTCAAGAAGAGTTTGCAAATTAATTCTGCAGTCATGTAGGAAACATTAATTTCATTTCTAATTAAGCAGATTTCAATAACGTGATGTTTCCTCCGAGCTTCAACATGTTTTTATCATTTGTTTGAAACACTACCAACGCTTCCGGTTCCGGCCCTGTCAACTGCCTTATTTGCCCTTTGCTGCCATCCTTGGATGGAAATCAAATCAAAAATCTCTGTTTCTTGGTATTTCACACATTTGCTGATTAAGTTAGATTGTCATTAAGATTCAAGAGATATTTCAGCGATTATCCTAACTAAATCATATTTGGCGGCAACATGAAACATATGAAGACATGAACATATTCCGTCTGATCATTGGTTTACCTGCGGCTAGAAATTTGGATTAACATTATTTTGTCAATGACATGTGGTTGGCATACAATACACTTCACCCTTGCTCCTTCACATCGCATACACGATTGATGGGACATGCAAAACTACAGATGCCTTCTTGTGAAAGGTTCATCGATCTGCGCGACAACATCTTGCATGCGAATGAAATCGCATGTTGTCCTCAAACACTCTGCAAATAACGACGGCACCAGCATGGTTACCAATGATAAGATTGAACCATATTAGACCGCCGTAGACATTCACGCCCATTTCGTCTTCTCTCTCCGTTCCGTGAAGAATGCCTACCGATAACGCCGCTCCAAACCATGTTCCTGTAGCCGCTGAGGAGGATTATGAAGAGCCGGAGCCCAATGAGGCTGACGAAATGCTTGAGGTGCAAGTGCCAGAGACGCAAGACAGTGAAAGACAGAGACTCAAACAAAAGTATCGAGAACGTCTGACTATGATGCTGTCCGGAAGCACCATCAGCGGCATTTCACAAGCATTCTCGGATCGTAGAGGGCTATATAAAATCTTCTGGATCGTTCTCTTCGCATTCGGCTGTATCGCATTTGCAGTGAATTTCTATAATGTTACCGAACACTTTGCGAAACGACCGATTCTTACTCAACTTGATCGTTCATCCAAACCATTCGCATGGCCGCATCTCACCTTCTGCAATCCTTCAAATCCTATCCCATTCTGGAAATCTGACAAATTGGTGGAAGAATGGGCAAAGATATTCGACAAAGCTAAAAACTACAAGCTTCCTCCATATGGTCCGGCAGAACGCAAATATTGGGAAAGGCTGATCACCATGGCTTCAATCGATCCCTCCGTGTTCTACAAAGATGGCATTAATGGCATGATTTTACAAGTACGTGTGGTTTATAAAGAATACTCAGTCGCCACTTCATCATCAGCAATTGATCAATTTCATACAGTTGAAAATTTAACTAAAGTATTTAAATCTCGGATGGACTCTTTTCGTTCTCCTATCCCGTGTTACACTCTGATGCCTGAAAAAATACAAGAAGCAATGAATTTGAGTCGAGAGAAATTTGGAGAAATCTTAGCTATAAAGATTTATGCGATAATGGATTATCGCAGTTATCAAATCTACAACAGTTCATCAGAATCAAGGAAATTATATTTCTATATAACGAACCCAAATGACACCCTTCAATCTTCATTTCCACATTATATTAGAGCTGGCACGGATTCATTTTTTTCTGTAAAACAAAGGACACACCAGCGCGTTGCCTATTGTATTAATGACCGCTATGCATTGCAGTTTTACGATGACAAAATGGACTCATTCACTATATATGAAGGACTTTTTGAGGATTGTCGAAATTACCTATCACAGAGATATTTTATCTACAAGTGTGCTTGTAATAATCCCCATCTTCCGATATATCAATACGAAAGAGAAAATTCTTCTCCTGGACTAAAAAAGATCTGCACTAACATGTCTGAATACACAGAAGGAGAAATGAGAAAGAATATTGACTGTTTAAATAATGCAATAAGTAATAAATCAGCCGTGGCGAGTTTTATGAGAAAGATGGGTGAAGTCTGTGAATTCTTCGATCAACCCCAATGTAATACCAATGTATATGTTGTGACTAGGAATTCTAATTCCATGGGCGAAGACATGAATGATGGAAGAACACGCTTATTGACTATTAATTCAAAAAGGCTACCAAACGCACATCAAAATGGCACTGAAAAATTTCCTGCCGAAAAGATTACGAAGGACTTCTACTCTAAAAACTATGTCATCATTAATGTGAACAAAGCGAAGGATAGCACGGAATTTACCTTCGAAGAGTTTGAGTATCCATTTTCACAATACATGTCAGATTTTGGAGGTGCGGTTGGCTTGTGGATTGGTTTGAGTGTTATTAGCTTCTTTGAAATCATGGAGCTTATATTTGTGTTCATCAAGTATCTACGCGTCCGTTGATCTACAGATTCAACAAATGTGATGTTTTATATTTTCTCAAAACGTTCTATGTTTACTAAATAAGAGATACATGCGTTATAGAGATAGAAAAATGCAGAAATAACTTATATACTGAATGATGGGTCATTCAAGAACTGAGTTAAGATACTGACCGAAACAATATATGGAATGCTTAAATAACTTAATTAGATAGAACTTGAATATCCCAGTTTCAGTTAAATATGAAATTTGGGCCCATACATTTTGACAATAAAGAAAGCATTAGCTTTGCATTAACGAAAGACTGCGACCTTTTAATACTCAATAGACTAAGTGAGAAAAGTATTAACTAAAAAATTGTGCACAATCAATTCTGATTATGAAATTAGGTGATAATAAGACTGTTTGAGATCAATGAATCAACATCTGTCTATCATAACTATGTTGTCATGATTATCTACAGATAAATTAAAGCACTATGTCACGTTTTAAGTGAAGATAATAAAGAAGCACAATCAAGATTTTCTATTAGAATATTGTAGGTTTGATCAAAGAAAGAAACCATCTCAAAAAGTACAATCACTCATCTTTCGAAGAAGCCTCCTTAAAAGAGCATCTACCTCGGAATTTTCTTCAATGTGTCACAGTCGAAAAAATGCATGTATCAGTCCATGGCATTGATGCAATATCATTTATCATTGCATTACAGCAGATGAAAAGAGAGAGAGAAAGATAGCGGTTCAAGCAAGACGCATGTACATGTCATTAGAACTTTTTCAAAAGATTTTTAATTAGAAGTTTACGGCTACAATTCAAAGTTTCAGGAAATGCACAATACTTTTTGAGTGATAAATCATTATCGAAGTCTTTATTGCCTGTCGTCAATTCAAAGATTAAGTCATATCCATGATAATCACTATAGTTCACAGGGCACACACATACGCGCATGCATAGTTGCATATACTTGTGTTAAGTGAAATATTTCCATAATTTTTTGCAATACTATCTAGTCATATATTAATATGGACCAACCCTGCAACTAACTTGACAATCTATCCCTTTATTTTACATGTAGGTGCATGCGTGCATAATTTATGATAAGTGTTCGACCTTTGACCGTATTCTATAAAAATATGATGAATAATGCGCTTGTCAAGTTTTACTACAGCTTTTTCGCTTTATGAATACGAAATATTTTCCAATGCATGAATCATGACATTATTTCTATTTTTGACTACTTTATCGAAGAAAAAAATTTTGGTTTCTGACACGTATGACATTTATATTGGTTCATTTTCTTTACATTTTGTACTATCTAATTGATGAAATGATGTATCATCAGTGTTTATATGTCTGACCATGATGTTAAAAGAAAATTATTTTTGACATTATGCTGATATTTTTTTTCTATAGCAGTGGGAAGCATATCAGTGACATTCCTTTCATGTGTGTCGGTCGCTGATTAAGTCTAAAGAAAGGAGATTTGAGAATATTAGTGCGCTATGAATTCTGTAATCTTCTGATTTTGAACTACGAGGGACCGCACAAAAGACAAAAATCAATAAATTTGTTCAAAAGAGAGTTCATGCTAGCAGCGCAATGATCTATGACACTTAAAATCGGAATCTCGTAATATTGTTGGTTGCATCTGTGTACACCGTGTGCATAGGTGAACATGGTCGAATATTCTACAACTGACGAATTGAAGCATGTTGAGGTTCAATAAAATTTTCTGCTTTGGATTGGGCTTTTAGGAGGCGTGTAGTAAGCCAAAAAAGGAAAAAGACCGATTGGTAAGAAGACTACAATTAACGCGATGACAACATGCATAAACAAAAAAAATTTGGAATCCGTGTGACAGGTTTGAATTGTGAATGATGAATTCTCACTGAAACGTGGTGTGATGCTTTATGAGAGAGACAGGAAGAGTGAGATAGAGAAAATTAAGAAGAATTAGGTTGACAACAAGAAAAACAATGTATGTTCGAGGAAACCAGAATCTTGAGTTCAGGGCATCATACGACAGCGTGTTTTGGAATTTCAGAGATTTGCTCAATGACATGGTTGTGAGAATTTTTCTGAAATTGTATCATATTTAATCTATGGTTAAAAACAATCTCCAGTCTCAAATGGAAATATTGAAAGCTTTCATATTCTTGATATTGTGGAGTTTCTATTTCTTAAGGGCATGGAACAAGTATGCATCGCCTCTTTTCAATTTAGCATCGTATCAAATGAGTTGGTTGCCTCAACGGCTGTTTGGATGTGCAGAATAAAGTTAGTGAACTCACGAATTGCATGTTATCGACATTATAGGCGCCTGTAATGTCGATAACTTGCAATTCGTGAGTTCACTAAACTGCAAGTTGATGTCATACTGTTGTACATATAGACTGTATTGCACACATTGTAGATTGTAATTGCTGATGGCCATTTCTTTTCTGCAAAGTCATCCAACGCTTTCAAACACCCCTCTAGAAGAACATTGATAGACAGTAGATCATTGGTTCACTTGCCTTAATCTTCCCTCGTTTTTCAGCACTTTTTCAGCAGTGCGATGGCCGGTGGAAAAAGGGTTGATGCATTTACTATATGGCGAAGCATTGCTAATGATATGATCAATAAAAATAAATAGTATAAATGCGCTGAAATTCCATGTTCAAAAAATTATGGCGAGCTGTAGAAACTAACGTACTGGAGGAAACCTACGTTCTACTAGAAGCGTAGGAGCGCCATGCCCAGTGCAAGAAACTACTGTGGCATTCCTTGAGGTTCATTTGCTTGCTTCATTACGACCGAAATCCTGTACAATCATGTCACTCTTGTGCATGTAAATGGAGAGGCAATTGTGTTAAAGGCTACATGTACTTCCTAGGAAACTAGCACGTGTGATTTGCTTCCTAGAGACCAGTAAAATGAATAGCACAGTGCATCTGGTAGGACGTTCTGAAAGCTATATGAGGATAAAACTGCGTTTATCAAATCTCAACAGAGGTAACCACCATAGAGTAGGGATATATAGGTAGAGTGTCGACTCAAAAAAGTATCTGTATACAGTGAAAAATTTTACATGAAAAGATTCAGTTTTTTTCGGAATTTGCGTTCCCGTGATCCAAAAAATTATTTGAGCACTTTTGAAAAAAGTCAAAATTTTGCCAATTTGAATACTACCGAGATGACTCCCCGCTGTAAGTAGTATAAAGCAAGTTGGATATCAAAAGGAATGAATTTTTGCTAATAATCATTCCAACTAAGCGGAAATCAAGCTGATTATCAAAGGAATTTCATGCTCCGTATTGTAATGGAAGTCTTCATGAAAAAGTCGCGATATTATCCATGCTTTCTTGGCTGAAATGTCAAAGTTTTTAATTCAATTTTCACCGCCTTGATTTCATGATTCACTAAAGTCATGTTTCAGATCTTGAATCTGAATAGTGATGTGGACCCATTTACATCTTTCAAAGTGAATTGAAATGTCATTGAATCTGTGATTTTGCCATGCCAGCGGCAGCTGTTGCCTGATCACGCTTAAGAAGATTCTCTTGAGGTTCAGCAGAAAAGCAATAGCGCAGGTCATCGAGTTGCCAATTTAGCAAACATAACCTCACCAAGGCTGTCAGACACGGACTGTCTGTAAAATACCATCATTCCTTCTGCTTTATGCTATCATGATCAGTCAATTCCGTTGTAATTTCTACAAAGCTGCATAAATGCGAATATCTCACATTTGGAAAC
Organism: Prostheceraeus crozeri; assembly: GCA_907163375.1. NCBI lineage: Eukaryota > Metazoa > Platyhelminthes > Polycladida > Euryleptidae > Prostheceraeus > Prostheceraeus crozeri. Next base: position 525,108 of record CAJQUW010014303.1, read on the forward strand.
AATTCCGACTGTATCTCCTTTGAATTCATTTAATAAAATCGAAAGTGTATACACATTGGGGATTTAATAAATGCGGAGTTACCACTCTACCTAATATAATTACTCTATGGTAACCACCACGAGACATGTTTCGGTCTGTTGGGCCTCATCAGTCGTAGGTAGGTTCGAACCAGCGACGTTGGAGCTAGAGGACGAATGTCTTGACATGCAATGAACGGCACTTGCGTGAAGCGCCTCAATCCCAGATCCGGCATTACGTGGTTGCAGAATGCAATCCGCCCTCCACGTGCCGGTAAATTCAGCACAATTCTTAATTTTCTGTATCGAAGTTTAAGTACAGTGCCGCAAAGCAAGTTGTCATATCGTAGCAAAATCCCGTTTTTGCACGCTTTTATCACTGATCAGTAATTTAATTTCCTTTAATCACTATTACTCAAAAGCAATGACTTCCATCATTAATTACATATTTTTTCATCATTTTTTTAAAAAATATCTTCCCAAACTCATCAATATTATCCCCCCTGGCCTCAATAATGGCTTTCACTCTTTTGGGCATTGAGTCTGCTAAAGTCTTGCACACTTCTTTGATCTCCATATCTCTGTTCCACACTTTGATGAAGTTGCTGATGAGGTCGGATTTGGTTTTGCAGTCGAACTTTCCCAACTTCATCTTTACGAGGGCCCACAAATTCTCGATTGGGTTGCAATTCGGTGACTGTGGCGGCCAGTCAAGCAGTGTCACACCATGGCTCTGAAGAAACTCTTTTGATCTCTTGCTGACGTGGCAGGGTGCATTGTCTTGCTGGAATATCGCGTTATCATGGAACGTTTCAGCGATTTCTGGAATGACTCGCCGCTCTAGGATGTCATTGATGTAGCGATCAGTGTTCATAGAGCCTTCAATGACACGTGCCCGTCCAGGACCTTCATAGGAAATCATGACCTTGGTTGGATGTTTAACAGTGAATTTGCAGTGATCCTTCGCTAATGGATGCCCTTCAACGACACGAACAAACCTTGGAGCTCCGTCTGTCAGACAAATGAATGTCTCGTCACTCCAAAGGACTCGCCTCCACTGTTGCAAGCTCCAGTCTTGGTGCTCTCGTGCCCATTGATATCGCTTGGCTTTGTGTAGGCTTGTCAGAAGTGGCTTTGTTTTGGGTCTGATAGTCCGACACCCAACTTCTACGAGCGCTCGCCTCACAGTTCTGACACTCACGTCTTCGAACTCTGTTCCCAGCTGCTTCCTGACTTCATCTGCTGTCGCACGCGGATCCTTTATGACAACTTGTTTCATGTGTCTTAGCGCTCGATCGTCAAAAATCTTGTTGTGACCACCGCGGTTATCGAACGCAGTGGCTGTTGTTCAACTTTCTCTCACACTATTGATGATCTTTGAGACACCTGACTGATTTATTCCAACAGCTTCTGCAATTTACTTTTGCGTCTTTGTTGTGTGCTGCGCTAGAGTCCACACTTGAATTCGCACTTTCTCTGTTTCGCTCATTTTTAGCTGTGAAAGAAGCAAAGATTGCATTACTGACCATTGTTAGCCAGCAACACTGAATAGTGTTCCTGCAAGCATTTGTTGATTCAATGAAGACAATGGACAAGTTCAGCATGGTGTAAATACTGTTTCATACAAACAAGGACCTGAGTGAATGAAGCCGAATCAATGACGTAGTTACGTGACATGACAACAATTAAAGTCCTATTTGATGCGTAATTGTGCGATATGACAACTTGTTGTCCGGCACTGTATAATTCATTTCTTTGATAATTAGGGACCTGCTGGAAGCTTCGTCTCTCCGCTAGCGATAATTGACTTTAGTTTTTCCGCGCTACTCACAGAGCTACGAGCTCGTAATATAGAAGCCTCAAAGTATCTATCAACTAGACCATGCACTGCTGTTCAACAGTATGACGTATTAAAAAGTATATATTTACAAACACTGTATAGGAATAATACTTTATATAATAATACTTTATATATTTTTTTATACTACTTAATAATAACCATCTTTGAAAACAATTAGGCTACAAAGCATGGTTATAAAACCATGTTTAAAAGCCTGTGCGACAGCAATCGTCATGTCGTGGATGGTGCATTGTGTCGTCAAACTGACAATGATATCGGACGTTATTGTCCTTGGTGAAACTTTCTCGGACGTTGTCATTGTATGACGTCATCGAATATTTCGTCATCTTTTAGTTTCATTGATGACCGCGTTATTAAATGTTGCAGCAAGTCGCTGATTGATGATCTGTGTTCAAATGAATAATTGATTGTCTCTGATTTGTATATAAACATTGTCTTTACCTTAATACAACACACTCATCTCGGAATCCAAGCTGGTTTTCTATAACAGCCTGGTATAATAGGTATTTCTGAAGCACAGTTTTAACTAAAAACATTGCATCAAAACAAAACTTCTGTCCTTCTGACAATACAGATATTAAATTGATATTAGAAACATTTGTTATATAATCGGCGTTATTTGGTGCCTTCGCTTCTGTGTTTTTGACATACAAGTGCTGGCTGAGTATTGCGTCAATTTACAGTTCGTGACTATCGAATTCATCTAAACTACAAAGGAGAGACTCATGAAAACTTGGTATATGTTGCTAAATTCAATATTTATTTGCATAAGTAGATCTTCAACATTTAAATTTCTAAAAGTGTTTCAATATGGAAGCATGTTTCAAAACACGCCATGTTGCTTAAATCCGAATTACGCATACAGCTCACATCTAGAAATACGGAATAATTTAATTCACTAAATTAGAATGTCAAGGGAAGAATCTCAGTATGAGTGGAATTGCTGATAAAATTCACCACTTCGAGGGCAGCGGCTATAAATATTCGCAATCAAACGTGCTTTGATTACAGACGGAACCTTGTGAGTCCTTAATCAATAATTCTATGGGTTGAGTTATTGCCGGCAGTTTTATTGACACTATGATCATGTCAACTTTTTGGAATCCACGCTGATTAACGCTATAGACAAGACAGAAGTCAAAGCCAATGGTTGATCAGTTTTGTCGATATCAGAGCTCTAGTTCATTCTTTATAGATACGAATTCACCACAACATTGTCCATTTATCGGCTTCCTTAGGTATACATAATGAGTCATTTAGAAAATGTGTTGCACAACTTGTAGTACTATTGATCTATGGCTAATCGTTAGCTTGCAACCGCACTCATGTGCAATTCAGTTTACTGTATAAAACAAACACAGACGTTGTCGCTGCTTAACTTTAGTTTTCTTATTTAGGATTCGTTGCGTTCAATATTTTTAACCAAATAGGTGAGCAGGAAAGATCACAGATAATCAATCTAAAATATTCTGTTGAATCTAAAACATCTCTCTTTTAACTTAGAATGGATAGAAGAAGTTGATTACAAATCAAACGGTCCTCAGGAAAATAGACATTCTGCATGCAAAAATGTAGTCCATTCAAAATGTGGCTCCTCTCTATCCATAGGATTTCGGTAGAAATAGCCCAGAAGAAAATTAGAACCTCCTCACTGTAAACTGTAAACAGCCACTTATCGGACAATTTGTGAGCCACATCAGTATTTTGGCACTTACTGCGTATTATCAGACAAATTTCCTGCTTGTCAGACCATTTTTGTCTCATCGCACGAACTAGTTTACATTATTGCGTTTACTGCCTATCATACTACTTGTGACTAATATATACACTTTTATTGAAATTGGATGGTATCCTTGATAATTTTCAATTATAGAATATACAATATTGTAAATAAGTAGGGTTCTTTGTATACACCTTGAGGAATGGCAATAACAGGTCTGGATATTTGACGTATTGATGCCATCTTTTAATTCTGGTTTTACAATGTTTTTACAGCTTTTAAGGGTCTATATGCTTCCCTAAAGTTGACATTGACACAGCAGACTTGTTAAGTATCAGAGTTGTTCATAATGCGAGTGTGAATGAGTGGAGCAGAGTTAGAACCGATGTGATTAGGAGTGACTAGTTGCCATTAGCTGATGTTGAATAGTTTGATCATATTTAAACACTTTGAGTTTGAGAGAAAATACTTTTAGAAAAGTAGACAGAATTGTCTGATATTTTGGCGAATAATTGTCTCATCTTGTCTGCTCTGAACATCCACTTTTGGTTGTTCATTGTCTCATGTTGTCTGTTGGCTGGTTACAAACAACAAGCAAGGTCAGAATGAAAAATTGATAAAGTACAAGCATAGCCATAGCGTCCAAGATATTTACTCAATCAACGCAAACAACACCACAAACTAATGTCAATGATCACAAAGGATGCGCAATTCAGTCCCCATCCTCCCACTTGCCCTGCAACGGACACAGCAGGCTCTCAAAGTTGACCTAATTTCACGGATTTTACGAAATTTGACCATCTCCTCTACTAATTTCAAGCATGGCCATAGCGTCCAAGATATTTACTCAATCAACGCAACCAACACCACAAACTAATGTCAATAATCACAAGGGATGCGCAATTCAGTCCCCATCCTCCTGCATGCCCTGCAACGGACACAGCAGGCTCTCAAAGTTGACCTAATTTCACGGATTTTACGAAATTTGACCATCTCCTCCACTAATTTCAAGCATAGCCATAGCGTCCAAGATATTTACTCAATCAACGCAACCAACACCACAAACTAATGTCAATGATCACAAGGGATGCGCAATTCAGTCCCCATCCTCCTGCATGCCCTGCAACGGACACAGCAGGCTCTCAAAGTTGACCTAATTTCACGGATTTTACGAAATTTGACCATCTCCTCTACTAATTTCAAGCATAGCCATAGCGTCCAAGATATTTACTCATTCAACGCAACCAACACCACAAACTAATGTCAATGATCACAAAGGATGCGCAATTCAGTCCCCATCCTCCCACTTGCCCTGCAACGGACACAGCAGGCTCTCAAAGTTGACCTAATTTCACGGATTTTACGAAATTTGACCATCTCCTCTACTAATTTCAAGCATAGCCATAGCGTCCAAGATATTTACTCAATCAACGCAACCAACACCACAAACTAATGTCAATGATCAGAAGGGATGCGCAATTCAGTCCCCATCCTCCTACATGCCCTGCAACGGACACAGCAGGCTCTCAAAGTTGACCTAATTTCACGGATTTTACGAAATTTGACCATCTCCTCTACTAATTTCAAGCATGGCCATAGCGTCCAAGATATTTACTCAATCAACGCAACCAACACCACAAACTAATGTCAATAATCACAAGGGATGCGCAATTCAGTCCCCATCCTCCTGCATGCCCTGCAACGGACACAGCAGGCTCTCAAAGTTGACCTAATTTCACGGATTTTACGAAATTTGACCATCTCCTCCACTAATTTCAAGCATAGCCATAGCGTCCAAGATATTTACTCAATCAACGCAACCAACACCACAAACTAATGTCAATGATCACAAAGGATGCGCAATTCAGTCCCCATCCTCCTGCATGCCCTGCAACGGACACAGCAGGCTCTCAAAGTTGACCTAATTTCACGGATTTTACGAAATTTGACCATCTCCTCTACTAATTTCAAGCATAGCCATAGCGTCCAAGATATTTACTCATTCAACGCAACCAACACCACAAACTAATGTCAATGATCAGAAGGGATGCGCAATTCAGTCCCCATCCTCCTACATGCCCTGCAACGGACACAGCAGGCTCTCAAAGTTGACCTAATTTCACGGATTTTACGAAATTTGACCATCTCCTCTACTAATTTCAAGCATAGCCATAGCGTCCAAGATATTTACTCAATCAACGCAACCAACACCACAAACTAATGTCAATGATCAGAAAGGATGCGCAAGTTAGTCCCCATCCTCCCACTTGCCCTGCAACGGACACAGCAGGCTCTCAAAGTTGACCTAATTTCACGGATTTTACGAAATTTGACCATCTCCTCTACTAATTTCAAGCATAGCCATAGCGTCCAAGATATTTACTCATTCAACGCAACCAACACCACAAACTAATGTCAATGATCACAAAGGATGCGCAATTCAGTCCCCATCCTCCCACTTGCCCTGCAACGGACACAGCAGGCTCTCAAAGTTGACCTAATTTCACGGATTTTACGAAATTTGACCATCTCCTCTACTAATTTCAAGCATAGCCATAGCGTCCAAGATATTTACTCAATCAACGCAACCAACACCACAAACTAATGTCAATGATCACAAGGGATGCGCAATTCAGTCCCCATCCTCCTGCATGCCCTGCAACGGACACAGCAGGCTCTCAAAGTTGACCTAATTTCACGGATTTTACGAAATTTGACCATCTCCTCTACTAACTTCAAGCATAGCCATAGCGTCAAGATATTTACTCAATCAACGCAACCAACACCACAAACTAATGTCAATGATCACAAGGGATGCGCAATTCAGTCCCCATCCTCCTACATGCCCTGCAACGGACACAGCAGGCTCTCAAAGTTGACATAATTTCACGGATTTTACGAAATTTGACCATCTCCTCTACTAATTTCAAGCATAGCCATAGCGTCCAAGATATTTACTCAATCAACGCAACCAACACCACAAACTAATGTCAATGATCACAAGGGATGCGCAATTCAGTCCACATCCTCCTACATGCCCTGCAACGGACACAGCAGGCTCTCAAATTGACCTAATTTCACGGATTTTACGAAATTTGACCATCTCCTCTACTAATTTCAAGCATAGCCATAGCGTGCAAGATATTTACTCAATCAACGCAACCAACACCACAAACTAATGTCAATGATCAGAAGGGATGCGCAATTCAGTCGACATCCTCCTACATGCCCTGCAACGGACACAGCAGGCTCTCAAAGTTGACCTAATTTCACGGATTTTACGAAATTTGACCATCTCCTCTACTAATTTCAAGCATAGCCATAGCGTCCAAGATATTTACTCAATCAACGCAACCAACACCACAAACTAATGTCAATGATCAGAAAGGATGCGCAAGTTAGTCCCCATCCTCCCACTTGCCCTGCAACGGACACAGCAGGCTCTCAAAGTTGACCTAATTTCACGGATTTTACGAAATTTGACCATCTCCTCTACTAATTTCAAGCATGGCCATAGCGTCCAAGATATTTACTCAATCAACGCAACCAACACCACAAACTAATGTCAATAATCACAAGGGATGCGCAATTCAGTCCCCATCCTCCCACTTGCCCTGCAACGGACACAGCAGGCTCGCAAAGTTGACCTAATTTCACGGATTTTACGAAATTTGACCATCTCCTCTACTAATTTCAAGCATAGCCATAGCGTCCAAGATATTTACTCAATCAACGCAACCAACACCACAAACTAATGTCAATGATCAGAAGGGATGCGCAATTCAGTCCCCATCCTCCTACATGCCCTGCAACGGACACAGCAGGCTCTCAAAGTTGACCTAATTTCACGGATTTTACGAAATTTGACCATCTCCTCTACTAATTTCAAGCATAGCCATAGCGTCCAAGATATTTACTCAATCAACGCAACCAACACCACAAACTAATGTCAATGATCAGAAGGGATGCGCAATTCAGTCCCCATCCTCCTGCATGCCCTGCAACGGACACAGCAGGCTCTCAAAGTTGACCTAATTTCACGGATTTTACGAAATTTGACCATCTCCTCTACTAATTTCAAGCATAGCCATAGCGTCCAAGATATTTACTCAATCAACGCAACCAACACCACAAACTAATGTCAATAATCAGAAGGGATGCGCAATTCAGTCTACATCCTCCTGCATGCCCTGCAACGGACACAGCAGGCTCTCAAAGTTGACCTAATTTCACGGATTTTACGAAATTTGACCATCTCCTCTACTAATTTCAAGCATAGCCATAGCTTCCAAGATATTTACTCAATCAACGCAACCAACACCACAAACTAATGTCAATAATCACAAGGGATGCGCAATTCAGTCCCCATCCTCCCACTTGAGCTGCAACGGACACAGCAGGCTCTCAAAGTTGACCTAATTTCACGGATTTTACGAAATTTGACCATCTCCTCTACTAATTTCAAGCATAGCCATAGCGTCCAAGATATTTACTCAATCAACGCAACCAACACCACAAAATAATGTCAATGATCACAAGGGATGCGCAATTCAGTCCCCATCCTCCTACATGCCCTGCAACGGACACAGCAGGCTCTCAAAGTTGACCTAATTTCACGGATTTTAAGAAATTTGACCATCTCCTCTACTAATTTCAAGCATAGCCATAGCGTCCAAGATATTTACTCAATCAACGCAACCAACACCACAAACTAATGTCAATGATCACAAGGGATGCGCAATTCAGTCCCCATCCTCCTACATGCCCTGCAACGGACACAGCAGGCTCTCAAAGTTGACCTAATTTCACGGATTTTACGAAATTTGACCATCTCCTCTACTAATTTCAAGCATAGCCATAGCGTCCAAGATATTTACTAAATCAACGCAACCAACACCACAAACTAATGTCAATGATCACAAGGGATGCGCAATTCAGTCCCCATCCTCCTGCATGCCCTGCAACGGACACAGCAGGCTCTCAAAGTTGACCTAATTTCACGGATTTTACGAAATTTGACCATCTCCTCTACTAACTTCAAGCATAGCCATAGCGTCAAGATATTTACTCAATCAACGCAACCAACACCACAAACTAATGTCAATGATCACAAGGGATGCGCAATTCAGTCCCCATCCTCCTACATGCCCTGCAACGGACACAGCAGGCTCTCAAAGTTGACATAATTTCACGGATTTTACGAAATTTGACCATCTCCTCTACTAATTTCAAGCATAGCCATAGCGTCCAAGATATTTACTAAATCAACGCAACCAACACCACAAACTAATGTCAATGATCAGAAGGGATGCGCAATTCAGTCCCCATCCTCCTGCATGCCCTGCAACGGACACAGCAGGCTCTCAAAGTTGACCTAATTTCACGGATTTTACGAAATTTGACCATCTCCTCTACTAACTTCAAGCATAGCCATAGCGTCCAAGATATTTACTCAACCAACGCAACCAACACCACAAACTAATGTCAATGATCACAAGGGATGCGCAATTCAGTCCCCATCCTCCTGCATGCCCTGCAACGGACACAGCAGGCTCTCAAAGTTGACCTAATTTCACGGATTTTACGAAATTTGACCATCTCTACTAATTTCAAGCATAGCCATAGCGTCCAAGATATTTACTCAATCAACGCAACCAACACCACAAACTAATGTCAATAATCACAAAGGTTGCGCAATTCAGTCCCCATCCTCCCGCTTGCCCTGCAACGGACACAGCAGGCTCTCAAAGTTGACCTAATTTCACGGATTTTACGAAATTTGACCATCTCTACTAATTTCAAGCATAGCCATAGCGTCCAAGATATTTACTCAACCAACGCAACCAACACCACAAACTAATGTCAATGATCACAAGGGATGCGCGAAAACCTCCGCTTGTAGGGATGTCATCATGAACTGTGTTCCACAAGGTAACCGATCGGATAGTCATTTCCTAGTAAACCATTGTTTACGAAATGATTTCACAGTTGATGGATTTGGTTCATGGATATCCATGTTTACCAGAAGAGCGTTATTATCAACAGCTAACCGTCGCAAGGCACACTTAGACAGAAAGAAGTCTCAGTACTTCATTTATCTCTGAGATGGCAGGAAGAATGTGAGGAGGGAGATAGCTCCTCAAAATGTCTATGCAATATCTTGCTCTTATTACAGTAGTCGCAGTGAAAGTAATTTCAGAAAAATAGTAGTACACCTAAAGATTTGTAAAGAGGAGAATGAAACAAGGTGTCTCATCTTCCTGAAATACTTCAGGCTTGATAAGACTAAAGACTTAGAGGTAAAACCACATGCGAATTCAAAGTGGAAGCGACCATTTCAACTTGCTAGGAAATCAACTTTGAATAAAATTATGGATGAGGTGTCACATCCTAATGCAAATATACTCAAAATTTGTTTTAGGAGAGGAAGTTCCCCGTGATCGCCGACAAATTTATAACCAAAAGTGTAATAACAGGGAGCATATAGTAAAACCTACTGATGAGATAGGTGAGTGTCTGCAGAAGTTAAGTCTACAGTGAAAGAGGTCTTGGAGAAGACAGATTTCTCCAAAGTATAATTTGTCATGACTATCCCATAAACATTTTGTTTAATGACCAACAAATGACCGACGTCAAGCGTTTTACAACCACAGAAGGTGGAACAGCCCTGTGCATAGATACAACGTTTGATGTCGGTGATTTCTATTTGACAACTACGACGTTTAAAGAAATACCTCTCTTGATGAACAAGGACCAAGGGATCCCAACATTCATTGGTCCTTCTATGATACATTATTCGAAAGACACGAACACTTACGCTCATCTTCTTTTTGAATTACGCAAAATGATTCGTGTTGATGAAGATATTTTATTCATTGGAAGTGACGATGACAAATCCCTGAGCGCTGCCATTTCCCTATGTTTTGAGGGAACACGACATTTATTGTGCGCTAGACATGTACAAGAAAATATTGAGCGTTACCTACAAAATAAAGGTCATCCGATGAATTTCAGAACAGCTATCATCAATGACATATTTCATGAGAAGAAAGGTTTTACGTATGCCGATGATAGTGTTACACGATTGCTGCAATTGTATTATTGTATTCTGAGTGAGATACAAATGAAAAGAAATTAAATATTACCCACCCAAAGTCATTTTCTGATTGGTTTCGCCAATATCAAGGAAGTCGCTGTATCGATAGCAGTATGTCTCAATTAAGAGCTATGGGTATCGACAAATTATTTAGAAATAATACACAAGAGGCGAACCATTAAAGATTTCCTTGGCAAGAAATGCCACGTTTTGGAGTTTATAGATAAGTTCAAGGAGGTCATTATGTTACAACAAATCGAAAGAGTTCGAGCTACCAAGAATCTCAATGACTATACATTGCAGGAAGAATACAAGGAAAAAATGACATAAAAGATCCTTCTAGTTTAGAAACTCATCTAAAGTGTGATCCCATCGTAAATGGGAATGATTCCGATGATATATATTCCAAGTATAGGAATGTATATTATCGTGCAACAAGAAATGCATAACAAAAAGGTTCCCTTACTTTGATTAAAGCTTAATTCAAATAACAGCAGTACAGAGAGCATCATTGAATTCTATCGTTCCCGTGGGTATGGGCTGGGAATGGCTGTTGAGGCCATCCCCACAGCTCCCATAGCACTTCTATGGGGATTCTGAAGATTTTTGACATTCACTAGAAGCAATCAGAACTGACATCATATCACACAATCAACTTCGATGTTGAATTACAAAGTATCACGCAGCCTACCCATCTCCCACTTAAAATGCATGAGATATCAATGCTGATCATTCTCACATTGGCAACACACGTTCAATAATTTTGGATGATAATGATTTCCGGTTTTTCAAGGACGTCTGAAGTGGAATAATTCTTCAAGTTTCTTTTACTGCAGAGCCGAATGGAGACTTACAAATATTTGCTCTAATAGTATAAGTAACTCAGATAAAATTATTTGTGATATAATTAAGCTTGCGTGATCAATACTATTAATCATTATCAACCTAGATTTTAAACTAATTACGATATAGAAGACCTGTTGGGTCCAGTCCAAAAAGCAAGACATATGAAATGTTGAATGATTTTCGTCGGATACATATGAACAGTGTGATAAAGATTTCTCACACCAAATCATTCAACTGTAAGCCATCTACTCGCATTGCAGTCATAGTTATAATGAAAGCTCAGATTTTTCACTTTTCCACGACTTGTCAGAACTATCATTTTTATCTGATAGGCATCCTTAACTGCACACTTAAGTGTTCCTCAATAAATGGTTCATTGTGCTGCATTTCATCACCATACACAAATGGGTCAACAACATCCTCCCAATTCTTGTGCAATAATTCGGTGACATGAGTGGTCGAGAAACAGCAAAATCTATGTATTAGTAGATTAGATTAATTCAAAGTTTTTCCTTCACCACGTGTATATAGTCGATTTCTGCTGCGAAACAATTCTTGACTTGAGATGCATAAACACCAAACTCGCTTTAATATTTTACTTCTTTGTCGGCATTGATGGAGATAGAATTGTCAATGATTGCTGCATTAATTCAATTAACGAATATTAAACGGGAATATTCACACATATGAACATGGCATGATCCCCTGAGCAATGAGCGATGGCTATAACACACACTGGTAGACTGCAAACATATAGTGAAGGCCTACATGAGAATTTTTGACAGGTGGCTTTTTGTGACAGAGTGACCATTTTGAAGTACTGGAAGTGTAGCAACATATGAATATTTTTTATTTACGTTCAACCCTGTCTTTGTATGCTGATTGACTTCCTATTATTTGAAAATAGCACCATTATAAGCAATCAAACGAATGAAAAATCCTCACATTAGGAACCCCAAATGCCAACTTACTGCCCAGGACTATATTCTCACAGATGGAACACGTGAAACTCGTATATAATCTATCAAAACAGCCAAATAAATGCACTTAAAATTATTTGCAGTAAAAATCGAGTCTACACGGAAAGCAGGTGACTGAAAATATTGTGGGAACATTAAGGTCCTTCAAGCCATAAACTAATAGTTAAAATTTCAATAGATATATTGATAAATATTCATGCTTGCTTTTGTGAAACATTCTGCACTTAATCACGATTTTCTACAGCGAGGAATTTAAGCATAGTTTTTTTGAAATGAATGTGTGTATATTTCTTGAGAAGCCTTCGCACAACATGTATACGCGATGTAATGTAAGCCTATGTTTGATTTTACTTGATGTAGACCGGTTGCTTAGTGAATCAAATAACACCGAATCTCAAAACAGCGAACGGCAAAAAGGCAAATATAAGAAACATCAAAATTTCAAAATAGCGAAATATAAAAATGGCGCACTATGCCTATGCAATGGTCGAGTGTTGTGCAGAACTAAGCACATACTCGTATTGATATTTGATCTCAACATTTAATAAGGCCATGTTTCCTTTAGTCCACATGTAGCTGTTGAATTTTTATGCAAACGTGTTTCCTTTAAGGGAACATTAATGCAAAAATTGTACCCTTAAAATAGTCCTGTAGCGAAATGAAGTAGGATCGACATGGTCAATAACTAGGGTAAGTGAACCAAAAATCCAAAGTGAGTAAAAGAGGAAGTTTGAAAAACACAAGCTGATCAATAACCGATTTGTTATAAAAGCAAAGAAATAAAGACAATGTCGTCATACTAATAAAAAGAAGCATTTCGAGATAGAATCACGTTTTCGGCAAACTACGTTATGGTAGTTTTATGGAAAAAGGGTGTCATGTGTCATGAATCATTAAAGAATTAAAAGCGGAATGAGAAGAACCTATGCAAATTGTACGTGTAAGCTGGCAGCAGACGACAAAAACTTACGAATCAGTCGAGATAGATAAAGAACACCTATCTGCCAATGCAACCAAATGATTCTGGCAAATGTAAATTTGTGAGTCAAATACGTGTGCATAGCGGGCTCTATTCCTTGCTTAAACGAGCATTTAGTTAACTTTTCGGTACAATAATTTCTAGGTGGCAAGTCAGAATCAAGGCTTAATAATGATAGAAAATGCTGCAATTTTAAAGAGCAATAGGCCTATACCGAAGATAGCAAAGAAAGGTCATAAAAGTCATAATACGCAATCGGTGACAGTCCAGGAATCCCATTCCGCATCTCTGGAGTCAAATACGGCCGTCGGATCGTTGAATGCTGTGCAGAAGTTGCACTGAAATGGAGATATTGGACATCAATCATTCTGTGTGAACAAGAGCAACATATTAATTAAGGGCTTATCCTGTGGGGGTGTAGGGATTCTGTGAGGATGCCCACAGGTTTTTCTGTGGGCATGCGGTAGGGTGGGGATTCAAATATCAATCCCCACGAAAACCCTGCTAAATTCACATTATCAGAAATATCAGTCAGATGAATTTAATTATGCTGTGACTTAGAACAAGTGCGTTATTGATCCACCGACTTCCTTTCCTCCACGATTGAAATAAATGCAGACTTCACACACAACTAAATAACTGCAATCCCTTGGCCAGCAGACCACATCCTCACAGTAACTTCCAAAAAAGTATTATCACTTGAATCTTTCTCTGTATCTTATCTCCATTTTTAATGACATCCTTCGACCACTACAACCGCTTTGATATACCAAAAGAGAACTGATCGTTCCTCCTACTGGGGCAAAAACTAAATTGCGCATCCCTTGTGATTATTGACATTAGTTTGTGGTGTTGGTTGCGTTGATTGAGTAAATATCTTGGACGCTATGGCTATGCTTGAAATTAGTAGAGGAGATGGTCAAATTTCGTAAAATCCGTGAAATTAGGTCAACTTTGAGAGCCTGCTGTGTCCGTTGCAGGGCAAGTGGGAGGATGGGGACTAACTTGCGCATCCTTTCTGATCATTGACATTAGTTTGTGGTGTTGGTTGCGTTGATTGAGTAAATATCTTGGACGCTATGGCTATGCTTGAAATTAGTAGAGGAGATGGTCAAATTTCGTAAAATCCGTGAAATTAGGTCAACTTTGAGAGCCTGCTGTGTCCGTTGCAGGGCATGCAGGAGGATGTCGACTGAATTGCGCATCCCTTCTGATTATTGACATTAGTTTGTGGTGTTGGTTGCGTTGATTGAGTAAATATCTTGACGCTATGGCTATGCTTGAAATTAGTAGAGGAGATGGTCAAATTTCGTAAAATCCGTGAAATTAGGTCAACTTTGAGAGCCTGCTGTGTCCGTTGCAGGGCATGCAGGAGGATGGGGACTGAATTGCGCATCCCTTCTGATCATTGACATTAGTTTGTGGTGTTGGTTGCGTTGATTGAGTAAATATCTTGGACGCTATGGCTATGCTTGAAATTAGTAGAGGAGATGGTCAAATTTCGTAAAATCCGTGAAATTAGGTCAACTTTGAGAGCCTGCTGTGTCCGTTGCAGGGCATGCAGGAGGATGGGGACTGAATTGCGCATCCCTTGTGATTATTGACATTAGTTTGTGGTGTTGGTTGCGTTGATTGAGTAAATACCTTGGACGCTATGGCTATGCTTGAAATTAGTAGAGGAGATGGTCAAATTTCGTAAAATCCGTGAAATTAGGTCAACTTTGAGAGCCTGCTGTGTCCGTTGCAGGGCAAGTGGGAGGATGGGGACTAACTTGCGCATCCTTTCTGATCATTGACATTAGTTTGTGGTGTTGGTTGCGTTGATTGAGTAAATATCTTGGACGCTATGGCTATGCTTGAAATTAGTAGAGATGGTCAAATTTCGTAAAATCCGTGAAATTAGGTCAACTTTGAGAGCCTGCTGTGTCCGTTGCAGGGCATGTAGGAGGATGTGGACTGAATTGCGCATCCCTTGTGATCATTGACATTAGTTTGTGGTGTTGGTTGCGTTGATTGAGTAAATATCTTGGACGCTATGGCTATGCTTGAAATTAGTAGAGGAGATGGTCAAATTTCGTAAAATCCGTGAAATTAGGTCAATTTGAGAGCCTGCTGTGTCCGTTGCAGGGCATGTAGGAGGATGTGGACTGAATTGCGCATCCCTTCTGATCATTGACATTAGTTTGTGGTGTTGGTTGCGTTGATTGAGTAAATATCTTGGACGCTATGGCTATGCTTGAAATTAGTAGAGGAGATGGTCAAATTTCGTAAAATCCGTGAAATTAGGTCAACTTTGAGAGCCTGCTGTGTCCGTTGCAGGGCAAGCGGGAGGATGGGGACTGAATTGCGCAACCTTTGTGATCATTGACATTAGTTTGTGGTGTTGGTTGCGTTGATTGAGTAAATATCTTGGACGCTATGGCTATGCTTGAAATTAGTAGAGGAGATGGTCAAATTTCGTAAAATCCGTGAAATTAGGTCAACTTTGAGAGCCTGCTGTGTCCGTTGCAGGGCATGCAGGAGGATGTAGACTGAATTGCGCATCCCTTCTGATTATTGACATTAGTTTGTGGTGTTGGTTGCGTTGAATGAGTAAATATCTTGGACGCTATGGCTATGCTTGAAGTTAGTAGAGGAGATGGTCAAATTTCGTAAAATCCGTGAAATTAGGTCAACTTTGAGAGCCTGCTGTGTCCGTTGCAGGGCATGTAGGAGGATGTGGACTGAATTGCGCATCCCTTCTGATCATTGACATTAGTTTGTGGTGTTGGTTGCGTTGATTGAGTAAATATCTTGACGCTATGGCTATGCTTGAAATTAGTAGAGGAGATGGTCAAATTTCGTAAAATCCGTGAAATTAGGTCAACTTTGAGAGCCTGCTGTGTCCGTTGCAGGGCATGTAGGAGGATGTGGACTGAATTGCGCATCCCTTGTGATCATTGACATTAGTTTGTGGTGTTGGTTGCGTTGATTGAGTAAATATCTTGGACGCTATGGCTATGCTTGAAATTAGTAGAGGAGATGGTCAAATTTCGTAAAATCCGTGAAATTAGGTCAACTTTGAGAGCCTGCTGTGTCCGTTGCAGGGCATGCAGGAGGATGGGGACTGAATTGCGCATCCTTTGTGATCATTGACATTAGTTTGTGGTGTTGGTTGCGTTGAATGAGTAAATATCTTGGACGCTATGGCTATGCTTGAAATTAGTAGAGGAGATGGTCAAATTTCGTAAAATCCGTGAAATTAGGTCAACTTTGAGAGCCTGCTGTGTCCGTTGCAGGGCATGCAGGAGGATGTAGACTGAATTGCGCATCCCTTGTGATTATTGACATTAGTTTGTGGTGTTGGTTGCGTTGATTGAGTAAATATCTTGGACGCTATGGCTATGCTTGAAATTAGTAGAGGAGATGGTCAAATTTCGTAAAATCCGTGAAATTAGGTCAACTTTGAGAGCCTGCTGTGTCCGTTGCAGGGCAAGTGGGAGGATGGGGACTGAATTGCGCATCCTTTGTGATCATTGACATTAGTTTGTGGTGTTGGTTGCGTTGGTTGAGTAAATATCTTGGACGCTATGGCTATGCTTGAAGTTAGTAGAGGAGATGGTCAAATTTCGTAAAATCCGTGAAATTAGGTCAACTTTGAGAGCCTGCTGTGTCCGTTGCAGGGCATGCAGGAGGATGGGGACTAAATTGCGCATCCTTTGTGATCATTGACATTAGTTTGTGGTGTTGGTTGCGTTGAATGAGTAAATATCTTAGACGCTATGGCTATGCTTGAAATTAGTAGAGGAGATGGTCAAATTTCGTAAAATCCGTGAAATTAGGTCAACTTTGAGAGCCTGCTGTGTCCGTTGCAGGGCATGTAGGAGGATGTGGACTGAATTGCGCATCCCTTGTGATCATTGACATTAGTTTGTGGTGTTGGTTGCGTTGATTGAGTAAATATCTTGGACGCTATGGCTATGCTTGAAATTAGTAGAGGAGATGGTCAAATTTCGTAAAATCCGTGAAATTAGGTCAACTTTGAGAGCCTGCTGTGTCCGTTGCAGGGCAAGTGGGAGGATGGGGACTGAATTGCGCATCCTTTCTGATCATTGACATTAGTTTGTGGTGTTGGTTGCGTTGAATGAGTAAATATCTTGGACGCTATGGCTATGCTTGAAATTAGTAGAGGAGATGGTCAAATTTCGTAAAATCCGTGAAATTAGGTCAACTTTGAGAGCCTGCTGTGTCCGTTGCAGGGCATGTAGGAGGATGGGGACTGAATTGCGCATCCTTTGTGATCATTGACATTAGTTTGTGGTGTTGGTTGCGTTGGTTGAGTAAATATCTTGGACGCTATGGCTATGCTTGAAGTTAGTAGAGGAGATGGTCAAATTTCGTAAAATCCGTGAAATTAGGTCAACTTTGAGAGCCTGCTGTGTCCGTTGCAGGGCATGCAGGAGGATGTGGACTGAATTGCGCATCCCTTGTGATCATTGACATTAGTTTGTGGTGTTGGTTGCGTTGATTGAGTAAATATCTTGCACGCTATGGCTATGCTTGAAATTAGTAGAGGAGATGGTCAAATTTCGTAAAATCCGTGAAATTAGGTCAACTTTGA
Source organism: Prostheceraeus crozeri (assembly GCA_907163375.1). Taxonomy (NCBI): domain Eukaryota; kingdom Metazoa; phylum Platyhelminthes; order Polycladida; family Euryleptidae; genus Prostheceraeus; species Prostheceraeus crozeri. The sequence continues at coordinate 543,208 of CAJQUW010014303.1, forward strand.
GAGCCTGCTGTGTCCCTTGCAGGGCATGCCGGAGGATGGGGACTGAATTGCGCATCCCTTGTGATTATTGACATTAGTTTGTGGTGTTGGTTGCGTTGATTGAGTAAATATCTTGGACGCTATGGCTATGCTTGAAGTTAGTAGAGTAGATGGTCAAATTTCGTAAAATCCGTGAAATTAGGTCAACTTTGAGAGCCTGCTGTGTCCGTTGCAGGGCATGCTGGAGGATGTGGACTGAATTGCGCATCCCTTGTGATCATTGACATTAGTTTGTGGTGTTGGTTGCGTTGATTTAGTAAATATCTTGGACGCTATGGCTATGCTTGAAATTAGTAGAGGAGATGGTCAAATTTCGTAAAATCCGTGAAATTAGGTCAACTTTGAGAGCCTGCTGTGTCCGTTGCAGGGCATGTAGGAGGATGGGGACTGAATTGCGCATCCCTTGTGATCATTGACATTAGTTTGTGGTGTTGGTTGCGTTGATTGAGTAAATATCTTGGACGCTATGGCTATGCTTGAAATTAGTAGAGGAGATGGTCAAATTTCGTAAAATCCGTGAAATTATGTCAACTTTGAGAGCCTGCTGTGTCCGTTGCAGGGCATGTAGGAGGATGTGGACTGAATTGCGCATCCCTTGTGATCATTGACATTAGTTTGTGGTGTTGGTTGCGTTGATTGAGTAAATATCTTGGACGCTATGGCTATGCTTGAAATTAGTAGAGGAGATGGTCAAATTTCGTAAAATCCGTGAAATTAGGTCAACTTTGAGAGCCTGCTGTGTCCGTTGCAGGGCATGCAGGAGGATGGGGACTGAATTGCGCATGCCTTCTGATCATTGACATTAGTTTGTGGTGTTGGTTGCGTTGATTGAGTAAATATCTTGGACGCTATGGCTATGCTTGAAATTAGTAGAGGAGATGGTCAAATTTCGTAAAATCCGTGAAATTATGTCAACTTTGAGAGCCTGCTGTGTCCGTTGCAGGGCATGTAGGAGGATGTGGACTGAATTGCGCATCCCTTGTGATCATTGACATTAGTTTGTGGTGTTGGTTGCGTTGATTGAGTAAATATCTTGGACGCTATGGCTATGCTTGAAATTAGTAGAGGAGATGGTCAAATTTCGTAAAATCCGTGAAATTAGGTCAACTTTGAGAGCCTGCTGTGTCCGTTGCAGGGCATGCAGGAGGATGGGGACTGAATTGCGCATGCCTTCTGATCATTGACATTAGTTTGTGGTGTTGGTTGCGTTGATTGAGTAAATATCTTGGACGCTATGGCTATGCTTGAAATTAGTAGAGGAGATGGTCAAATTTCGTAAAATCCGTGAAATTATGTCAACTTTGAGAGCCTGCTGTGTCCGTTGCAGGGCATGTAGGAGGATGTGGACTGAATTGCGCATCCCTTGTGATCATTGACATTAGTTTGTGGTGTTGGTTGCGTTGATTGAGTAAATATCTTGGACGCTATGGCTATGCTTGTGCTTTATCAATTTTTCATTCTGACCTTGCTTGTTGTTTGTAACCAGCAATTGTCTGATCATTTTGGCTGTTATTTTGTCTGATTTTTGGCTGTCTACATATGCAGTTTACAGTGCTCAGTTCAACTCACCTCTTCAGAAACACATGTAGTATAAAAAAATGTCTACACGTGTATAATCATGCTAAGATGACTTGACTGTATTCCAATCGAGAAATGACATTGCTTGCACAAAACAGATTTTGAACAGTCACATTTGAATATGTTTTGAAATGCGAATATGCTCCATACTTTATGATTTGCCTTCTTGCTTATGAATTTAAAAGACCAATTTTCGATGTGCTGTCTCAAAACTTGTATTAAATTTCCACTGCACTGGGAGTAAAAGGCCTGCGAAGGCTTTTCGTTTCAGACTTTTATATTATAAATCCACAACAATCTCGTGAATATACGTCGGACGTTTCATCACAACTCATATGGAAAAAAACTCATTTTTCTAAAGCATACAGTAGAATGATTCATCATGATATAGGCTTCAGCATTCACTACATGACAAAGTGAAGCTGATGAAACCTTTCGCATAAACGTAATTTAATAATTGCATGTAATATTTCTGACAATTATCCGAACATCCGCAATTTTCCGTGTACAAAAGTAGTACCAAATAACGCATCAGCCTCATGAATGTTTTGATGCCAGCCGGTCGAATGTGTGACGTAAATGTCATTTATCGAACTTGATTATCAAGATCAAATTCCTCATTTACACAGTTTATAACCGTGATCTGGAATCTAGTTGGCTCATAAGTTGGGCAGAGCTGAATGAGAAATACGAATTGTATTGTGCAACATACCAAACCATGCACTGGAAAGTAAAAATTGTCAGTTTTAAGGGCATGATGTGTCCTTATGGTAAAAGGCAGAACTTTATTGGATGAATGCTCTGAATTTTGTGGTCTTTATAAATGATTTGTTCAGATAAACAGAAAAGTAGCTTATGATGAGTTTTCATGCGAAAAACAGTGATGAAAAATAATGAAATAATAAATGTATAGTACTAAAAAATTAATAGTCTGAATTGGAGCGAGTTGGAGGTACAAAAAATGTTGATTGTTCCGATGCATTTATGACTAGCATTCTAAGAATATTTCAGATATCAAAATATTTCTTAGAAAATTGAAGTGATCGATGTGATAATTATCAGTTGACTATAATAGGAAAAATCTGGGAAAACTTCAAAAATTTCTAATATCATTGAAATTTTTACCTGCAAGCAATTTCTACCTGAATGTAAGAGTTTTCATAAATTGACACATGAGCTAACTATTGCGATTCAACTGTGGAAACTGGTAGAAAATTAGAAAAGGGATTAAATCTGTAAGAGAACTAGAATGACTGGAAAATGATAAAACTGCTTATTTATATTGCTGATGAGCTTGGAGTGCATTTCATTGCAGCTCTACTCAAAAAGGCCCAAACAATGACACGGTCTCAGGTAAGATACGGACCCCATACAGTGACTATCCGGACCTTTGGACCATTTTGCTTCACAATAGCGGCGTAGGCGAGAAAAAATGCTGCAAACTGCGATGTCAATCAAAGGAAAAACGACACTAGCAAACTGTTAATTTGACACATCCGTTGACTGAAAAATAACAAAAAAATGCTTGTTAAAGAATGTATTTGGGCTCTCAATTTGAATGACTTTTCATGAGAAGTCATCATATAATCAAAATCTGTTATGATTTGTAGGTCTGCAGGCTTAAAATTTGTGAACGATGACAGTAATCGAGGAAATCTCGCTCTATAACATGCATTCTTAATGAAATGATTTATTGAACGTCAAATTGTGTTAAGTCTTTCACAACTCGGGGATCTTTGACCTCATTTAAGCGATCAAGGAAGTCGAAATCGAGTTGGGACTTCCTACTCCCATTGTATGTGTAATATGCGATGTTGAAAGCGCATTACCCTGAAGTTTCATGCTTTCTTCCTCTTTTGTATAATACTAGAATTCTGCTTCGATTGTCAAATAATACAATTTTGTCACGAAAGTTTTATTATATGGTCCTTCAATTTGGAAAGTAATTGATCAGTTAGCAAATATCACAAGAAAGTCTGATACCGGTTTGCCATAAGAGTGTTAAATTTCATGCGGGTAGGTGCATAATAACTACTGTGGGTACTATGCTTTAATCATTCTCTTAAGTGAAATGAGTAATTTGTTGTCAATTATAAGAGAAGCAATAAGACTTTCAATTTGAAACTTTGACTTGCCCTATGTATCATGCAATGATATCTACCTTGCTTAATCACTTTTTAAAAATGGTTAAGTATGAGGTAATCGGACTTGACGAAAGTGATGACCATGACTTTGACAAAAGTGGTTCCGAGTTTGTTGTCAGAATGTTGGCTGAAACCACTTTTTTCTAGCTGATCATAAAATACGGACCACCTAACTTTCGATGAAATTCAATCGACTCATGTGTCTTCCAGTCACAAAATCATGATATTTTTTGAAAATGTTAGTGTTTGGCATCTTCAGAATCCTTGAGATGCAAGGATTTCGAATATGCAAGTTATATTCAAGTAACGGCTCTCAGGTATGATTCGCGTGAGGAATGCGGCGCAAATAATAAAAATCAGCATTCTGTTGATTCTTATATTGCCACGAGGCCTTTCGTCGACTCTCTACGGGTGGCTACAGTCGATACATTAGAAACAAATGAAAATGAGACAATGATATATATATACAAGAAAGAATGAATAGCAATGAGTGATAGTTCGCTAGCGCCAAGGGAGAGACAAAGTCACTGTTGTGTCTTTCTGAACGCACAATGGAGGTCGCAGTGACGTAATGTGCGTTGCCTCGAGATATGGTAATAAGCGAGGTCTTTGCGTCCGAACGATGACGTCGAAGAACTTGATTCTTTGGCTTGCATTATCGAACAAGCGGCACTCACTCGCGTGTCTCGTCACCGCGCTAGCAGGTTCGGCGCTGCTTGGTCGTCGGTTGTGTCCGTCCATTAACCAGGCCGGCAGGTGCTCCTTCATTCTGGTCCCCAACCACCGTTCTGTGCGTCCGATGTAACTGCTACCACAGTTGCACTGAAATCGATAAACGACATCGGACACACATTCGGGCGGCAGGGGATCCTTGAGAGAGCGCACCGGCAGACACTGGGTGGTGCAGAGGATCCTCGCCACAACGTGAAGCAACGATTGTTCCGGAGAGAAAGATCGCTTACCTGACGGTGCCATTCCAAGGGGATACATTCCTCAGTGATGTGAGGGCCCGAGTACGTCGGGTGACGAGACTGGCGTTTCCTGCTGTCGAGCCGAGGATCCTCTGCACCACCCAGTGTCTGCCGGTGCGCTCTCTCAAGGATCCCCTGCCGCCCGAATGTGTGTCCGATGTCGTTTATCGATTTCAGTGCAACTGTGGTAGCAGTTACATCGGACGCACAGAACGGTGGTTGGGGACCAGAATGAAGGAGCACCTGCCGGCCTGGTTAATGGACGGACACAACCGACGACCAAGCAGCGCCGAACCTGCTAGCGCGGTGACGAGACACGCGAGTGAGTGCCGCTTGTTCGATAATGCAAGCCAAAGAATCAAGTTCTTCGACGTCATCGTTCGGACGCAAAGACCTCGCTTATTACCATATCTCGAGGCAACGCACATTACGTCACTGCGACCTCCATTGTGCGTTCAGAAAGACACAACAGTGACTTTGTCTCTCCCTTGGCGCTAGCGAACTATCACTCATTGCTATTCATTCTTTCTTGTATATATATCATTGTCTCATTTTCATTTGTTTCTAATGTATCGACTGTAGCCACCCGTAGAGAGTCGACGAAAGGCCTCGTGGCAATATAAGAATCAACAGAATGCTGATTTTTATTATTTGCGCCGCATTCCTCACGCGAATCATATTCAAGTAAGTTTAATAGTTCTTTTTTTGAACTTCTCTTCAATATTTTTTCTCATTTCCGGAAAAGTACACAAACAATGAAGGTAAACAATCTGCAGCCATTGTGAGAGATCAAAGACATGCTTCGTTCACCTTGCATTGTTTGTTTACTTTTGCGGAAATTAGAAAGCATATTAAAGTAGTTTGAAAAAGAACTCTATTTAACTTTTTTGAATATAAATTACATATTCGAATGCCTTTCATCGAAAGGATTCTGAAGATACCAAACATAAACATTTTTGATGAAGAAGTGAGAACATAACATTTTCATTCAGAAGAGTCATGATTTTGTAATAGCTTCACGGCATCACTAATTTTTATTAGTTCCACCGACTTTGATGACCAGCATGTCAAAATAGAACTCAGAAAATGATGTTTCTACTCATGCCTGATTCATTATCATACCTACATGTTTGCTTGTTCAAAAAATGTGATTTGTAATTTGAGCGATTTCATATTTTGAGCACTGCTCAGCAAATACTATTACAGATGCAAGTCTATCATAGCTCATTTAAAGCTGAGAATGCAAGCTCTCGAATGATATATGGTACATTATTGTGCGATGAGATTTGAAGGCATGACAATCGATTGAATTTCATCGAAAGTCAGGTGGTCCGTTTTCTATGATCATCTCGCAGCAAATTATTGTGCAACCCATGCCGACGCGATAAAAAAAGACATCGACTTCTTGTGACTGTAATTATTGATTGCATTGTTGAGCTGTTGAGTTTGAGAGACGATGCACAATTATTGCTTGTCCATTTTCTCTTTTTTTCTTGCTCGATGAGAAGACATATACTCGTAGTTTATATTTGTTTTCATTAGTTATTGACAAAATAATTGGATGTCAAGATTGAATACTGAAATGATGGGAAAATGAGCGCATTTGAGTACATAGGGATAGAATGGAGAGCCACGGCGGAAATCAATCGCTTCAGAATCCTGAACTCGATATATTGAATGTTTGCTATCTCGTATATCAGAGAGGAAAGATTTCAACATACAAAAACATTATACTACGTCAAAAGATTGCGACCTAAATAATTTGAATGACTACAAGTCAATCCAAACAAGGCAAGTTTTGCCAGCTTCCTTTCTTTGATAAGGAATGTTTATCATTATCCAACCCATAATCTAAAACCCTTTATAGAGTAATCCTCCACATTTCTTCATAATGCTTTTACAGAAGAGATCAATTAACAGAAAATGATCATTTCCCTACCGAACGGACGGAAAGTGCTGCTTTGATTTTCTCGAAATGTTTAGGCGAATCTAACAAGAATATTTTTGAATGTTGAAATGTTAAATATTGTCCTAATGAAAGTCATTATATATTTTGATAAGTCACTTCTACAACGAGATGATGCTATTATGATGCAAATCAGTTTTGACGGTCCTAGATGAACTGAATCGTCAACCTAAACACGGAAAGTAAATATTTGCTGATTGGCAAAAGCTCAACATTATAATGAAAAGATGCACGAAGTATCATATTTACATTTTATTCTAATACAATAATAGAATTCGCCTTTTGAATGGTGATGAAACAAACTGTTATCTCTGGAAATCATGTCCTGTGACAGCATGGAGATCTACATGGACATTTGAACCATTGAAATAATTACCGAACTAAATCTATATTTGAATCTCCGACATCTGAAATAGCGACCAATTTATGTGCAATGAGCAGGGCTGGGAGCGGGCCGGGGCCGATGTTTATGATGTCTGAAATTAGAAATCATAGAGTATGTATATTAGGGAGAGTGGTAATTCAGTCCGAATGTATATACAGTTTCGATTTCATTAAATGAATATGAGTCAATACTAGGTCAAGACCCAGTGCCACCTGTGAGATATGCAGTTTTTACACTTTTGGAGAAGCGAATTTGTTTGATAATGATAGCAATACAGAATAAAGAAAAGCATGAGGAATAGGATTCCACAAATCCTCCATGTCATGACAAGTTGAAGAGGTGATATAGTTTGCTAAATTAGCAATTCGATGGGTTATCATTACAGCTCATCAGCTTTATTATAATAAGATTATTTTCTTAAGCGTGATCATACCACAAACTGCCACTGAAAGAGCAAAACATCGTAATCAAAGAAACTGATCACAATGAACTTTAAAATTTGCAAATTTATCCACATTAATTGTTCAGATTTAAAAAAATGATGCCCTGTGAAAATTGAATTAAAAACATAGCATATTGGCCAAGAAACTCTCAATAAGATCCTGACTTTTCCTTGAGGACTTGCAGGAACTATGAGTTTATGAAAATTCATTAATCATCAGCTTAATATCCGCTTAATTAAGATGATTATTAGCAAATATTCATTCCTTTTGATAATCAACTTGGTATTTTCTACTTATAAAGGGGCTTCATGTCGGTAGCATAGAAATTTGTCAAAATTTAGCATTTTAAAAACTGCTCAAATAATTTTTTAGACCAGGAACGCAATCTCCACAAAAAAACTGAATCTTTTTATATACACATTTTCACTGTATACAGACACTTTTTTGAGTCGACACACACACTCTCTCTATCTCTACCTTCTGTATACTTACTCTATGTTAGAAATATCTTCCTCATTTGATCTTTTAAATTCTCTGAACCAATTTCTGACTTTTCAATATGGCTCTTAAGCAAAAAGATGAAATATATGCCGGCATTCGACGGAATAGTCATAAAATGCTTTCTCTACCAGAGACAACAATCGATAGCCGATTAGCAAACAACTATTCTCTGGAATTTTGGTCAAAAGAGTCGATGGAATATTTCGTTTAACTTTTTGTTTCCGGTGCCTTCGTTTTCCACGTTTTAATCTAACTGGCAACAATGTCAGCTGTCAGCACTTCAAACAAGATTCCATTTATTTGTGATGGACAACCGCGTTATAAATGCACAATATTTAATTTAAGTTTCAACAAATTTAAAACATTTTTAACATATTTAAAACAACTGTGCATTAAATGTTTAGAAATTCACCTTACTGCTCATCAATTAATAATCTACTTGCAGATAGGCCCTACAACATGCGATCATGTAATCAACAATTAGATTTCGAATGATTTTTAAGGCGATTGCACTCAACCATGAATTTATATTTCTATAATGGATGGTAAAATGCGTAATGCGATAGGATTTCTCACCCGGCCTAGATACAAAATTCATTCGGGCTGTACCGGCCTTATATTTTGGAGTCGATGCGGCCCCGGACAGGGTCCAGGCTTAAAAAACGGCCTGGTTTCAGCTCTGATAATAAGCAATTTTTTCACTTCATATGAATATATTTCACGCAGTGTTGCACTCGGCTGATGATTTTAGTGCCTGCATCTCAGTAATTCAATTTGAGTTTTTCAGACTTCTTATTTAGCTAATAAGTGTGTGTTATTGCCATGCATCCTTGCGCCTGTGCGCTGGCATTATTGCAATGCTTTTACTACGTACATGTACCGGTAGTTAGTGCATGTAAGTGAGCATTCTCCGGAAAGACAAGGCAATATTCGGACAATTTTTTCAATAAATATTGATCTGGTTGCCTATATGGAAATCTCTGAAATCAATAAATATCGATTTATTCAAAACCAGCTCGATGAATCATTTTATAAATGTCATATTCGGAATCAGCACGCAAAGCTACATCAGAAGATACTAACTGTTTTCATGGACATTATTCAATCCCAAAGAGTTGTTTCGTGCGCACCGTGAATTGCAATCTACATCAACTTGGAACTGTGAAAAATAAATTGCATCATTTCAACTAAAAACCAATTAGGCCCTACTACTATACAGCTCAGGAAGTAACTAACCCCATAGGCTATAAAAGATAATGGAATTGATTATTACATCAGAAGGTATTGGATGAAATCACAGCTTGATGCAGGTTTAGAGAATGCTATAAGTCTATTTGGATGAACTATGGTGGCACAAAACCGTTTTCATACTGTTAGTAATGAGGAGCTAAAGAATATGGGCCTACAAAAACGTGCTCACAAAATTATTTTTCGCGACAATGAACGTTTGTGTAATTGTCAGGATGATCAACTCCAAAGACGTCGGCAAGAAATGAGCATTCGACTGTATAGAAAAATGGAGGGGATTGAAGATCACGCCCTGAAATGGTTGCTACCAAAAAGACTTCCTCACTCAAATGTACCGTCCATTCCGTTTTGCAGGACGGAAAAGTGTCTCAGATCCTTCATTATCTTCACTTCATGTATTTTGAACAATTATTATGTTACGTAGTTCCGATTGATGTTGAAACTTATGCCATGGTTTTTAAATTTACTTTTAACTTACTACCTTTTCTAATTTTGAAGCTGTGATGTATCAATGTGCATGCCTTTTATGATTTTCATTTTGATTGAAAAAACACATACTACTACAATATATAACAGATTGAGACAAATCTCTCAGAATCATGTACGAAGTTACCAATACCAATGCAGATGAAAAATCAAAAGAATATCATGACTCCACAAAACGTTACTTGGACGCAAAGATTCATGATTACCAGAATATGGGTTTGACACTGGCAGAGCCCAACGAAGTATTCTAAAAATCAATTATCTGCAAAAAGCAATAGAAATTCATTGGCCACTTTTCTACATTGTAGGCTACCCCAATTTTGGTAACAAAAATTCTTTTATGTTGTTTTAACTCAAATTGTTATGGATTATCATTCATTTAATTATCTGCATGTTCCAGCATTGTCAATTGTAGCATGACACATTTACAACTGATCTGCCATCTTTGAATTTAGTGTTGTAAAGAAACTGATGAGAAGTTTACTTTCTCAGAACAGAGGAAAAGTTTTGGTGGAAAGTCTTTTACATTTCAACATATCCATGGAAACTAAAACAATTCTTCCACAACAACACTGAAGATCAGGGCCCTGTCAATTGGCCTTCCACCATACTTCAATGTTAACACAGTTCAGGATTATGACGAATTATGCTTTCCTGAATATTGTTGGAAATACCGGGTGTCCGTATAGCCCCGGAACTGAGATCAACAATTTAACATTTTACTTACTTGCGTGACTTTATGGAAACCCGGTATATAATCTGTGTACACAGTAAAGTCTCTTAATTGTCGCTTTATCAACGTATTTCTTTGCACAAACTCTATCGATTGCCAATTAAGCTATTTTTCTGTTGAAGCATTAGTTGATGGTATGATTTCATGCATATATGCACATTACAGGCCCTACTGCGTAATTTATGCGATTTAACACAACAAGATTGTCCTAAAGATAAAAGGGTCTTTATGTCCTGGATCCTGCTTCAGCAGGTACTTCATCGATCAACATTACTTAGGCGCCAGTAGGTTTTTGCTGACTGTTGACAATTTAGCGTATGATGATGGCGCCAGTAAATTTTTCATTCCAAATATGTTATACATTTTTATGCTCAAATATTCCAGCATTTTGTTATGTCGAATTTGGCTTGCACAGTACACTTAAACAAGAAGTATTACAATCATTCAATGATGTTTTCAACATCTTAAAAAGCTAAAATTTCGTCTATTAAACCTTTCCTTATGTCAAATGCCTTCACTGGACTTTCAATTTCTGTTGTTTGTTAGCAGTGTTTCTCTGCACTGTGAGCCACTTGGGTACAGAGCAACATAAATGTGCTTAATAAATAAACAAATAAATAATAAATAAAAGAATAGAATTACGAAGTTTGTATTATTCCTCATTTGGCAGTGATGAAGTTATTGGATAAGTCAACCTGTATCCGGTTTTGTTCACTTATGATCACGTATGGGGTGGTTAATTTGTTGGCACCAGTAGGTTTTTGCTGACTGTAGACATTTTAACGTATGATGCTGGCGCCAGCAAATTTTTCATTTCAAATATGTTATACATTTTTATGCTCAAATATTCCAGCATTTTGTTACGTCGAATTTGGCTCGCACAGTACACTTAAACAAGAAGTATTACAATCATTCAATGATGTTTTCAACATCTTAAAAAGCTAAAATTTCATTTGTCATTTGTCATCTGCATGCGTTGTTAATTTAAAGATGCCATTTTCAGATTTTCTTCTGTTGAAATTACATTTTATTAAATATCAAAGCGTGAGCATCCATGCACTACCTTGACATGGAAACAAGCTATAGAGTTAGCATCTAACTACTGAATTTCAAACTGGAACTTTTAATTGCTCGTTGAGCGAGAAAATGAAAACACAACGCAAATTCTTTGTATATAGGCCTAACGTGTAGGTCGCAAAATTCTGCATATTTACATGACATTTCATTACAAGTAACATCTGCATTTATACATCCTCCAACTAGCAATCAAGAACAACGATTTCCTTTTCGCTCGTAGATCTCTCTTTCAATACTACTTCCAAGTACTAATTCACCGTTCATAATTCGCTCGAAGTTGTAGCGAATGAACAACCGGTCAAATTTCCAGCAAAAAGATTCGCACACAGCCTCACGTGGTGCAGACGGTCCATTGAAAATTCTCTTTCAGCAATCGCTTCCGAGACAGTATCTTATTTTTTATGACGTCAGTAAGTACACGATACACTAAAATGTCATTCCGCTTGATTTGCTGCTCCATGAGCCTGATTGCGTGTACTTTAAAGTGTTCCTTTTCTTTTTCAAATGCAATGTGTTTGCGATTCAGCAATACAGCTTTTGCCCACTCATTGAAATCAACGATCGACAGATCATTTTCGTGCAAGATTTTGATTTTTTCGAATACCAAATCTTTTAGATGATAGGCATAATCTAAAATTGGCCATAATTTGAAATAATTCCATCGTTTATTGAACACCAACATAATCATTCCAAAATTACATGTATTATTTTCACGAGAGGCCAGCCACGAAATCAGTTACCGGTACTGCATTCAGTACAATCTCTTCTCACATTAATCAAATCAGAACGCACAATCGATAGTTTCTCAACAGTTTGCTATCAAGAAACCCAAGCGAAAACTGGATCATCACGAAAGAGAATCTTTCATGTATAGGCCACCATGACGACACATGCGGGATCCAATGGATTCACCATATTCTACGCAGTTTTGATGACTACGAAACATGCATGCCACACAATTTGCAAAAATAGCATGAAACTTAGGAAAATATTGATGCTGATCATAGCCAGCAGACTTCTGCTGGCCCAGTTGCGGGCAATACTGGTCCCATCCCTGCTTATGATCAAATTGGATGACCCTTCTTTGGCCACAGTACCAATAAATCCAATAAAAATTTCCCTAAATTTTAGCTAGAAATGACCCAACGCAAAGTGAAAGTTGGATATTCATTCTGCATTAATTAAATCAAAACCAAAAAGTCGGGCAATATGCAAAGAATCAAACATCTACCGAAGGTTTTCAGTTTATAAGTAAATGAATTTCAGTGAAATGCAAAATCTATTATATGCTGGTTCCTATTAAGTGAGTTCTTTCATCAGATAGTGAGAGCATCACTTGAAAATTGATTATTGATTATTGAAAAATTGTGCTGTTCAGTTAATGTTGCCGCAGCGAATAATGTATTTAGTCCGGCAGCCAGAACGAGTTTCTGCAGGGAACGAGGCCGAAAATGATACTTTCACAGAATGATGTACACCTTATGCATACTACGACTCGGTGCGTCTGCTGAGTTCTAGTGAGTTCTTCTTCTTGTCAGACAGGATCAAATAGAAGCACATATAAATCCAATGGGACGCAGATCACAGTTTTTGGTTAAAATGAAATGTTCTATGTTTTCTCTGATTAAACGAAAAGTACAAAGCCCAGAGTCATAATTTTTGGCATGGAATATCTTCAGGTCATTTCCTTTCATGTCCATGCACCCCTGTCTATGAAGCTAAACACATTTAGACTTGGCGAGCCTCTTAATGTTGGCGAACACAAACATTTTGAGCAACTTTATCCACATTCAACCACATTGCTCACATACATTGCCGATCAGAAGCATGATAATAGCACATGCACATCATAGGAACTGACCTGAAGACATTCCATGTCAAAAATTACAACTAAAGACTTAATTAATACTTTCCAGTTGGTAAGCGAAAACATAGAACATTTCATTTTAGCCAAAAACTGCAATCAGCGTCCCATTGGATTTACACATGTTTTTCTTTGATCTTGCGTGACAAAAAGAGGAACTCACTAGGACTCGGCAGACGTTCAGATTCGGAGTAGGTATAGGGTGTGAAAGCCTCACATTCGGCCTCGCTCCCTGCAGAAACTCGCTTTGGCTGCCGAACTATTAGGGTGCACTGAGTGAATACATGAATCCATCTCTGTAAAATGAATATACAGGCCTCCGTGAGAAACGTCTTAGCTTTTTGACTCTTCAACGTCATATTGATTTTTTCATCACTCTACTTCATAGAGAATTATCTAGCTTCTAATGCATAGCCAACAAATATGAGGTTCTTTGAGTGACCTACAGCAGTGGCGGATCTAGGAATTTCCGCTGTGTGTGTATGAGGCATGTGCATTCCTCCCATGCGGAATCTTTTCAATGCGACGCTTCATCTTCGACTTCATTATGCGAAAGAACAGAATTTTTCTGAAAAATTCAATTTTTCAAAATCATTTGGAAAAATCGATCATATAAAAATGTGGCTCTGATGTGCGTTTTTTAGGTATGTTATGGATCCCTCTTCTTCAATTAATCTACCTCCACCTCCAACATGAGACGAGCCCTTCGCTGCTGAGTGGATTGCTGCATTAAACATTTCCTGCGGCCGTAAAGACAAGGAATTCGACAATACAGGGTCAATTACACAACTTATGATATTTGAGTGTCAACTTTTACAATGAATAAGGTCATCGGAGAGGGGGTGATTTGAAATCATCCTCGTTGTGCGTAGTGAAAGCTAAACTGTGTAGCGCAGTGAAGATCTACTGTATGCCTCTCTGGAAATTTGAATACAACATCGTCATCAACTTATGTATGCAAGAAGTCTGCTTGCATCTGTCCTACGTTATTTCTTGTGTTGCATCTTCAGCAATGCTTTCATTGAATTACTGAGAAAGGATAAAAGCAAAGTTGTTAATTGAGTATTTCTCACACTAGATGACAATAAAGGGGAAGCTGACGGTTGGGAATAGTCACAAACCTATGTCTGTGGGAATAGCTGGAGAACAAAATGCATCTAAAATTATAATTTTCGTTTAATCATGCGCCATTTACGTACAAGAGGAAACAAGATCAGCAAATGCGTGACATCAAATTTAAGAGGCTAGCAATTAAGTAGTCATAGTTTGGTTTTCGCGCTGACTGTTGTCACAAGAGTAGTGTGCAAGATTTACATTGCACTCTTGCATTAATATCACTGAAGGCATAAGCGACCATTTACCACAGCTCTTAAACTCTACATATCTGTATCTGCAAAACGGATAAATAAATTTGCAAATCTCTTCTACGGATCTCTCTGTCTATATATTTAATTGCTCTCGACGGGTATTTTTCATAGCATATGTACAGGTACAAATGCTCTTTCCCTTTAATTTTGCAAAAATTTAAGCGATATTTACAGGGGCTGGAGAAATTAATTGATTGATGGACTTTTCTCAATTCAGTTAATTGAGTGGATCAGGAACCAATCATTCCAATTAGTTGCAGCTATTCACAGATCATTTAGGGAATATTGTATAAGATACATAGTGGATGACATGATATTTTTGCTCGTTTTTAAAAGGAAGACAATTTTGACTGTAGCATTGTTGCATTGTTTACATACTTAATATATTCAATTAAATAGTATGTTTAATATATTTTAATAATCTTAGATCGATTCAAATTTTGCTAAGCCTAATGAACCGCAAACCATCACGATGGCCGAAATGTGGTAGTGTTTCACTGTTTAGGCTCGAAAACATTGCACTGGCATAGTAAAGTAAAATATACAACTTAAAAATAATAATTGTCTTAATTTTGAAATCATTGCACGATTTTGTTATCAGGGCATTTACATGTTTTTTATGCAAATTTGTTCAACGAGCACAGTAATGTAGAAAATGTTTGTTATTATAGGTAAATTCAAATTGTGTAAGTGTAAAGACCTAAAGATGTCAGAAATTATGACTCTGAGCTAACCACTTCTCGCCAAATCAGAGATGACAAAGAAAATCTCATATTTACCGAAAACTTCTACATTTTTCCGATCGTATTTCTTTATCCAGTCTGACAAGAAGAAGAACTGGGTAGAACTCGGCAGACACGCAGCTTCGTAGTTGGCATAGGCTGTTCATCACTGTGAAAATCTCATTTTTTCCACTTTCTCTGGAGAAGCTCGTTCTGGATGCCGGACTATGTTATTTGCTTTGGCAGTAGGATGCGGCACATGCACTTATCGTCTGTTATCTAGGAATCCATTCATAATTCAACAGCCATTGCAGCAAATATCGAGGCCAACTGCTGCCCGATGTCCAATCTCTGCTTATAGTTACTGCCTAAGTTTCTTCAACCAATACATCACAGATGTTCGTCATCTTTAATTTAACGTAAGAAATCATGGGGAGTTGTCAGCCATATATTGATTATAATTAAATGATTGCTCGGGACTTCCAATTCCAATTTCAGCTCCTTGATTACCTTGCTTGTTGAGTTATCAAGTACAGTGTACACTTACTTAATTCATTGGACAGAGCATGAATTGCAATCATATTCTGATAATCCCTGCTGACGCCATCCTTTTACCAGACTTTTCTCAGCAAATGAAGCTAGAATCCTTTTTAAACGTCAATTTGCCTCAGTTCAATTTCAGGGTAGCAGTCGCATCCTACCAAGAATATCCTTCTTTAATATTTGATGGAAAACTGATATCGATCTTGGCTATCTTCATCTTCGCGTCATTTTCTGATCTTCTCCGGTGTATCAGAGGCAGTGTAGATTCATAATTTAAGGTATCTTCCCTCGCACAAGCCATGCGACTCTGCAAATTTTACTGCTGACTAATACTCCGCCGCTAAGACGAAAATACAATATTGGGAAATTTATGAGTCTTGTTTAGGGAAGTTAAGGTGAAATATTTTGACGTCTGGGAAAGTCTTCTTTCTTCTACTCTGCGATAAGAAACACTGCGGTGGTTGAGCTCTCTCCATGACTGTAGATGCGCGCAACAGCTCTGTGACTAAATCAAATTATAAAATTATTCTGCTGTATGCCAACGCAGACGGTAAATGTTCTGCTTCGAATTTATCCTATGCCTGTAATTAAGTAAATATTCAAACCATGGATCAATGACGTTCCCCTCCGGAGGGAAAGAGAGCGTGAGATTGAGCATAGACGTAAAAATATTTGCAGCAGCAGTTTCGTGAATTATCTGAGCGTGATTTATCAGGAATTGCTCCACAAACGACGCAAAGGTATTTGAATCGCAATGAAATTTGACAAATTCGATGTTCCATGATGAAGTGCTACTTTCTCTCCTACAGTAAAGAGAGGAATTGAAATTTGCTGTAGGAGTTGCATGTTCACAGCAGCTTCACTTTTCACTCCCAAGATTACCTAGATGTAAAGTAGAATTGAAAAGGAGAGCGATGAATTGGAACGCAAACTCTGCTACCTGAAAATAGGCGCCGAAAGATTGCGGCTACCTTTGAAGTAGATTTTCTTTCGAGTGTTTCATTCGCTAACCTGATAGGGGATCATTGTGTCTTTCAACGAAAGCTCACATACTTAGATATACGTATTGTTGACAATATGATGAGGAACCACATGCAGAAAACCAATTATTTATTCTTTAATTGTTGCTGTCCCTATAGGCTAGATGGTTTGATGATTAGACGGCTGATGATTTTCAGTAAATTTCGGAAGCAATCTAAAAGCTTCATGATTTATGTCATGAGGAATATTTGCCAGGCATTTTAGGGAAGGCGCTTTGCTTTTGATCTTCAATAAATGTCCAGAAAACTTGAAGATAATATGAAGTTGTGATTCTGAATAACTTGAAGCTGTGAAGAAGACTTGAACAAGCGGGTATATTTGTTGCCTTGATAAACGACGAAGTCCGAAACGTTGGTACTGAATAAAATGTATTATTCGTCATTTTCGTGCCTTATTTCGTGCCTATTAGGAATCTCACACTAAGCCTATATGGCTAAAATGATGAATCCCAACCACCTCCTGCTGACGGTATTACTATATAACTTGAAGATATAATTATCTCTCGGCAATCCTGAAATTGCATTATGCCAAAAGGCACATCGAAACACATTCTCTAACCAATGGGTTTAATGTGTGTAGGCTCAGATTAATCCACTTTGGATTATACTTAATCCGACAGAGGTACAATACCCACTCCGACGACGTCAATGAGGTCTTGCTCAGAAAGACAGAGCATGCTTAGAACTGAGCTTAGCCTAGACTATTACTGTATGTCTAGACTTCCCATAGACTGACTAATAACTAGTCTTTGCTTTCTCCTATTTTGTAAGGTGTCCAAATTTTTGGTAAAACAAATCTGGTCAGCTTTCTCCAGACAGTCGTCCACGTCTCTGGTGCCAGTTGGCAGGGGTACGAGTAGATGGGTGCGCAAATACTGTGATACATATAGTCCGGTAGCTACAGCGAGTTTCTGCATGGAACGAGGCCGAAAATAAGACTTTCAAAGAATGATGTACACCTTATGCATACTACAAATCGGCACGTCTGCCGAGTTCTAGTGAGTTTCTTTTCTTGTCAGACAGGATCAAAGAAAAACACATGTAAATCCAATGGGACGCAGAATGCAGTTTTTGGCTAAAATGAAACTTTCTATGTTTTCTCTGATTAAACGAAAAGTACTAACCCCAGAGTCATAATTTTTGGCATGGAATATCTTCAGGTCATTTCCTTTCATGTCCATGCACCCCTGTCTATGAAGCTAAACACATTTAGACTTGGCGAGCCTCTTAATGTTGGCGAACACAAACATTTTGATCAACTTTATCCACATTCAACCACATTGCTCATATACATTGCCGATCAGAAGCATGATAATAGCACATGCACATCATAGGAAATGACCTGAAGACATTCCATGTCCAAAATTATGACTCTGGGCTTAGTATTTTTCGTTAAATTAGAGAAAACATAGAACATTTCATTTTTACCAAAAAACTGCAATCTGCGTCCCATTGGATTTACATGTGTTTTTCTTTGATCCTGTCTGACAAGAAGAGGAACTCACTAGAACTCGGCAGACGTTCAGATTCGTAGTAGGCATAGGGTGTATATCATTCTGTGAAAGTCTTATTTTTGGCCTTGTTCCCTACAGAAACTCGCTGTAGCTACCAGACTAATATCAGTCGCTCCGTGTCACAGAACCTTCCGTTTTACATGAATCTTTTGTAGCTGATTCGGAACTCAAATTTCAAAATTCAAATATACAATCTATTGGCCTATTCCCGATGTGCCACAGAATATGAATTCATTATAATTGCATTGAATTTGAAGCGGTTGTATTGCATTTGACCCGCTATTTACTGAGATAGAGAGAAGCAAATTAGATTGACAATATCGTCCATGACAGTTTTCATTCTGAAGTTTAAGCATTTCACGTTCCCTCAAAATGTCAGAGAATTTGACTACATTTCAATAAGCATGTTTGAATGAATTTGAACATCTGCATTCAACCGTGTACTTATTGAAAGGGAGAGAACAAATAGCATTAATCAATGACTGACTAACGCTCATGTCATGGTATATTGTTCGATGCTTCAACACTTGATCTGGAAAAACTATCGATGCTGAATAATTGGAAATAGCTTTATGTGAGTTGATAGTTGATCAAGTCTCGTGAGACGCTCCATGAACTCACATATTTCATCAAATTAGCTATTGACTTTCCATCATCGAGGGAGATTGGTTGGACGAGAGAAAATTTCTCTCTCAAAGCTTTACAAGTACATGTATCGAAAATAGAATTATTTATTTCTCTATCAGAAAGAGAGTCGGAAATTTAATATTCATGCGCAGAATAGGAAGTGACCTGTGATGTTTACTTCGCAAAATTCATATTCAAGGTGACGCAGTTTAGAGCCAGCCAAACATCAAAACTCTTTTGCAATGCTTCTGGCTGTCACAGTCGCAAATTCAATAAACAGTCGACCGTGAAATATAATGGATGATGCAATGTCCGCACCATTCTGTCAACAAAAGAAAGTGCAGCTTCCGACCGATTGCATGCAATCATGTCTGAAGCACTCTATATGGTTCTATAACACACAGACCGCATGCTTTGAAATTGATTAAAGCACATTTTCAAACAGATGTAATAAACTATTTGACATTTCTGTTTCACTTTTTGCGAATTTAAATGGTTGACAAATATCTCTGGCTCCCCTAATCTAAATTCAAAGTCAACACAATAACCCTGTTAACTAAACTATAAACGTAGCCTGCGCCTGTATACGCTATGAGCGGATCCTGAGTTTTTGTCAATCTTTGTTCTTTTGGCTATCTTAGGGAATACCCACGATTCTTGAGATTCTGTCCCATGGTCTTAGGTTGGGACACACCGCAAGGTTGAATAATCGACCATATAACAGGCGATGCATGTACAGGGTGGGACAGAAAGATATTCCCGTATTTTTTAAATGTAAATATAGCTTGAATAGCAGAAATCAATTTACATTTAATGCCAGTAAATGAATCAATGCAAATTGTTCAATAGAATGTCTGGTGAGCATCGCGGCAACCATGACGATTCGACAAACGTAGTCCTGAAAGAATTGGAGTTATTCTATCTCGAGTTTATACTATATGTTCATTAGAGTATATCGTGAAGAACATTTAGTTAAGTTGTTCGGTTATCACCTAATTTGGGAGAGAATGAAGAACTGATTAATAGTCCGGGAGCTCAGCACGAGGCTGTGCAGGAAACTAGGGAGCACCTGAAATCTTCATATAACTCTGCACACATCTTGACTGCTACAAAACTGCACGTCTGCTGCCACATGATAAATGGGTTGGATTGAAAAACCCCATTTCCAATGGAGGAATTGCGACATTCTGGATATAAACACGATTTCATTGAGCTATTGAGTACAGATCAAAAGTCAAAGAAGAAGCTACATCCTCATTTTGATTAAATATCTTCAATATGTATATAAAGCATGTACAGAACATATTATTCAATATGAAAGGTCATTCGAAATAAATAAACGCATAAATAATAGCAGAATACTGATTGTGCAATCTTTGAGAGACCCATCTTTTTGACCAATGGAACTATAGATCAATTCACGCTATCTACAGTATAGACTAAAAAATGTCAGAAAATGAAAATCCTATCAAATTTCATGTTCAATCTCCAGTATCAGCTTCAAATTTCATTGAAAACGGTGTTTCTCTTTCTTCTTCCTCTGATCAATTGGCAGGATATCATTTTGAATGCAAATCAGCAAATACGAGAATTGCTAAGAATATTATTCATTCCACTCTCTCTCTCTGTCTCACAAGGAGCCGGTCAAATGCAAAAGCAACCGTTCAATATTCATTCTAATCAGAATGCGGTCAAATTGTGACATTATTGGGGAATGCAGAAAGCTGAATAGTGTAAAAGCCATTGGAATTTGAATCCCAGATCTGAGACAATAAGTTCATATTAGAAAAAAGACGTTATTTGATGTAAACATGGGAGTCTAGAACAATCCACTATCCAGTGAACTAGAGATTGAGACATTTGAATAAAGCTGTGTCATAAAAATTGCATTGCAGGAGTAGAATACTGAGTTCACCATTCCCACAGGAAGATTGTGATCTCAGTGATTAAGCTGAGAGCAAATGATGATATTGCAAGTGTCGTGTTCTGTCCATATAATTGAATACGCCTGAAAACACACTACATTCCTTTTTGAAGCAGGACTTTGAAATTGAATTTCTTTCTTTCAGGATTGCTAATTCATGTCAAAGATAATATGGGATAATAGCCGAAATTGAAGCAATTGCATCAAATACATCGAGATCTGACAAGTTATTTCTTCGCTTCTCTTCTCTCATCTCTCTCTCTCTCTCGCTTCTGAATCACTGAATCTTCTTTATTTCTTTCTCTCCATAGCTATCGGTTTCATTTGATGACATATTCTGCCACGAATTTTTCCGATGCCTCTGTATTTAAGCAGATATTCAAAGCATGGATCAATGACATTTATCATCCATCAAAAGGTCCTTGATCTTTCCTCTCATGATCGCTATGACTCTAGGAAGTGCCATCGATTTCATCACTGGCTCAAGCCCGGTAATAACAACATTTCATGGAAATGTTGAATATACTTGTAGTTTGTGCAACTGTCCTTTCTATAATAGCACAGCAAATCGAAAGTTCCTTGTTTCACTTGTTTCACTTCTTTCACTTGTTCAGTGGCATTTTGAATTATATTCACAATCCAATTACTGGCGGCGAAACTGTTCCTCTGATTTGACCCACCACAGTCTGAAAAATATGCACAATGATTTTCAAAGACAAAAAGCATTTCGCTGGCCAAAGATTTCTCCAAATTTAAAAAACGACTGCGGCTGCTGTATTTTTCATGACATGTCTGGATAAAAATTTATCACTGGGAACATGGAAAGGCCACTGAAAATTACTCATAAATTATGTCGATCAGAAAAAGACATCACTCATGGATGAACTATCCATGATAAAATCCATGAAGCAAGGTTCTACTGTAGTGACACTTTTTCATTGCAACTATGATATGCTTTTTTATTATAAAGGTTTTCACTGTTAGATCGAAGGCGCTGGACGCCGAAGATCTGTTGTTTATCAATTTAACTTTATTACATCGACGACCGGAAACTTTGGGGAGTTTTTGTTACGCTCTTTTGTGGACAATCATGATCTCCCGTCGCCTGGTCAATTACGTATGTCAATGTTATCAAAATCTTTTTATAAAAAGTTTGGAATGTGATGAATTTTAGAAGTTTAAATATAGTTATTCGCAATTCAAGACAGACATAAAATTGAGACCACCCTTCTCGATCGTCATATGATTGGAGGTTGCCATTTTTAGAAGAAAAGTTAGTTGTCAAGTGGAATTCTTCAGAGACGGTTTAAGTTGTGATGTGAACATGAATAATTTGTCATGGCAATCTACATTTTTGTTCATGTATTTTTGGTGGCTAAAATGACATTGCATAGATTTACATTTTTGATGTGTAGAAAAAATGTTTGCTTCATGCGTACGAATGACAAAAATGATGTGATGAGTTTCACGGGCCTTAAATAAATGATTTTACTTTTCGAAATGCCATTCATTGTTGGCAGTCCTTTAAGAATTTAATATTAATAATGCTTAAATAGACGCATGTTGTTTATCCGTCTTATAAAATGTTTCTATTTTGTTTGATCCTCGAAATTGCAATTATCACTTGCCGGACGATGACTGTTGACAACGGCTGAAAGGCCTCGCAATAAACCAGAGATACTACTCATCATTTTTTGAACTTTCCTCACTTTGTCTGAAATATGCCAAGTCCAGTATTCAGCAAATTCTCGAAATATCTGTCTCAGGGAACCTTACAGATTTGTTTTGCCTCATCTGTATACCCGATATTATAACTCCTTTCACGCATGACTGCTTTTGCTGAAGATCTTGCAAAAGTGAGTGTATTTCATTTAGCTTATTAGCTATATTCACAAACAGCTGGCTTTCATACCAGTCATGCCTAGAGAGAAATAAACTAAGCTTATAAAGTGCGCCAGAATTCTGACAAAACATTTGGATCCGTGCGGGCACGGACAGGCCATTGTATACAAATTTGAAACAAGACACTTTACATTTGTCTCGTGAAATTCGAAGCATGCACTGAAAGACGCCTTGAAGCTGTATGCTTTCCCTTGAATTAAGGAGCTATTTTGGTAGCAAATTTGTTTTTGGTCACAATAAAATTGTGTTAATTGGATTGCTATGGCGCCAGCCGGAGTGTCTCCGGGGAATGAAGTGACACATTCACAGAATAATGTACAGTCAATTACTTTAACAAATTTGCGCATTTGTGTAGCACTTGCACAATGAAATAACGCTCGTCCGCGGAGAGAAAAAGTCTAATGAATTTTACATTAGAATTCATCAGACAAAAAGCGGCGCATTCATCCATCATAATCGGGAATTCGGCTATTTCTTCCAACATGAAGGCCTTTGCTTATCTGCGAGGTTTTGTCCTCCGTATATTGCCAGTTTAGGTCGTCATCTGTCACATTCAAATGATTTTTAGATAATGAAATAACACTTATTTCATAAATTGTCCAAAAGTGGAAAAACACAGCGGAAAAATAGATTACTTTTGTCTATAACTTCGACAAAATGAATTATTTATAATGTTGTCAAATTTTCTGTCATAAAGATCCATCATCATCATCATCATCATCATCATCATCATCATCATCATCATCATCATCATCATCATCATCATCATCATCATCATCATCATCATCATCATCATCATCATCATCATCATCATCATCATCATCATCATCATCATCATCATCATCATCATCATCATCATCATCATCATCATCATATCATCATCCTCATCATCATCATCATCATCATCATCATCATCATCATCCTCATCATCATCATCATCATCATCATCATCATCATCATCATCATCATCATCATCATCATCATCATCATCATCATCATCATCATCATCATCATCATCATCATCATCATCATCATCATCATCATCATCATCATCATCATCATCATCATCATCATCATCATCATCATCATCATCATCATCATCATCATCATCATCATCATCATCATCATCATCATCATCATCATCATCATCATCATCATCATCATCATCATCATCATCATCATCATCATCATCATCATCATCATCATCATCATCATCATCATCATCATCATCATCATCATCATCATCATCATCATCATCATCATCATCATCATCATCATCAATCATCATCATCATCATCATCATCATCATCATCATCATCATCATCATCATCATCATCATCATCATCATCATCATCATCATCATCATCATCATCATCATCATCATCATCATCATCATCATCATCATCATCATCATCATCATCATCATCATCATCATCATCATCATCATCATCATCATCATCATCATCATCATCATCATCATCATCATCATCATCATCATCATCATCATCACATCATCATCATCATCATCATCATCATCATCATCATCATCATCATCATCATCATCATCATCATCATCATCATCATCATCATCATCATCATCATCATCATCATCATCATCATCATCATCATCATCATCATCATCATCATCATCATCATCATCATCATCATCATCATCATCATCATCATCATCATCTCATCATCATCATCATCATCATCATCATCATCATCATCATCATCATCATCATCATCATCATCATCATCTCATCATCATCATCATCATCATCATCATCATCATCATCATCATCATCATCATCATCATCATCACATCATCATCATCATCATCATCATCATCATCATCATCATCATCATCATCATCATCATCATCATCATCATCATCATCATCATCATCATCATCATCATCATCATCATCATCATCATCATCATCATCATCATCATCATCATCATCATCATCATCATCATCATCATCATCATCATCATCATCATCATCATCATCATCATCATCATCATCATCATCATCATCATCATCATCATCATCATCATCATCATCATCATCATCATCATCATCATCATCATCATCATCATCATCATCATCATCATCATCATCATCATCATCATCATCATCATCATCATCACATCATCATCATCATCATCATCATCATCATCATCATCATCATCATCATCATCATCATCATCATCATCATCATCATCATCATCATCATCATCATCATCATCATCATCATCATCATCATCATCATCATCATCATCATCATCATCATCATCATCATCATCATCATCATCATCATCATCATCATCATCATCATCATCATCATCATCATCATCATCATCATCATCATCATCATCATCATCATCATCATCATCACATCATCATCATCATCATCATCATCATCATCATCATCATCATCATCATCATCATCATCATCATCATCATCATCATCATCATCATCATCATCATCATCATCATCATCATCATCATCATCATCATCATCATCATCATCATCATCATCATCATCATCACATCATCATCATCATCATCATCATCATCATCATCATCATCATCATCATCATCATCATCATCATCATCATCATCATCATCATCATCATCATCATCATCATCTCATCATCATCATCATCATCATCATCATCATCATCATCATCATCATCATCATCATCATCATCATCATCATCATCATCATCATCATCATCATCATCATCATCATCATCATCATCATCATCATCATCATCATCATCATCATCATCATCATCATCATCATCATCATCATCATCATCATCATCATCATCATCATCATCATCATCATCATCATCATCATCATCATCATCATCATCATCATCATCATCATCATCATCATCAACCCTTAGTGCCATTGCAGGCAGATGGCCTGCACTCCCTCCTCCAGCTTCTTCGATCTTGCGCTTTCTGAATCCAGTTGCTTCTGCTCAATCCTCAATATCGTCTTCTCCTTGGCCTTCCTCTTCGCCTTGGTCTTTCTAGTGGCGTCCATTCTGCTACTTTCTTGGCCTATTTGTTGTTGTTCATTCTGGCTAGGTGTCTTGCCCAGTGTCCCTTCATCGTTCTGATTTCACTCGTTATGTCAATCTCGTTATGTCAATGATTCTCGTCCTTTCTCTGATGTTCTCGTTCCGTATTTTGTCCTTCCTCGTGATGTTTAAAATTGATCTTTCCATACTTCTTTGTGCCACAGCCAGCTTCCATTCTTGTCGTTTTGTTAATGTCCACGTTTCCGCACCATACGTCATTGATCGCAGTATGACCGTATCAAACAACCTTCGTTTCAGGCATATTGGGATGTTCCTGTGTTTGAATAGCTTGCTGTATTGTCCGAACCTTCTCCAACCAGTATTTATTCTGTGATCTATTTCTCTGCCAATTTCGCTATTTGCTGTTAGCCATCTTCCAAGGTAGTGGTATTCATTTACTTCTTCTAGTATTTCTCCATCAATTTGAATTCCTTGTCGCGTTGTTCGCTTTGGTATTTCATTGCACATAACTTTTGTTTTCTTCTTGTTCATTTTCATACTATCTTTCCTTCCTTCTTCGTTTAATGATGTTATGTTTCTCTGCAGGTTTTCTTCTGCGTCAGATCACAGATACATAAATCGCGATCTCGATGAAAATAACATTGCAGACGGTATTACTGGTAGTCCTACATCGTAAGTGTGCCGGCAATTTTCATTTCTGATTTAATTACTAAATATTCTAATTATAATCACATTTGACTTTCACCTGATGAAGTTTCGACCAAATATTTTCTTCTTTTTATAGATGCGTTCGAGCTCCATACACATTTCATTTTTTTCTATTATGACACTTCGATGGCTGGTACTTTGGATCACGTGGAAGGCATTTATTTGAGCAAAGTTATAAAAGTCATTTTTTATTGCAGAATATGTCATAAATATTCAAACGGCCAATTAAATGCGTGTTCCTAGGGGCGGAACCCTACTACCTTGGATAGGCCTAGGAAACTGTTTGATACAGTACCGTATGTACTTTGAAGAAAATGATGTCATTGCAGGCTCATTGTCGATTACTTATTAAAGAAGTGTTTCAGTTGCACGATAATACATAATTTAAGGTATTACGCCATGTTTATTCTGTCACTGAGACATCGGTTCGATAACGTCACTGAGATTGTTAGTCAGATACTGTTCGTAGTGTGTGTGCTTGTGCATATGGGCGTGATTTAGAATTTGATGTCCCGATCAGTTCTACACCAGCCCCCTGACATGTTCAACAAGCTTACTTTCTCATCAGATAGACTGAACTCTTCGCGTCCTCACATATTTCCAACTTCTACTGAGGTCAGGAAGCTGCACAAATAGTTGACACAAGTTTCAACTTGATATTTTTCTTCGAAAACATTTGGAATTACCTAACCGGAAAGAATCAGGTTCAGGTCAAACAAGCAGATCTAGACAGAGATTCTAAAAGGCAACTGTCTCTCATAAAACCGTTCCCACCAGTAGATACAGAGAATTTCTGACCTCTACATAGCTACGATCAATAGAAGGAAAGTTCTCTGCAAGTCATTAACTTTCTGCACGGTAACCTCCTTCATAAATCAGAGGGAGAGAGATTTTTCTGCTAGCAGCGTGACCTCTCCATCTGATTACAATAGGTTTCCTCATGCGTCTCTGCCGATCAAACGATTTCGTTCCTCAATAATTATTTTAAATTCATTTAATCAAACATCATTCTATCATTTTAGGAGAAGGTTCCCCATTGGCGCTGCGATGATATCAGTGCATTGCAGTTTCACCGGACGGTGCTGGTGATTTTCCCCTCATATTCAGAGATTGGAAAAAATGCGTTGAAAATGAGTTGCAAATAAATTGGACTAAGTTGTTAAGAGAAGGCGAGAGATGCGTTTATTGGTTCGTTTCCTGAAATGATAAAGAGCATGCACAGTCGAAGTGAAAATCAGATAAAAAGGCTGGTAAATAAAGACCGAAATAACTATTGCTTCCCTAGATTTCGCTTGCTATGAAATCATGAATTTCCTGTTATTTGAATATTTGGACATGGACTGCTTAAAGTTTGTAATCATTGTTTCATTCGCTCGGTCAAATTCATTATTATAAAACGCATTAAAACAAAGACAAATTAGCATGGAAAATGACAGAGTTGTTTTTTTTGTTTTTTAATTTCCTCCATTCTCTATTAAATGTTTGGACTGACTCAATTTTCAACTTTAACGATTTATTTTCTGCATCATGTGCGCTTGTCTAGTGGTTCAAATTTTCTTCTTGAAACGCGTGCTTCAGACGTAGGCTTTTGCTTACATCATATACATCATTTTTGTATTCACAGAATTGTCTCTTTTGTTATCTGAGTAGACATAGATAGATCATCACACTGGAATTGTAGTTTGCAAGTTTCGAGCTTGCAAGATTTCCCTCAGTTTGACAAATGTTTACATTACATACATGTAATAATAATAGGCAAAAATATATTTCAAAGTAAGTCAATACACAAAAAGCACTTATGAGAATCGGAAAGGACTAAATGACTGAAGGATAAGTGTCGTGATCGTGCAATGATAAGGCAAAAATAAGTAATCTTGCCCTATCTGTGAAACATCTTCGATGTCATTCAAAACCACGACACCAACCCTAAATATAAACAAATTATCAATTTAGAATGATAAACAATTTGGGTCCATTTCGATTATTTCGTGAAGTTAGGAAGAAAATGTCAGTAGCTCGCGCAATAACAAGAGTACATAAATGGCCTTAATTAAGGAGTATTTCATATTTTTGAAAATATAACCGGAAAACTGGAAAATGTTCATTCAAGAATGATCGTACTCTAATCTTTCAGATAAACGTGATAAAAGCAGTCATTTACTAATGATAGCGATTATGCACTATTATACGACGAATAGTGTATTATGTTGGATGTCCCTAGGCTCCTCATCCAAAACGTAGGGACAAACACTGCAAATCGCCAGATGCGGAAATTATGTACAAATTGATACCAAATTCACCCACAAATTAGAGCTTTCAAGAGATGCGAGTTTCTCATATACTTTCATAGATATCTCATGTTTTTGTAGCAAAAATGATTTCCTTTCGAACATGTTTGGTAGTAGCGTACGAACAATAGCCGTGATTGGCTAATCTACGAATACATGCCAAAAATATATACTTCGCATGTGCTTGCAGTGAGCGGTTTGCACTGTAGTAGTAGTATATGTATGGTGCATATGCATAAAAATTCCTCATCTCATGTCAACTGCAATTATTTATCTTCTTATCTACATACACCGACAGGCAAGGGTCTATGACGCCGATGGAAGAAGTCGAATTTTAAAACATAAATCAAAGTTTTTTCAAATGAAAATTGTAAAAAACAAAGATATTCTACGGAAATATTTGTCTGCACTTGCTGTCAATAAAAGAAATACCGTGTGTAACTGAGACAGTTGACAACTAATATGAAATGGACTTGACAATTAACAACAATGAAATTAAATAAACGATGGATCAAATTGCTATGCAAAAGATGTGCGGCTGGTAGGATTCGAACTTACCACCAAGGTTAACTAGACCTGTGCTCTACCAACAGAGCCACGAACCACTTGTGCAACTGCGTCAATTGGCAGGATTAAACCTTCACCACCACACATCAGTTGTCAAGGCAATAATAATCAATGACTTCACAATTGTGAATAAATCGTTGATAGAAACGTACGAACCCACATCATTTTTCATGTTTTTTTTAATTAAAAACTCTGGGGTCATGATGAGCTTTTTGTAGATAAAACCTAGTAGCTTCTACACAGAAATAAACTATTTGAAAGATCATCACAATAATGACACATTTCTTTTAGGACAAGCAACCTTTATAATAATTGCAAGCAGATGAGTCTATAGCCTAGCCCATTCACCAAGAACCTATAAAATAAGTGTTTTAGCTTGAAACTTATACTTTGTTCTGAAAACAGGACCGACATATTTGAATGCTCATACTCGACCTTCATTTTGCTGCACTTCAAATTTTTTGATCTACAGTCAATCATACTGGATTTGTGAGGGAATTTGCTCATTTTTGAACATCAGTACTCACTGCTATATTGCATACAGTAGCTTACTTAGTTGCTATGAAATTCAGCGATTTCAAGGCCAATGGGCAGATCGACGATCTATGCAATTATTTTCAGCTGATAAAGAAGAACAGAATACTGAGATAGCCTAAAAACGAGTAACAGACTGCTGATTTACCCGGTTAGCAAAAGTAGCAATTCTGTCATTTTTTTGTACACTTTTCTGATTTCTGCTAGAGAAATGGCATCTCCACATAAGAAAGTATTTTCTGCATGTAGTAATTCATATTGTTATGCGCTCGTAACTAAAACTTAATGGAAAGATGATTTTGAACCTTCGATGCACTAGGATAAATTTTATGATTAAGAATATGTTTGATCTCTCTGGTCTGGTCAATTGAAATGTTCCTACCACAGAATTAGACAGGTCGTCTCTTCTTCGGTTTGACTAGAAGGGAAACATTGGAACATGTAACGTAAATGAAATGGCACAATCTGCTGACATAATACCATAGCAATCGAACAATGAGCAGCCAGTTCAACATTAAACACGCCAAATTGTGAGAAGTTTCAGTGACTGTTATCAATCGGATCACACAGCAAAGAGCCACAGACGATGTCAAGCTCTACAGAGAAGTTTGTGAACGTTTTTTCGTGCCCCTGCTAACTTTTTTAATATTGATCGGAGGGCCCAACATTATCGAGAAAACTTTTGCGCAATGATCTGAATTTTTCGAATCTGAAGGAATCATGGCGATCGGAGAATTTTGAAGGAATTCACAGAAATCCGCAATCGACGCACGAATATTTTCCTATCTCTGCAAGGTATTAAAAATTTCTTTTTGTCCACTTAGTACGTTCCTGCATGTGCCATTGTTTTGAATCAGTTTGCACTTCTGGCAAAGTGATGCTCATAACCAATCTAATTCTGTGTTGATGAAGCTTTACGGCGATGAAAGTGGTATGACTTGTCATTTTTCAACGCAAGTTTGCCACAACATTATCAGTTTGCAATATTCCATGTGTTCCAAGCTTATGTAGTAATTTAGCAGGAGTGCAGGTTAGTATGTGAGGATAAGTGGAATGTCTTACAAATGACTTGAACAACTTATATAAGCACGATATAACGATAATCAACTGTTTAATTATGTAGATATTTAATTATGAAGCGTTTGAATGCACAGCGAGATAAGCATCAAATTTGAAAAGTCGGTGATAATCATTAGGAATAGTCTTGATGTTCTAGGTGAATAGTCAAAAACAGTAAAATAAAGCGTAATAGATACTTCACAGCATTGACTTAAATGTTCAGTTTGGATGCAAAATGCGATTACCGCCAATGTGCACATTTATACAGGGTGCCCATTAAAAAAGGTAACAATTTGCTTTTACTTATCAACATAACTTCCTAGTGTCCTTGATTCATTCAAAATCACTATTGTGTACAATCTCGGACTTACCAAATGCAAAGCTATGGTCTCAACGCACTTCTCGTGTATTCAAAGCGTGATTGAATTGCTACTATCATAGATATCCAACCAAGTAACGACGCATTTCTCGTGCATTCAAATTTTTCAATAATTTGTCACTATAGATATCCATCAAACCATTAGGCCTATGACGACACAATAAACAGAGAACTGATAAGTATTGAAATTTATAGCAATGAACTGAAGTTCTAGAAATCATTGATAGTCGAATTCGCAATACTGCAACCACAGAATTAAATTGTTTAACCGCATCACTTTGCTAGAAGTGCAAACTGATTCAAAGCAATGGCACATGAAGGAACTTATTAAGTGGGCAAAAAGAATTTCTTAATACCTTGCAGAGATAGGAAAAATAGTCGCGCGTCGCTTGCGGATTGCTCTGAATTCCTTTAAAATGCTCCGATCACCACGATTCCTTCAGATTCGAAGAATTCAGATCATTGCGCAAAAGTTTTCTCGATAATGTTGGGCTTCCGATCATTATTAAAAAGTTAGCAAAAAAAAAAACGTTCTCTGTAGAACTTGACATCGACTGCGTCTCTTTGCTGTGTGATCCGATTGATAACAGTCACTGAAACTTCAGACAATTTTACGTGTTTAATGTTAAACTGACTGCTCATTGTTCGATTTCTATGGTATTATGTCAGCAGATTGTGCCATTTCATTAACGTTACATGTTCCAATGTTTCCTTTCTAGTCAAACAGAAGAGGCGACCGGTCTAATTCTGTGACTGCAACAGCTAACGCAAAGTAATAGTGTTGTTTAAAGAAGAAAATCCGACATGGTGCTTAACAAAATGCTCTGAAGTGCTTCCTAAGTTCTTCAGTAACATCAAAAAAGACAAATGGACCTCGTCGTTTCTAACCTTAAAAGATATGGATCTCCTGTGGCAGAATGTCGAAAAGAAGGAAGTGGACGACGCCGATGCATTGCCTCACCAACGAGAGAAGCCATTGTTACTTTAGCAGTTACTCCACCAGATAAAAGCAGAAGACATTTCAGTCAGCAACAAATTGCCAATGAACTGAACATTTCGAAAAGTAGTTTTTAACGTACTCGATGAATCTCCTTTGAAATGCTATAAGCGTGTTCAGTGTCAAGGGTTAACCGAGACGAACAGAAGTACCAGAAAGCAGAAGTCGAGGCTGTTGATAAATCGCCTCGAAGGCCAATGGCATAGTGTTTGGTTCTCAGATGAAGCCAGTTTTTCTTTGCATCCTGCTGTAAACAATCAAAATGAAAGAGTATACCGATTTGTCACCTGCAAAACAAACATTCCTCCTGAAGATCTCGTTGCGGAGTCAGACAAGCAGCAACAAACGATTATGTGTTACGGTGCGATGTCCTGGTGCGGGAAGACAGAACTGCGTTTCGTCGAAGGTTATGCAGAAGGACAAGAGCATTTACCTGCATATCGAAGAGAAAAGAAAACCGTGAATCAAGAGACTTACACGCAAGAGATGTTGCCTCAAATGTTCGACGACATTAATCATGTGATGAATGATGATTCATGGTGCTGGCAGCAGGATGGGGCGAAGGCTCATACAGCACGCAGAACAATTCAATGGTTAGATGAAAATTGCCTTGAATTCATTTCCCCTGATCTTTGGCCAGAGAAAAGTCCTGATTTGAATGTGATGGACTACTGCATATGGTCTTTACTCCTATCAGAAGTGCAAAGAAACCGAACTGAAATTCAGAACATTGATGATCTGAAAACTTGTCTTGTTGCTTCTTGGGATGCCATCCCTATGGATACGGTAAAAAGAGCTGCAAACTCTTGGTTTGGAAGACTTAAAAAATGCTTCGATGTCGACGGCAGTCACTTTGAATACCTAGGGTAGCTATTATCATGCGTTGATAGTCAATAGAAATTTGATAAATTTTGAATTTAATGTGTTTTTTTAATTGTTACCTTTTTTAATGGGCACCCTGTACAAGGTAGATCTACTCCGAAAGCAATAATGTCTTCACCATTTATCGGATTTACAGAAGTTTCATGCAACTTATTGGCGCCGATTTCAAATTCGCAATAATCATGCGTTTTGCAGTATATAGATTTTGATTCTGCAGGCGAAACGAAGTTCAGACCACTTCAAATTACTATCCATATCTATCACTTATAAGCTTCTCATAGTACCAAGAGTCGATCAAATGCACATTATTCAAATTTTTCGATATAACAAAAATCCCAATTTTTTCTCAAAATGATTAATATTTCGTTTATCGCTGCGCTTCGCATTCATGCTCTTCGTTTGTAAATATAAAATTGCCGATAACAGGTGGTGGCTCCTCATGCTGAAACTGTGTGAAACATTTCTCCTAGGCAAAATCAGTTTACTGCTAAATAGTTTCTATCAAAAATATTCGCGTATTTGCGCATCTACCGGGCAACCAACTGTTAAACAGAAGCTTTATTGTCTTGTTCCACCAAGCTGCTTTTGAACTGCATTGCACAAGCGAGAGAGAGAGATCACATGCAATTTCAACTTAGTAATTCGTGTTATTTATTCACTGATATCTTTACTTAATTTATTAACCCGCCTGACTAAGATCAGCATTTCATAAACCGATACGTGTGATTGACTCTTTCATCTAGATATTTGTAGAGAACAATACTGAACCTGAACTAAACAATAATATCATTTATCGGCATCAGAAATAACCCACATGTATTCATTTATTGTCCCGTATATGAGAAGGATTTGTAAACGTCTGTTGTGGTCAAATGTAACAATAGCAATGGTGCTTCCTACAAACAACAGCCCGCTGCTAAGTCACATTCTTCCATTATCTTAATCTCATCAGCCTTTTACGCACACGAAAGAATGAAATATATCAACAGAACATTGACAGATTGTAAAAAGTATGTTGACATAAAAGATTGCAGAGTGCGAGTTTCAATTCTTTAGATAGGCTTTCTCTTTTTTGTGTTGAAATGCTGGTTATGCATGCACATGTAATCCTACAAATGGTTTCGCCAATGATTATTTGTGCGGTTGCGCATTAATATATTCGCTCAATAACAAGAGCAGTCATCTGCATTAGATCGCGAACTATAGAGAGCTACTGGTGCTACATGTGTCTATAAAAATTATTTTCCTCTACAGAAAGTTTAATACTTTACCCTACAAGGTCTTATATTCCCACATGGATAACAGGAGAAATGATTTCAGAGTCAAAGTTGATAATTCAAATCGAGTTTCGAAATCTTATTGGGGAAAGCTGCAAACAACCTTTCAATTTCCGGTATATAAGATAACAAAATAGAGACAGAGCAAGATCTAACCAAAGAGTATGTAGATGAAACGGAAGAATGAGATGCGCATTTTAATGTACCGAATTTTCTCAAATTTCAGCGCTTTTGTCTTCAGTTTCAAAACGACATTATGAATTTTCCTCATTCTCCATTATCAAAATTGTGGATCAGCTCGCCTTGCTTTGTGTACTGCTTGCCGGCATTATAATTATTCAGAAATACTCAGAAGTTTGTTTTCTGAAGACACAACTCAGCATATCATATCTTTTTAATTAAAATGAAGAGGGATTGACTGAAACCTGGAAGTTACTATGTTCAAGGTTTTTACTTTGGATTATGCATTGGCCTATGTGAGGCAGTAAGATAACTCTACAGACGGAAAATTCTGCGCGTTTTGGTGGATTTGACCACCCTCCTCTAGCATTCTAGGCCAACGATCTACCAACTGGCTATCGACGGGCGACATAAGTCCTCAATTGAAGACAATGCACAATCCAATCAGATGGCTTCGTCCCCGAAGATAGCAAAGCAAACCGTCAAGCCAAGATACTAGTGCCAAGATATTAGTAATTCTTAGCCACCATTATAGCAACCAATGTTCAGATTCTCCGTTAAAAGAGGCCTGCCTAGATAAATGTCAAATGATGAGAAATGGTGATCGAAATTGTAACTTGCTAACTTCATAAGAAAATTGAATTTGCAAGAAGAAGCAGATAATGGAACCGTGTACGCGGAGGATTCTGCCTCTGAGCCGTCTCAATTCAAAACAAAACATGCTACAAAATTTATCTACATCCCATATTGCACAGGAACTTTTTGTCTATTGTTACTTTGATGACATTTATGGGTGATACATTGCACTCTTATGATATTGCCTTAAGATTTTATTCTGCAAAGAATTTAAGGACGCCAATTCTTATTTATTTCGTCTTCCTAAAAACGTAAGCGCGTCTGTGTATAAATTCAACAAATAGACTAAAAGAAAGCTTAATTGCTGTCAGTCTTTATTATGCAAAATCAGACAGCTGCAAGTGTATTTCTGTAGATTAAGAAGCTCCATGAAGCTATAGTTATTAAATTGATGTCGATATACATGCAATTTATTTCATTTCATTTTAGAATGAACTTAAAAATATAAATCTACATCATTGCTCCTTAAAAGGAAAACATGTTTGCTTATAAAATCAGCAACAAGACTAAAAGAAGCATTATTACTACCAATCTGATCTGAATAATGTAAAATATGGCTGGTCCTTGACCCTCAGCCATGAGGAAGGTAACAGGCACGGTAAGGTAATATAAAATAGGTAATTCTCAAATTCTTTTCAATCGATGTAGCTTTTATATCTCATGTTGTCGAATTTCAAATTAAAGGCTAAGTATTTACACTCTATTGACACGATTTGTAACGCACAATTACAGTGAATTACATGAATATCGTATTCAAGTATAGTTTAATACATCCCATGCTTATTATTATATTTAAGAGAAGTTTAAGTCATGAGGTGTTTCGGCTATCGTGGAGCAGTGTTTAGGGATTTAAACGACTGTTAAGAAAAGTCATGCATTTCATGATGAGTAAAAACCAAAAGAATCAATAGGTAATTCCTTACTCCAGAAAAATACAAACTTATTGAGCTTGTAATATATTGTACATTATCATCACTTTGCGGACAATAGACTAGTACTACTCTGAGACGATTACATAATAATAAATCTTAATAAATCTCTTCATACAATTCAATTGCAAACATTGCTGAGAAATGAGTCCAGCACTGTTTTCCGTTGTTCAATGCGTATCAATTAATTGTAATTGATTCTTCAACTCCTGCTTCGATGCACTTGTCAAATACTGTATTACCTATTGGACAAGAGTAAGTTATGTGCGTCTCATTTATCCCCCAACTTAGTTTCCCACGTCTAACCAGCAAACTTGAACTAGAATCCGATTTGATCGCAAGTCGGTTAAATTATTGAGAAAGTCGGAATCAGATCGGATTGGATATTGTATCCCAAGAAAATATGAAACCTTAGAAATGCATATTGCATGATTTTGGCGAATTATACTGCTGAATCTCAAGTTGCCATTTTTTGGCAACATTCTTCGGTGTAGACATTCGCATGTATATTTGAAATTTAAATCTTGCATTGCAAATGGCTAGTGTGCGGAAAAGTGTATTAGCTTCCTGTTTTAAAACATGATATTATTTATTGATAATGTGAACATATTCTGAAATGTTCGTCCTGGTCATCGCCTGCGACTCAGTGCTTATGTCCATAGAGTAACTATATTAGGTAGAGTGGTAACTCCGCATTTATTAAATCCCCAATACACTTTCGATTTTATTAAATGAACTCAAAGGAGATACAGTCGTAATTGTTTCCAAATATGAGATGTGAAAATTTTTGCCGTTTGTCACCCATTTCCATGGAATTGAGTGATCATATGATTGTAATGCAGAAGGAAATGATGGTATTTTACAGATCCTCCGTGACAGCCTTGGAGAGGCAATGTTTGTTAAATTAGCAACTCGATGACCTGCGCTATTGCTTTCATGCTTAACCTCAAGAGAATCTTCTCAAGCGAGATCTTATCACACACAACCTCCTGGTAGAACATAATAGCATAATCCATTACAATGATTTCAATCAACTTTGAAAGATATAAGTGGATCCACATCACTATTCAGATTCCAGAAATGAAGCATGAATTTGGTGATCGAATCATAAAATCATGCAAGCGAAAATTGAAGACTTTTTCATGAAGACTTTCATTATAATACAATTCATGAAATTCTCTTGATAATCAGCTTGATTTCCGCTTAGTTAGGATGCTTATTATCAAATATTCATTCCTTTTGCTATCCAACTTGTTTCATACTACCTATATAGGAGAGCCATCTCGGTTTTATATAAATTGGCAAATTTTGAGTTTTTTCTGAAGTGCTCAAATAATAATGTTTTGGACCACGGGAACGCAATCTCCGAAAAAAGCTAAATCTTTTGACATAAAAATTTTTACTGCATACAGATATTTTTTTGAGTCGACACTCTACCGATATATCCCTACCCTATGCTTATTTCTATTGTCTACGGTGAAGAACTTCCATTAGAATCCATACTTCAAATTTGCACAACTGCACATGTTCCATCCACCCTTTGATGAGATAATAATGATGAGGTTAATGCTAATAAAGTCCTACTTATATTGTTTATTCAAGTCAAGTCAAGTCAAAAGAGAATTTATTTAAAATTGTGGCGTTATGCCAAGAGGCTTCAAGGCCAGATTGCAATTTCATAAAAAAACTTTTTTAAAATCGACTTAAACAGCGAGACATTGTCAACAGACTTTGTGTCTTTTGGGAGACGGTTCCATGTCTGAGTTGCCCTAGAGCCAAAGGAGCGGCCCCCAAGTCTAGGGCGTCGAACGCTTGGCACAAGAAAGTTTCCTGCAGAATCGGATCTGAGATGACGACGTCCGGGCATGGAGGCAGCTGCAGTGAGCTCGTCACACAAATACGAGGGGGCAAGGCCCTTGTCACATAGATAGGCGGCGAGGGTGCCTATGCGAAACTCAATTCGTTGTGTGATTGAGTTATAAGCAATGGAGTGATGTGGTCGAATCTGGTGGCCCCATACACAATGATGACACATTTATTCAAATGAATGCAGACTGTAGGTACTAAAATCTGAGCACAATGCACACATCACACCTGCTGTTATTAAGCCAAGACTTTCGATTGCTTCGACATGAATGCTAACTCTGAAATTTTCCAATTGCTTTATTCTTAGAAATCCGTCTCTATGTGATCGAAGACAATGCTACGCATGGACATGAGTTGTCATGACAACAATACCTAAACGATGGCGGTTTCTACTGATGGGATACAGGCACCTTATTGTCTGTGTGTTTATTAAAGATTCACAAATATATCATCTTTGTGACCGTATATTCTCTTATTAGATGGGAATTTTTTCCACAGGACAACTTATGATATATCGCCAAGATCGTGCAGTAGGCTTAATTGCATGTTTAGCAATTTTCACTCTTCTTAAGTTTGGTAGCTCAACATCGACAAAGACCGCAGCCTGAGCATCTGAAATTTCCATCAACAAATCAGCTGATATTGTTAATTCTAGTCCCCACAAACTTAAACAAAAGAAAACGTCGGATTGCTACATGCATTTAACTACGTGTCATTCCGATGCGATTCGGATTCCACTTGCTTTCGATCGAATCAGATAATAAAGTCAACGCTGATCCGAGGCACATCTCTTGTCATGACCAAGGTCTGAAAAAAATTAATTGATTAGATCAGTTGCCAGTTATTCCAAATAATTGCAATTATTCACAAATGAAAAAGAGAATTGAGCGATTAATTATTGCATGCTATACAGTATAATATAAAGGCCTACACAGCGAACAGTATGATATTCTGTAGGCCTACTCGTATTTAAAACAGAAGAGTTTGATTCTAGCCTAATACGAAACTTGTTATTAGTAATCTGTAGCATTCATTCAAACTTTAATTAAAAAGTCTCTAACTAAACATATACGGTATATGCTTCATATTTTCTATATTTTTAATGAATTCGAATTATAATTCTGGTAGGCTAACCCTAGTGAAACACATCGCGATAGCCAGAGTGACAATGATTCCGTGTTTGAACTGAAAAATACTTGTAACGCTCGTAGAATAGGGGAGAATATATATATACTCATTGACAAAATTTTTGAAACATTTACTTCTTTAACTTCTTTCTTTTTGACTGGTATATATACATGTATGTATGATGCCTTGATAATTTAGTCACAATCTCCACCAAGTCGCTAGCACAGAAAAACAACGCATGTAGCAGATTCAACTTTAATAGCGCGTGTCCCCCCCCTCTAGCTCCAATACATTCAGTAATCCGAGATGGCATGGATTCACAAAGTTTCTGAATGAAGGATGTTTCAAGGAGAAGCCACTGCTGTGTCAGTCTTTCAGAGAGAATCTTTAGGGACACTGGTGGAAGTGAATAGCGGTCTCTCACTCGCCGCCCAAGCTCGTCCCAGACTTTTTGAATGGGTGACAAGTCAGGTGAGCGTGCAGGCCAGTCAAGGTTTGAATGTTCAATCTCCTAACAGTGGCAACGACAGCCGAGGAGCGATGTGGTCTTGCGTTGTCGTCTTGGAAGACGAGATCCTCGACCCTGACCACTGGGGCAACAACAGGAAGCACAATTTCATTGAGGTACCTCTCTCCAGTCAACGTGCCTTTGATGATGACTGCTGTCGTTCGTCCGCCATGCCAAATGCCACCCCACAACATAACACTTCCACCTCCATATCTGTCGTGTTCTTTAATACAACATGGGGCAAAGCGTTCACCTGGAAGACGATGCACTCTGACACGACCGTCATTGAAATCCAGAGTGAATCTCGATTCATCGGTCCACAAGACTTTCTGCCAGTGATGGTCATTCCATGAGCGATGGGCATCACACCAGGCAACTCGTCTTCTGCAGTGCTCAAAACTCAATGGAATTAGGACAGCTGCTGGTGGTCGCGATTGAATTCCAGCTTCTCGCAATCTTCGGTAAGCCGTTCGCACGCTAGTCTATATTTGAGGCACTCTTCCAGTGTACGACTAGCTTTGGGACTGACAGAAATCTATTCCTCTTTGCAGCTAAAACTAGACGTGCGTCTGTCCTTCCTGCAGACTTTCTTGGTCGACCAGATCCCTTCTTCTTTTTAACATCTTCTGCTTTCCATCGACACCACCACCTCCAAACAACGACTCTCGATAGTTGCAGCTCTTCGGCAACACTCGCACAACTTCTACCACAACGAATCATTCCAATAGCCATACCTCTGGTAAACTGATCGTGTGCCATTTTATTTTACAAAAGCTGGATTTCAGTTCACGTTTATGTTCAATTTGTAAAAGCAATTGTGACAGTTTATCGATATCAAAATTTGAAATTTGACCACCATAGATCTTTCTCCATTCTCAAATGTGTTGAATGGTAATACATAGAAAGCGAGATATTGCATCATACCTGAGAAAAAAATGAAAGAAACTTCAATTCAAGCCAATGATAGTTTGTTTCATTAATTATGTCAATGAGTATATTAATTACCAGTCATTGCTTATTAATATTGCTATCAGTGCATTAATTAACATGTTTTATTATGCAAATTCTTTCAGTGAACACAGTGATGCAGGAAGTGCATGCATGTGATTACAAGTAAATTCTATTTCTGTCAGTGCTTTAATACACCTTCGTGGACCTACGTGCTATGAAAATAACTTTCCAAGTGTCAGTCACACAATCATTTTATGAAAATATCTTCCTAGATTTGGCAGTGATAAAAAATGATTGCAATTAATTGTCAAATAATTGATTGCTCCTCTCATCCAATTAAATTCATTGATAGTTTGCAAAAAATGAGATCAATGAATTTGCATTTAAATTTTTCCAACCATCCAAAACAGTCTATTTTCATTCTACATGCTGTTCACTTTGCAGAAGCTATCTGTGATTCTTATGTTCTCATCATACTATTTTCCAGTTGACTCTCGTTTTCAGCAATTAAAGAACAAATTAAAAGATTGTTCTTCAACTCTCTGATACAGTCCATCTTTTTGCTAATAGTTAACAAAACCAATCAATCAATAATCAATGTATTTTACAACTGTGTCAGTGTAATATCTCAAAAGTTCCATATAATTCTATAAAAAATAAAATATAAAGACTGCATCATGCATTAATTGCTAGGTATGCGTATAAAACATTTAAAACATTGTTGACAAAATTGAGGGGTAGGGGTCGGTTTACCTGAATGGAAGAGATATTCTGACTGTTGTTACTCGAAGCAACACTTATGTGAAATTAAAATTTTCGAATAACAAAAAAATATGGCTTATAGATAAGTCCAGTATAAAACATAATGGGAAGGTAGACATGAGCAAGCAAACAATTATCTAGTAACATACACTAACATTCAATGGCTATGAAGATACAGATGACAAAATGACTTATATTTTTCAGTCTAATGTCAAGACTGCTTGAAACAATTTGAGAGTCGACGGGCGTACATCTGCAATAAAAGTGAAAGGCCACTTTATCGAAGTACAGGAAAACGAGACAAATTTATCATAAATGCCATTCGCGCACCGGTCCGGTTATATAAAGGAAACATGTAAGTAGGCAATTATGCATAAGCTGGGTACACATTCGATCTTTAGAGCATGTTTGATTAGTCGTGTAACTAATCACAGCCGACATTCGTATACAACTGAAAATGAACACAGCGAGGTAGCCTTGCGAACTTCAACAGACATTAGAAACGTAAATATTGACATGTGAAAATCGAAGGAGTGCAGAACATGAATGAGTAATCATTGCCACATTTAAGATATGCAGAGAGCTGTAGCGCAGTGATTTTGATTACCAAGTTTCGATTTACTCAACAAGTTTAATCTTTGATTCGCAATGATCAATGAGGTTATCTCAAAAAGTAAATAAAAGTTTGGCGGATAATTTTGACCGCATTAGCTTGTTACAGAATATGAATGGCATCACACATCCTAACAAATCGAAGTTTGCCTTACCGATTATCTCAGTGTGCTTTGTGTTACTGTTACTTATGCATTTGTATTCAAAATCATGTATTTGGTTTCCACAGTATAAGCATAACCTACAACCATAATTGTCTTCATTTTGAGTCATGGCGTTTGAGCTCAGTAAAATGTATACCGATTGGGAGTGTATCCTTTATTGATCTCAATAAATCAATGAACGTAGTGACTTGGGGGAAATTCGGGTATTTTTTTCTTGCAATGGTTAAATTGCCTACAGAATGGACTAAATCAGATTAATAAGCTCTACCCTCCCTCCCTCTATTTCTCAAAATAAATCATAAAAGAAGATTCACATTTATGTCAATAAAATTTTCAGGTGGATCTAGTATCACTTAAACACGTCTTTCATTTAAAACTTTTTATTGCTGTGAAAAAGCAAATGAAACCCCAGATTAACCGAATCGAGAATATTGAATGGCTTAAACAGTGACGTATTCGGACAGCGATATTCGGTCGGAATCCACAAAAACATCTACGATTTGCTGAAAAACTTGATTTGTTGATCTTGAACATTAACCAAAATAGGAATTTAATGAATGCAACTGAAGTGTACTTTTATCAATATGATCAATTACCTATTACAAAAAGGGCCATTCGTAAATTGGTAATGCTTGCGCTTGTTGCTAAGATTTTTGCTTACTTGAAACGCTTCGACCACATTACACAACGGGATGAACTTGTTCTGAAAAACCTATTCGAATATTATGTTCGCCATGTATTGTGTTGCTAATTTGACTTAACTTTAATTTTTTAGCAAGATGTGATGGTATAAGTTCTTTAGGTTTTTTAGGTACGAGTATGTTTTCTTTTTATCTCACTGCAGATGTAGATAAATGATTTTTCTCAAGAAATTGCCTGCTGTCATGTTTGAACGGAGGAGTTTTTTAGCTAGAAGATGGGGCTCTCACATATCTTACGAATTTATAAACGATCTCGACTATTTCAAAGACGCTGATAACACTTAAACCAATCCACAAGCCTACAATACCTCCAAAATCAGACATAAACTGGGAGAAAGGATATTCATACTCCTCAAATGTTGCTTGCGTGTTCTCCTTTCCCCATTCTAACTTCAAAATTGCCAAGTTCTCTAAAGGAAAATCTTCGGTAACGTTCGTTATGTTCTTAGCGTTTGGCAAATGTTTTGATTTTTCTTTCATGTCATACTTCCTTTTTTCACTCATTTTCGTTTGCCATGCAGTTGTATACCGAGACACAGTGTATGTTGTTTCTTCACAAGGATTTGACTTGTAAATGGCACACCGTTCGTTAAGTTTCTTATCAAATTGGGGAGAATGAGCATTTGCTTTAAGAAGCCTGTTCATACAGTTTACATTCTTAGCCATGGTAGCATTGTCAAAGAGCGTCATATTGGTGCACAATTCCGGCGGAATCCCTTTATATTCGTAAATTGGAAGATAAGGGTTATAGCATTTACAATCAAACACGAAAAATGATTGGGAGTAATAAGATCGACAGTCTTCAAATCCACCTTTAAATTCTCGGGTTTTTTTCATGCTGATATCATACAATTTCACCTTATAAATTTCTTTTGTGCAATCTGCTATACGAGTATGGATCTTTTCTGTTAAACGAAATGTTGAGTCTGTTCCAGGCAGAATATAATAGGGAAAGTTAGATAAGATCGTCGAATCAGGTTTTGTGACATAGAAGTACATTTTTCGATTTTCAAATCCCATATTAAACTTCATGTAGCTTGCAGTGTCCATCATTAGATAAATTTTGATTGCATAAAGTTTCCTCTTGTGGATCTTGACTTCACGAACAAGTTTTGAAAGTTTTTCTGGAAGTAGTGTATAACACGGAATGGGAGACCGAATAGTGTCCAATCTAATCTCAAACGCCTCCTCAAATTTTTTAACTTTTTGAAATTTATCCAAGGCGCTGGAGAATGCAGAAATAGACTCAGTTTCGAATACAACATTCAACCTCCAAATCGAGCGTTCAACGAGTTCATCATAAAACTCTTTCGGATTAATGGTTGAGATGCCCATGTAATGTTCCCAGATCTTAATCAGCCGCTGATCTGGATTATAATCCGGTAGTTTGTAAGTATGTGCCTTATCGAATACCTTCTTCCACTTCGGATAAAGTGTATCACTAGCCCAAAATGGGATTGGATTTGCAGGACTGCAGAAAGTGAAATGTGGCCAAGTAAAAGGTCGATCGTCACGTTCCAACTGAGTTAAAATCGGACGCTTCAAGTACCGTTCAATGAG
The DNA here is from genome assembly GCA_907163375.1 of Prostheceraeus crozeri. Classification (NCBI taxonomy): domain Eukaryota; kingdom Metazoa; phylum Platyhelminthes; order Polycladida; family Euryleptidae; genus Prostheceraeus; species Prostheceraeus crozeri. The sequence goes on from CAJQUW010014303.1 coordinate 588,030, forward strand.
ACTGGTAAAATTAATGCAGAATGCGACGATGCCACCAAAAAAGACAAGTAACCAGAAAAATTGATATCGTCTCTTTGTTTTAGAGACAGCTTGGGAAAGTCCATTGATGGACGTCGATGTCAAAGCGTCGTTGAGTTGATTACGATAATGAGTTTTCAATGACCTGGAACCACTCGCGTAGGATTTCACTTCAACGTCTTCATCATGGGATATTGAATCTTTGGAGTTAAAATCTTCCTCCATGGCGACAGGGACAGCATTGCCCTTATGCGAGTTGGGCGACGGCATTGTAGCGCGACAGTTTGAGTTCAGTGTTCCCCTGTCGTATACTAAATATAAATTGTTTCCTTTACCGTGATTGGTGAGAGTGAATGCGATAATAAGATGACGCAACTCTGGCGAAACTAATCAGGTGACGAATGTACAGAGAAAAGGCGTTTCGTCATGTTACTTGCAGGTATTGCGTCTTACGTTGTCTTAGAGGAGAGTGATCGTCGCCTATACCGGATATGCAGACGATATAAGTAGCAAGGAGGTCAGCATTGGTCAAGTTAATGTCGTCATTGTAAGCAAACTATTCAGGTTCCGTCGCTTTAGCAGAATAAGCTAATTGCATTCGGAAATGATAAGCAGAGTTCAAAATTTATCTTCTAAATGAATGAAAGCAATATTTGTGAAATCTAAACATTTAATCAGGCTCAAAGATAAGCAGATTGCGAAAGGAATTGCTTGAAAGACCAAGTGGAGGAAGGAAATGTCAGAAAATTCTTCTTTCGGAATCTATAAATAGATATAAGCAATGTTGGATTTCAGATTGATAGCAGTAAGGGGGAAGTTTTCGATCGGAAGTTTTTGGGTCAAAGTCGTAACCGAAGCCGGAAAAAAGAAAGGAAGAGGACGCCGATTCTTGTAGCACCACTCTCATCCTCGCACCTAAAACGCTCACGAATAGTTTTGAAAATAGTTGAACCATAAATGCTAGAAGGAGGATATACATGTAGAAGAAGAATACATGAGGAGATATACATGCTTGAAAGACACTTTCCAATGCATGCATTTGGTGCAACCCGTATTCATCAAATGATGCTTCAAATAAGGTCCGTAGATGCCCTTATGAATCAGATATTTACGGTTGTTCTCGACCGCATGTGATGATCCCAATAAATACTTCTCAGAGGACCATTCTGTAATTTATTGCAAATAGACCTATAATGAATTTACAAAGATCGGACTTCTATCAACACTCACAAAGTGAAAGGTAAACGATATTTCCAAACCTGATCTTCTGGATTGTGAAGAACTGTATCAGATTAATATGAATCAAATACCATGTGTTGTCGACAATACCCTGAAAGAAACAACACAGCATTCTGGATCCCACTCTTTTTGTGATGGTTTCATTACCTTTAATTATTCCAATAAACATTTTCTGTTTCTCGAATTCATTTGTCATTTTTCTGAACAAAGAATTATTGATTATTGATTGTGAATTATTGATGATTAGACAATTAAGTATATGAATAATCGTGAGGAAATTATGCCTACACCTGCTAATGTTGCTAATATTCACAAAAATAATATATTGATGCTCAATCAATCTGGTTGCCGCAATATAAGGCCTATCTACCGGAAATATTCTTCCCACACAGGGAAGGAAGACAAATCTTCAGTACCAGGGATGAGACGGGCCAGTGCTCGGGAACTTCCCCACTTTCCCTCCCCTCAAATCCAACACTGGATATAGGGGAGATCATAACCACCGGGCTGAGGTTTAGTGTTAATTGTTCCGAGAAGCCTGTGCTAGCAAAGCCAGAATTTAGAATACTTCATATTTTCGATGGCACTGAAATTATATTGGCAGGCTTTTGTTCTATGTACGTGCATCCCACTTCATGCACGGACTGGAAAAATTGATTGGAAACTAATTGCAATTACATGTAATTGGCGGACCATATTCAATTCAATTAATTGATGGGATCAGGTGCCAATTATTCCAATTAATTGCAGCTATTCGCAAGTCAAAGAAGCGATTTATTGATCGATTTTTAAAACCCACACACTATAGCATATAGGTCTACATAGTCGATAATATAGCATTCTGTAGGCCTACTCGTGTTTTAAACGAATAGGAGTTTGATTGCTGTGAAATACGAAACTTATTCGTGATAGTCTGCGCCATTAATTTTAACTTCAATTTACTGTGATTTTTTTACTGATGTGTACTACTCATTTACTGATGTGTATTTTTTCAATTAGACCTATGTGCTATGGAAATAACTTTCTGAGTATCTATCAATCAAGTTTCAATCATGCAATAATTTTTTGGAAACATTTTCCGAGTTTTGGCAGTGATAAAGAATAATTGCAATTATCTGTCAATTAAATAGATTGACATTTATGAAAAATGAGAACAATTAAATTGCAATTATTTTTTCCAATCCCTGATTTCATACAATCTCAATTCATGCATGAATTAGCCATATTGCGTCATTTCAGTTGTTACATTGTTTACATGCTGTCTACAGGGGAATTTCATGAGCTAGTTATAGAACTTAGTTTTCATGATTGACTTTATTATAAAGTAACAACGATGCTTAAATAAAGTACGAGTAAGTGTTCAATGTGCTATAATTCAACGCGTTGTCATTCACTAATCATATTTTCACCTCTATATTATATATCATTATATATTATAATATATCTTCACCTCTTCTTCAGCCTAGTCTGCTTTATATCGCGAAGCCTGTAATAAACCGTCACCCTATAATAAAATGCCACACCTGCAATAGACCGCCACTTCCTATATTTCGTCATTTATACATGCTGGTCTGTCTAGGGAGTACCAAGATTTTTGTTTATGTAAGGCCTGCTCGATATGTGATGTTTTGCTACCTCTTCATGTGTCCTTGTGTATTCTAAAATGTACTTTTGACATCTTTGTTATTAACAATTGCTTTTAATTGATCATTAAGTGCCCGTAGGGCCGATTGTTACCCACGATGTGTGTTGCTGGTCAGCTCGCGTTCATAGTAGTAGCCTATAGGCTACTTGGTAGACATTGAGTTGAGTTGAGCCTTTAATGCCATTGAACGGGTGAATTAGGCCTAAGTGATTATTGTCAATAAATCTATTTATTGAATATCGATCAAGCATGCATTGATACATCTGCTTATTCATTGAATATCGGTCAAATATGTATTGGTATCATATTAAGTTTCAATCATAAAATAATATTATTACTGAATAAAATATATATCAAATAATAATTGAAATATAAGTTCTTCAACTCACCATAATAAATAACAAGTTGAGGTCATTCTAATAAGCTGCAATGTAAATAATCTCATAAGATGTCCGGTATTTAGCAAAGCATTTAGCTATTTGAGACTTTTATAGATGGAGCATGCACGCAAATGCAAGCTACGTTGAAGCGATATTTCTATATACTCTTAGACTCGGAGATGTTGAAAAATAAACCGTCAACCCTCTAATACAGAGTTGCGTTGAAGAACGCCAACTGAAGTAGACCGCCACCCAAGAGAGAGGGTTGAATGGCGGTCTATTGCAGGTTTTACGGTATCTTATTTTGTACGCTTACTTACATTACTAACTTTTTTGACACTTGTAGTATGTTTTATATAATGTGCTTTTCAGCCTAATCCTGATTTCAACTAGTCTCTGTTAGAGGAGGCTGTGTTACTGTCCACATTTTAGCGAGCACAGTAGTGCAATGTGAAACAGATAAAGAGGTGTCTTTCGATCTAAATGTTTCTTTCTGAAGCGATCACAGGCCCATAAATGGCAAACCAAACTACATCGAATTAAGATAATTCGAAATTAATCAAAAGCAAGAAGTCTTCTACCTGACTATCATTTGTGTGATTCGTGATAATTGATGCGAGCATATATTCGAGAATATAATTCGAATTTGCAATTCCAACCGTTCTAAAAAGAATCCATTTTCAGATGACGCAGAATATAACAGGCTCCCTGCTGAAGCAGTGTGACTTGTTTTTTCATCAGAAAAGCTCAGTAATGCTCTTCATCCATGAAGAATGAATCGTTTATGAAGTTGAAATGCAACTCCAATATCTACTGTCTCACATTTCACATAATATGATGCAGATTATGTGATGCAAATCTAGAAACAATTAAGGATGCATGTCTCAATTTTTTCATTTCCGCAAGTTCCTTCCGCTAGCTTCCAATAACTTTTCAATTGACTTAAATGAAACATAGAGACATGTGTTCATTCCCCTTTAGTTGTTCATCTATCATAATGAAGGCCTGACATCAATGCTAATGAATACGTCCCACTTCAGCTTGATATTCAATAAGGCATTTGGGTTTCACGTTCATTTAATTCATTCATTGTGTAAAGATATTTCATTCTATTTTATTGTGTTGGCTTTGTCCCACTCAAGTTCTTCCCTGTCTGTCAATAACATCTGTGTCTTCCCAGCTGTCTGTGATCAAATTCCATGTGTTACTTGTTTCAGTCGCATAGGCTCATGTCATGTCTCATAGTTCGCGTATGACAAGAAATTGACGCATCGCGACAAATTCTAAATTCGGACTTGCAATGTTAAAAAATACTCAATGGTGCTTATTTTTGTGAATTAACATTTATTTTTTGTCTCCATCAAGTTCCAACCTCTTTTTTTAATGATATTCTACCGACGATTTGTCTCCGACTTTCCGTCTTTCTATTCATGTTTGGATATTTCAGCTTTGCATCACTTTGCATGTAAATGCGGTTATAGCATGCTATAACCGCATTTACATGCTTCAGAGCCATTTTCTTTTTGCCAATGTGTAAATCTAATAAATCGTAAGATAGTTGGACGGGAAATGCATGTAAATGTAGGTTACTTGCATAAGGCTAATAGTGATCGTATGTTAGAGATTTTTTTGCATGTATGATGAAACCGGTCCGGCCTTAACCAGCTGTGACTGTTGTGATACTTGAAATACGTTACAAATTCATGTTTGCATGGCTGATTGCTTTAACTGGTCTATATAATTCTTGCATTTCATGATTATGATTTTGATTTTTCCATCAACAAGGAAAAACCAGATTGGTATATTTCTGGTTCCATAGAACTAAAAGAAGACAGCTCGTATGTTATTTGTGCCCCCACCAACCTCAGCATTTCCTCGCAAATAATTTACGGTACCTATGGGTTATCTTCCCCTCTTGTTTTCAAATTTGTCTAAATTCCGTAAAATTGGATCAACCGTCGCAAAACTTCAGAGACACGCATTTGAGTATATTTTCTACTCACATACAAAACATTATGCAAATCCGACAAGTAGTTTTTGCCTTTCCACCATATGTCCGAGTTGTCATTTATTCCACTCTCATGCAACATAGTATTCAAATTTTTGATTTTCTCAAGGGTGAAGTTTGATAAATTATCTCATTATGATAGGATGCGCAACGATATAGAAATTACTTGACTCACTAAGATGTTGTCAATGCCGTACTAAAAGTCGTCTAGGGACTATAATGAAATACCGGTTTATCTAGACAACAGTCACCCGTGCTGACGATCTGATTCTCAAAAAAGACTTAAAGACATTTAAATTTTATGAGGGAAATAATTATGTCATGTATAATTCATACAGTTTTGTATGTTCAGGTACTAATTCATAGAATGCAATCTTGAGATAGCTGAAATGCAAGAATCTATTTCAAAGTATAGTCACATGTGATCTTGTTATCAAAGTAAGGGTTCTTAATACTGAAATCATCAACCTCAGGGTATTTAGTCTGAGAGCTATACTGAGGTTTTCTTCCTAAATTCGCACGAGCTTCTTACGAGCTTCTTATTATTTTTGATTTGCAGATTGTCACCCAACATCAATAAAGCGACAATTCTTAAACTGTAGTTCTCTTGTTCATAATCATAAAAATGAAAAATCTCTTTTTGAGTGATCAATGAATGTCAGATTATCACATTACTAATTGTACCAAACTCGGAAATCTGCATAAACAAATGTAATTTTGCGATGTTTGACACCCCGTAGCTTAATTTTGCAAGCCGACTGGACCTATCGTTGTCGTTGTATTGATGCTGGGTGACAATCTACAAAGTAAAAATAATAATAAGCTCGTGCGCAAATTTAGGAAGAGAATGTCAGTAGCTCTCGCACTATTATGTAGTCGCAGGGTTGAATTCTTATGCATTTCTCGCATGTTTCTTCCGCTCATGTTCTTGTTCTGTCGGCTATGACTTGAATAATGGACTTTTGTGCACACATAGCTCTGTGGGGAGCGAAAATCTTGCACGATGATTATTGCGTTGAAACAGGGGTGGCGCTACGGAGGATCCTGGGGGGGCACAGGCCCCAAAGAAAATTATTGGACCCCCGTCGGCAGGGCCACTGTCAGCACCCGGATTAAATTTTGTCGGCAGTCGTCGCCCTTACGAAAATTCATCATGATTATTCATGAAATTTTTTCTCATATATGTCTCATGAAATTTCATGCGGATTTGGAACGCTTTCGCATTAAATATCTTATTAAATTTCATGAGTCTCTAATAAAAATCTCGTAAATTATTAAGCAGTTGCTATTTCATACTTCTGAATTGATTTTTCTGGCTTAGCCTCGCCGCGTTGTCCCGGATCATTTCCACGCCATGTCCACTTTCCTGTTTCAGTATTCATAATAATGAACCATTACTGTGATTATGATATGAATTTGAACGGTGATTGTATTACATCTCTATTTTCAACGTCTTGTATTCAACATCTAATTGCAAAATCAAATTATATGTGCATCATTTCGAGAAGCTTGTTGCATATCACTATGATATATTCTATATTTTTGCTTTTATCTTTTATCGACTAAACTTGGATAACTAAACTAAAAAACTAAACTTATCGATTGAATTAACTTTCTTATGGTCCTTTACTTTCGCGGCTAGCATGCATGCCTTACTACTTATAAACTTATTTTCTCAAAACGCTCATGATTTTCCCATGAACGTATCATGAGATGTTTTTCTCATGAATGTTCTCATTACCACTCATTATATTCTTATTAAAGCATCATGAGAACATCATGAATTAAATATTTTTTCATGAAAATATCATGAGACTCATCATAACCTCATGAGCTCTCATAAAAATCTCATGACAACGCATCAAATTTCATGAGTTTTCATGAAAAATTTTCGTGAGGGCGGCCTAGAGCACCTATATTTTGCATTACAATAATGGAGAGTACATTTACGAATCGCTACATCAGATATTGACTTGGATTGCTCGCCAAGTCAGCAACATTTACTACAAGCATTTTTGTTTACAACGCTATTTATTTATCCTGTTGAACGGTAGCAAGATTGTATAGAGAAGATGTTTTCTCTGTGTCCAGTTTTGGTTATTTGATAATTGTTGACACGTGCACAGCTATAATAGATCATCAAACACAAGATAAAAGTTTGTTATCGTCTTGTTAAGATTCGGCATCACGTTTCTGAGATCTAATTGAAATCTGCATGTATAGCCCACAAGTAGGCATAGCTGTTCATAGATTACAATAGCCGGTATAGCCTGTCGGCACCTCGGTTCAAACCGTCGGCACAACGCTTCCATGGACCCCCCAGCTCTAGATCCTGGCACCACTGCGGTGAAATCACAGAAATTTGTAAATGCGCATCTACTTGCGAGAAATAAATACGAAAAGCATCGGCGGGTAGAAAAAGTAGTAAAATAGATTTGATATTCTGACATCGAGTTCCGGAGCTTAAGTTTGATGTAGAGATTATTGCATCAAGCTGTGTACAGTAATTTGCTATCTGAACAATGCTGACAGGCACGCAAGTACATTGGATCCATTGTTGACATTTTCTCGCGGATGTTTGATAGCTCTGCGTCACACTGCTGCATTCGTTTACTTGACGCTTATCAGTGGATGATTTATTCATTTAATCCGGTTTACGAGAAATGTCTTGAAGCTCTTTACTAGACACCGACATCTTAGGTGAATATTTTTTCATTTTAGGTTTTTTATAGGTGAATGATTTTACAAATTTAGGTTGTTTATTTAGGTGAATCAAAAACCCATTAAAATATCTAGAATCATTGAGATCAATGGTATTTTTTTGTTTACTTTCATGAATTGTGCTTTTCTCGGTAACATATTTCTAAACAAATACCGCGACAATAATTTACGTATAAGTTTTTTAAAAAATAGGGAAAAGAAAATGGCAAGCAAGTCCTATATTTAATCGCGATTCGGAAAGATTTTATTTCAAGCTATAACAACTGCACAAATCAAACGTTAACAACTAAGTATATATGTTTCAAAATGTATATTGACAATTGAACAATAATGCATGTGTCAAACATCAAAATTACTCGTATTTCAAGTGGAGAAAAGATAAATTCTATAAAAAATCCATAAATGTATATAAAAGAATTAGAAACCATGACCAGAAACATGTGGCACTGCCCACAATCACTCATCAATGTCTTCATTATTCCCATTATAGAAGTGATTCGTTACGGGTACCACGATTTTCTCCAGGTTTTCCAATATGAGTACACGTAAATGAGTTAATCAAATGGCAAGTTTTTGTCGTAATGACTATATATATAAGTGTTTTTACAAAATTTCAGGAATTTAGGTAAAAAATTCATTTTAGGTTGTTCACCTAAATTGTCGCTGTCTACTCATTACATTCTTGTCGGAACAGCGCTAATGCAGAAAAACAGTGTCTTTTGCTATTTATAGCGAAATGATGCAAAAAATAAGTTCCCATAATTAATTTGAAATATAGAATCATAAGAATATGGATAGTGAGAACTAGCAGGCCCGCCGTTAGATCGCAGCAACAGGGGGCGCGGCTTGCGCATTTGTTACTATTCCATCTACATGCACACGTGCATGCACATTGTGCACTCTACCTAATGTAGAAGTACTCGCATATACCATTTTTACAGCAGTGGTGAATATTTTTACAGGGAGGGAGGGAGGGCGGCGCCCACCTCGCCCCTCACTCCGATAGCGACGGGCCTTCGAATTGGGTGGTATATCATGCGTTCATCAAAACTCTAAAGTCTAAATAAATCAATGTTTAATGAAGAATACACACCAATAATCAGAAAGAGATTAGGCCCATCATTCTCATACCTGTTACTTCCTCAATTTTGTTAAGCGTCGGTACTTGCAGTCAAGTTGACAGTCAATTCAATGTGAGCTTCCTCAGGAAGTACATGTAGTGCAATAGTTGCTACTAAAATGACAATTTTTATGAAAGCATAATGCGCGGTCTGCTTTTGAAGTTGCAGTGCACGTTCGTTCACTATTATCAATTATTCTAACAAAGGAGTCTCTTGGTCACACGTTGCTGCAGATCTGGTCTAGGTGCACTTGGACCTTCATTTCATTCAGTCTACACATGTCTGCGGAGGAGTCTTAACCCTATACACAGAGCTGAAAACGTGTCACCGTCAGTGACTCATGACCCGGTTGACCCGCTGAGCATATGACTCGTGACCCGTATTGACCCGTGACTCATGACACACATTTCTAAATGCTGAAATTACATCTAATTCAGTCATAAATTAGTGCATGTTTAACAGCTCATCATCAATTTATCTTGCATATAAATGGTGCGTATATTAACATAATGCAAGAGTGAAATATCCTCTGAAATGAATCCAGTTGCTCAGGAAAACATAATCGTGCAGTCCTATCTGATCTAAGTTGTCTCAGAAACAGAAAATCATGGTTTGCACTATAGAGGTACAGAATATAATATGAATACTTATACAATGTACATTATATAACACTTGGAGTCAACACAGTTGTTCAAATCTTCATAATTGTCTGAAAACGCTCAGAGTTCCGGTAGGCCCTATGGTAGTCGGAAATAAGTCCGAGTTTTCGTAAAATTCGCGGGTGACTGCGCCTTCAAAGTTCCAGCTCTTCTGGACTCATAGAGGCCTCATGGAGGCATGTAAATGATGCTACAGAATGTGTCCCTCTGGTTCAGAGCTGCAACCATGTAAAAAAACACGTGCAACTGCACTTACATGTACATTAAACATTGAATAAATAAACAATGAATGGAATAAAATTCACCATACAAAATATGTGCGGGTGGTAGGACTCGAATCAACAACCTCAGGTTACCTATACACTTGTGATCAGATCTAGTTGTATCTAGACTTAGACAAAAGGAAAGCAATTAATTTTTTAGTTATTAAAATCTTAATTAAAATCTGCATGTAGACGTGGGAACTTGAGCAGACTTTTCGTTCACAGTCTCAGTTCGAATGTTTGACAGAGACAGAGAAAAGCGGATGCAGCTTAAAAGTAACCACAGATCCTTCTTTCCCATCAACAGGTTCATGCCTAGATTTGAACTTCTTATCCCTGAGCCTATTGTAATGATTTCATATCAGCACAGTTTTTTTCGAAGAGATTCATTCAAAAGAATATTTTACGAAGAACACATGAAGAGAAACTTAACACGGTTGGTCATGTGTGAAAGCTATTTAACTGGAATTATCATAAATGCACATCATATCTTGAAAGTCATGAAAAGCAAACAGTCTCGGATTCCTTCAAAGTCGCAATTTTGTCTGTCTGAATATTATCAGCACCTGTGCATATTTCATGTGTTAGTATAAACATTAAGTCTGCAGAACTATGCTAGCAAATTCCTTAAGATAGTGAATTTCAAAGTTTTAAATGAGCGAAGTTTTTCTTTAGGCAAAATATTATTTATCGCACTGTTTCGAAAACAGGAAAACACAAAGGGTGAACATTTTATGAACAGAGTTATATTAATCTGAAATCTGAATACGAATTAAATAGTACCTGATTTACTGCACGAATTCATGAACCTTGATGCACTTTTGTACTCAAAAATTTTGTAGATAAAAAACAAAGCGATGTTAAAACTGCGCGTATATTGTCAACGCGCGGTACCTTTCACCAGCTCTCATCAAGCGTGTACGCTGGGATGATCGATTACTTGTAAAATGAACGAATCTGTGAAGTAACAAAGTGACAGCCAATAAAAGTAGAGGAAGAAGCTAAAATCAGGGCAATTGTAACGCCATGACATGCTCTTTCTGGTTACACAGATCTGGCTTGAAAGTTTTAATGCTAATAGCCTCCAGGGCTTTCAGTCTAGAAAAGCTGACAGATCTGTGCACAACAGACGCTTGATGAGAGATGGTGAAAGGTACCGCGCGTTGACAATATCCGCACAGTATGAACATCGCTTTGTTTTTTATTCACAAAGTATCAAAAGGGCGAGAATTCTTGAAAGATCTACTCAAAAATTTGACAAATATTCACTCAAATTGGCATGTTTTCTGCTTGTGAATTTCTTGGTAAACAAGAGGCATAATTCTCCCGCTTTAGATCTTCCTTAATTTATATTAAAGTTTGATTTTTCGCATCTTTTCATATTAAATATTGTTGGGTTTAAATTATCTGTAGATTATTAATAGAGAGATTTAAATATTAATTTATATCTCAATACCTAATTGAATTAAATCAAATCTATTGATCGCCTTTCTGTGCCTTAACTAAAACAGAAACTTATACATCAATTGATCTGATAGAACAATGGTTTCAATCTTTATTTTCCACCCATAGTCAATCGTGTGATCGGACGGGGATAGCGGGGTCATGGCCTTACCTTGATGGCCAGTAATTTTTGTGCAACATTGGTGGATAATTAATTGCGTTTTTTAAACTGTAAATCAGTTGACCACGGCAAAACTTCCACTGACCTTGTAATTCTTAGCAATATTTTAGGAATAAAACAGGATTAGAATTGGGTGAAATTGGATGTCACTGTTCTGTAAGTTCAGGATTGTTTTGGTTGCTTGCCCACTTGTATACTGCCCACACAGTGGTCTGAATATGATTTTAAAATGGCCCTTATGTATGGCGCTTTTGTCTTCAAGTGATCGCTTCTCGATATTGTGCAGAATGAAG